>JAJHJA010000079.1:0-550000 GCA_021202915.1 Heliconius himera | reverse complement strand
TTATATTTAATTAATAATAAGTACATATATAAATTACAGGTATCGCTACTAACTGCTGTTTTGTTCTTGTTTGGCACTCTTTGTTTGGCTGACGGGAAGTTAAACTGCGATGAAATATTCGCCTTTAAGAAGTATTTTACGAAGCACCTCGACGATGTTGGTTCTTTGATAATGGATCTGCTGGAGAAAACGTATGTATAATATACTTTTTTACATATTAAATGAAATATTTGCACGAAATTCTCTTATTTATTACCAGTTCTAGATCCACCACATGCAAAAAAAATCTGTTTTTTCCATCGTCACATAAACAAATATACGGAAATTGATATGAATCTAACCCAAATCCAAACGTACATTTAAATATAAAATAAATAAATAAATTAACTTCACGCTGTATCCCGCACACAGCAGGATAGGCAGAGGGAACCTAGTGTTAAGATACTCCATTCCCCACTTTCTGCCGTATTCTGGAGGCATTGCGTGTTGAGTGGCAGAACTCAACGCCGCGCTTAACCTCGACACCAGAGCGAAGAAATGGAAATTTAAATTTAAGTAAATACACATTTAAATAATTTTTCACATTTAAATATGTTTTTGGAAATTAACTTTAAAATAGAAAACATAATGTCATAGCGCCAGTTTTTGCTAAAAGTACCGTTATTCCAACAGTTGCAATATCGTAGATATCTCTATTTCAATACATAAAATTATCACCACCACCGCCGCTACCACCGCCACCACCACCACACCCAAGGCACAAGGACGAACTGATAATAGTACAACTACGGTAAAAACAACCACTGACGTCGTGGTAAGTACTGAAATTTTATATAACGGTTAACTATATATTTGCGTAGAATAATAAGATTTTCATATTTAATTGCTTTATGTGTACTTTAAATGCACTGGAAATCAAGTAAAAAAATATTTGTTATGTCTTTTAAATGTCTAATCTAAGTATTTTTGTGTTACTGACTTTATTTTTATATACCTATCACTTATTTTACAAGTTCATTTACAAAATACCAATGAAGTCAAAAAAATAAGAGAGCATGACAAATTTTACTACGTGTTTTGAACCAGATAGATTTGATATAAATATACATCAGACCTACATATTTTTCGTTTGATTCGAAAATGTTACGAAATGTAATATTTCCTATTTATTATTACGTAAAAAAGGAATGTGTTCCGTATATGGCAGAGTAGGCAGAGGGAACTTGTGTTAAGACACTCTGTTCCTCACTTTCTGCCGAAATTTCCAGAAATTGCGTATTGAGTGTCAAAGCTTGTCGAAGCTCTTTTCTTTGTTACCAGAGTTAGTTTACAGGTACACGTTTATGCCGCTGCGCCACGACGACCTTTAACGAATATTATGGTTTTACGTTTTTTATATTTTTTTTACCGTCACGCCGTATCCCGCATACTGCAGGGTAGACAGACAGTACTCAGTTTACATTTGTGTCTGCAGTCACATTTTGTGCTCCTGCTCATTACTGACCCCAACTGAATGTTATAGTTAAATAAATAAATCAGCTTGACGCTGTATCCCGCACACAGCAGGGTAGGCAGAGGGAACCTAGTGTTAAGACACTCCGTTCCCCACTTTCTGCCGAATTCTGGAGGCATTGCGTGTTGAGTAGCAGAACTCAACGCCGCGCTTAACCTCGACACCAGAGCGAAGAAATGGAATTATAAATTTAAGTAAATATTTCATCTCCTCGAGTGGGGATCGAACCTACAACCAGTCGGTTTTACAGTCACACCTCGTGCCGCTGCGCCACAACTGGCCTCATGTTATATATATGTTATATGTTATAGGTAATTTTCGTATATTTTATATTTCAGGATTATGATGACTACAAACGCGCGACACTGCCTCCCCAAGTAGTGGCATCACTCTTAGGCTGAAATTGATATAGATAATAAACTATATTTAAAATCATTATAATTATTTATTTATATTAAGTTTTATTCTCGTTAGAACTAAACAGAAATGTGTCATTTACAAGTTACCATAATTTACTTATTTATATCTTAATATTTCTCACATTTTGTGCAGTGTGCGAGATATCATTTGTTTTTTTTTTAATTTTAACTAATATCAGTATATCATATTTCAGTTTAGTTTAATTATTTATTTAGTTGAAGCAGTTATGAAATAAATTTAAGAGAAGAGCCTTAAGTATTTTATTTCTGAGTTTTCCAAATTGCTACACTCCTACGTTCTGGTAAATAATGCTGGGATTTGTGTAATACATTAGATTTTTTAATTTTTTATATCATTTAAGCTTTATTTTAAATATAAAATAAAGCATTTTTTTACTATCATATAACTATTAATTCTCCACAACTACTGAAAATAATTTAAAGCCTATAAGTAGCTCGTAAAATGATCATTATTCGGTGTAGAGAGTAAAAAAATATCGTTAAGCTTTTTGGGCATGTAGTATCTTGTTGTGACAAAGTCAGCTAAGTCATGATTATTATTGACAGATTCTTATTCATCGATAATCATCAATTTTTTGCTCATTATTATAATTATTTATTTTTACTTGTATAACTTTTTGGCCGTTTTAAAGACATTGCACGTGTTAAGTGAAGGACCCCAGCGTGAAAGCAGTTGTTGTTTTTACGAATTATTGTGTTATTACAATGTTTTTTTATAATATTTTTAATATTTTGATACTACTACAAGAAAAAGCATAAACTAATAAATATTTTTAAATGTTAAAATATATATAATAGGCAATAAATTCGTCACCCAGGTGATAAAAAAATTGCAGATCAATAGCCTTGATATATAAATAGTAGGTAGTAAAATATAGCCTTTACAATCATGAACAGCGTTACCTAATCTCGACATACCTTGTCACGATATGAAAGTATGAGTGAAAATCAAATTATCTTCATACTTAAATGTTTGTATATCTTTTATGAAGAATAAAAAATCGTTCACTGGCATTGACGTAAAGACTTGATAAAATAAAACAAAGTAATTCAATAATTAATTGCTTTATTAATAATAATTGTTTTATTAAAAAATTGTTTTGTTAATAATTAATTAATAAAAGAATGTTCATTAAAAACTTTTCATTAAAAATAAATCAGCTTCACGGTGTATCCCGTTGTTAAGTCACTCCGCTCCCCACTTTCTGCCGAATCTGGAGGCATTGGGTGTTGAGCGGCAGTACTCAACGCCGCGCTTGTTTGTCCTTGACACCAGAGCAAAGAAATGGAAATATAAATACACAGAAATAACATAGTTAATTATTAATAACACAATCTATATATTTTAATATCATATTAAACGAGACTAGTCCATGTATTTTCGTCCCGAATGTCGCAACCGTCCTTTTACATATATAGTGGGTAGCAGTCGGAACGCAGCGGGCGAGTCAAATTCTCTATACTCGTACCAAATTTATATTGTAATAAATATAATATAATAATTTTTGAAGCCTATAATCGATCGAATTCGAAGCCAATTCGATCAATTCTTTGGTCAAATTCTAATCTAAAAGCAAAATATGTGTAGGGGCGACACATATTGTTGGATCAAAGTGAACTTTGACCAATATTACAATATTGAATATTGCTTGACGTCACGTAGACTGATGTGATAGGTTTATGCGACTGTTATAGCGACATTAACTTAGTGTGTCGTGACTGATGCCGTCTCGCAAAGCGCTCGCGATACGTAAGCTATGCTTGTGGCGTTGGTCGTTGACATATTGTATATCTCTGCGTTCTACGACTTGTTATATCATTAGTAAGTGTGTGGTGCTATTCTATGTCCCAGCTCCGGTATACGTAGTAGTGTCCGCCCGTCTCATATTGATGTGCGGTGCCGGCCGCCTTGCGGTCGTACGCTTGATCGAACGACTTATATTGATCTCACAAATCAATCACGAATCACAATTCTAATATACAAGTACTTTCACAAAGATCATAAACAAATGTCCCGGAGGGTTCAATAAAGACTGTTGCAGCCGCAGTCTGGTAGAAATTCTCGGTGTAGGGGCGGGAAGGGAAGGAAGCGGGCGAAGATCAAAATAAGGGATAAATCCCCTTATGTCCACAATTCAGAGGGAGTTGTGGACAACTCCCTATCCCTAAATAAAGGCTATTTTGATCTTTCAGTTTTAGTCTCATAATAATAGGTACACCTAGTCCGGAGATTAAACCTAACAAACCGTCCGGGTTAAAGGTCAGATTAAAAATTTTTATTTGTGTTTTGGTATCGTATGAGGTAGTCATGACGCAGGGGCACAAATTGTGACTGAAAACGTGACTGGTTGTGGGTTGTTAATTGGTGGTAATTTACTAGGCATAGCGTATTGAGTGCCGGAACTGAAAACGAGATCGAGAGAGACAAAACGATTGTACGTGCGTAAATGTACTCGAATAACATAATATACAGAAAATAGCCGATTATTTGGGCTTCAGTTATAGTGATTCGCGATTATCCGGACTACCAACAGTAAAATTTTTTTGAATATGTACGTAAATGAATATATGTTGGAAAATATATATCTTAATATTTCTTTAATCAACATTGATTTTCATTGATACATAATATGTTCTTTGATTCTCGTTGAATGATACAATAATATCTAAAATTCTTATGTAATGCTTTTTAAAATAAAATTATTTTCTATTTAGTGATATTATGGTTAAAACTAAGGGATCAGTAAAGGGTTCTGGTTTTATCAGCTTTAAAGTAATTAACGAAACACTGGCTGGACGACTAGAACCATTACAAAATTTATTAGAATGGAGTATAGAATTCAAGATTCTAAAATTAGCTGTAAAGGTATAATGGTAAGAATTGTAAAAAATATTTACTTTTTTGCTTCGATGTAGCTCTACAAATATTTTACCGGACTATATGTAGCTCTACAAATATTTTACCGGTGGTTTTGTTAGCATGGGCTTAGGATTAGGAATAGGGGGAGGTCCCATGACCATCCCAAAAATTTTTCTTACAAAAATTTACACTGAAAAATTAAATAAAAAAATCATTACGCGAACAAATTTGTTTAAAGCTGAATGAAGCAAAACTCTTAGAAATATTTCGAGATACGCACAATTTTTTTTTATTATTATTAATATTTTTATTCCATTTAGTTTGTTTAGTAATTTAGAGGCCAGTCGTGGCACGGGGGTACAAGCGCGTGACTGTCAACGCGACGAACTGTAGGTTCGATTTCTACTCAAGGAAATTAAATATTTAATATTTTTATTTCTTCGATCTGACGTCAAGGCAAAGCGCGGCAGCGCGGAGTGTTAAATTTAAGTTCCCTCTGCCTACTCTGCTGTGTGCTAGATACAGTGTGAACCTAAAAAACTATACTTTAAACAGTGTTTCTATTTTAAAGAGCTTCAAAGAGAGGCGTGAAGCTCGGCTTGCTGAGGATGGATGGAGGTAGATACAGGTTAAACAATATATCTTCATTCAATCTATCAACCAATCGTCTATTGTGATTGGTTCAAAAAAGCGAAATGCGATCGCGTCAACGATATAAGATGGAACCGTCCTTACGCGTATACTATTTATAAACTTATTAAAGTAATGAACATTTTTTTTAAATATCTCATTAAGTAAATGTACCTTAAAGATTTTTATTAAAAAAAACTCATAATAATTTACACAAACGACAACAGATGATGCGGTGAGCATTGTATATGTTTTTAGAGTGATACAAAAACTTAAATAGAAGTAGCCAACCATTATAAAGTATCATTAAGAGTGTATAAGAAATATTGCTAATGTATAAATCTAAATATACTTTATTTCCTATCAGGTTCTGCACCTACTGATTATTTAAATAAAACTTTTGTAATTTTCGTTTTATGCACTTTATTTTGTGACGCAATTATTATTTTACCTTTATTATTAATAAAATATAATTGAATTTTATCATAAAAACAATAAAAAAAAATATTATAGAACTAGCTAGGTACACTTTAAATTGCTAAGCATATTGTGAATGGGCTCAGCAGACTAAATTTTTAAATAAAAAAATCAGCTTTAATCTGTATCTATTCTCCACTTTCGAATTCCAGAGGCATTCCTTGTTGATTATTACTAAATTCTTAAATGTTGATATTTAAGAACAAAACTAATTTAAATTATCTTTGGAAATTCCATTGAATAAATTATAGTGACATTGACAATAAAAAATGCAGGTATATAAATACAGGCAAGGTCAACGTGTTGTCAGGAAGAGAAATGTGGAATTGATACAATCAAAAACACGGTAGATACTAATTTCGTCCTTTGTTAGATAAACTTACAGAAATATTTTATACTTTTGCAACTTTGATACATGAAAAAGTGAATTGAATAAATATTTTTTTTATTCATGTGCAGGTATTTATTACACACATATCTATATAGATATACTTGTAATAAAATTATCACAGATCGCGTTCTGTACAGGGAAGTTCCATTATTGGCAGCATTTACCATTGTAATAGAACACAAAACAATGATTTTTTAACGTTTTGTCTGTTCGTCTGCTTGTCTGTATGTTTGTTCACTCTAATTTCAGAATCGGCTTAACCACTTTAACACAGTTTTCACTACTGTATTTAGGTAAACTACTAACATTTAATGTCTCTTTTATTTAAATCGATTCATAAATAAAAATGGTTTATCAATGTACAATATTTGGTTCGAAAAAATTGCTACAATTTTAATATTGAATTGGTTGAAAAATTAATTGATATGTATCTCAAGCCTTTGTATAAAGTGATAACAATCGTATTATAGTGGTCGATAACTTACGTCACTGGTTTTGATTTCAATACAATATGAGCATTCAATTCTCTGTAATCGATCTGTTCTTGTTATTTAGGAAAGTTTTTCCTCGAAGCCAAAAATACCCCATCGTCATTTCTTTAAAGTTCAAACCAATTTTATTCTATCGTACTTTTATTTTATTTGTATTGTAAAAAAATATTAATAAAGCAATAATTTTAAATATATGAAAAAAAAACCGTTTTCTTAAAAGAAAACTGGTACTGACACAAATATTTTTAAAAATGTGTTTAAATTAACGGTATATGATAAATACTACTAAATGCATTTTTTAATTATTAAAAGATGATATAAAGATTCATTGTTCGCATGTTTATAATGAAATATTTTATTGTTAGGATATTTATTTAACAAACAAGCTTTTGACTAAAAAACCGGACAAGTGCGAGTCGGGCTCACCCATCGAGGGTATTGTACAAAAATTGGAAGACTCGGATTTTTTCCGAAATTCAGACTTAGTTTAGCCAGAACCCTTTCATCTGACAATTCACTTGATATAGCGGCTTTAATATCAAATTTTGTCCCCTAATAATAGAGTAATAGCTTTAACCCTTAAAGGCTGTATGGGTGTAAAAACACAACAACATTTGGGTTTTAGTTGCTACACTTTTTGTTACACTAGTTGTGTAAACACGCAGGTGAAGTTGTCGATCGCACACGTATTTTTTTCTACACGGTTGCCTCTCGGGTGAATCGACACCCACAATAGTTATAGTACCCTATTGATTGACAACGTAAGTGGTTATCTTTTTTTATATTTTTATTGAATTTTGCATGCAAAATTGAGACTTAGCATGCAAAATAGAAATTATTTTTTGGATTATCAGTCTACGAAAGTAGTAGTAACAAGTATTTACAAAAAATAAAAATCAAAGATGTACTAACATCTGCTGAAGAGTCGACTGACAAAGAGAACTTGTTAAAAGAAGACATTCATCAAGATCTCCAATATCTTGACCATTAAGAAAAATTTCTGTCTCATCTCAATGAAAACTTTGTAATGGTTTCTAAAGAAAAAAATACTTAGAAATGACTGAGAAACTAAAATTTCCCTAAAATTTTACAGTTTTTTTCTTTAAAAGGTACGGAACTCTAAAAAGACAATATCAATTAGTACTCACTAAAAAAATTTTTTACAATAATATTATTACAATAATAGATTTTACTAAAGATATTGTTTGTACTTACAACTTATTTTAAAAAATATTTTTCCAACAATAATTTAAATTTTAGGTTATCTTGTTTTAAGCTTTATTTCCTTCAATGAACCCCAACTATGAATTATAATTAGTTCCGAGAAGTTCTTGAGTCAATAAATAATGAATGTAACAAACGTTAAATTCTAAATGGTAGGTACTGCCGATGGTCAGTTACGTTTTAAGCGCATTTGATTGCTGAACGTTTTGGTTATAGTTTAGGTATCGTTGTGTCGTCGCAGTTCGCTTTTATCTGTGCTTTTAGTGTTGTATTCAATTATATATGAACCTGTTGAAAAGTTTCAAAATGGTAAGTAATTATTATTGTATATTTATTTACATTTTTTTCCGTAATAGAATTATATTTTATAAGCACGTATATAAATTACAGGTATCGCTACTAACTGCTGTTTTGTTCTTATTTGGCACTCTTTGTTTGGCTGATGGGAAGGCAAACTACGGTCACATGTCCGTCTATATAAAGCATTTTACGAGGAACCACCACGATGTTGGTATTCCTATAATAGGACTGCAGAAAATGTACGTATAATATATTTTTTTTATAGTTTTAACAAACAAAAAGAAATGTCTGCACGAAATACTCTTAGTTTGTTACCAGTTCCAGGTCCACCACTTGCAAGAAAATTTCTGTTCATTCCCTCATCATATCTACAAAAATACAGAAATCAATATGAATCTAACCCTAATCAAAATGTACATTTAAATATGTTTTTGAAAGATAACTTAAAAATAGAACAAAATAGACCGAACTTGGCACCAGTTTTTGCTAAAAGTACCGTTACTCCAACAGTCAATATCGCAGATGATACCATTTTAAAAGCTGAAATTACCACCGAAGCTGTGATAACAAGTACATCCGATTCACAAGGACAAACTGATTATAGTACAACTCCGATAGAAACTACTACTGATGTGGTAAGTACTATACTTAATTATGTATTATAGTTAATATTTTAAATCTATACTTCTAATGGACTGGAAATCAAGTAAAAAAATATATATTATAATGGTAAAATGAAAAAAAAAAAGTGCAAGCTTAGCTTATTAAATGTCCTATCTATGTTTTTTTTGTGTTACTAATTTTATTTTTTATTTTTATAAAAAATATACCTATGTTACAAGTATCAGATTTAAAAAAAAAAGAAAATACCACTGAAGACAAAAATATAAGAGAGCGTGGCAAATTTTCTCCCTATTTTGAACCAGATAGATTTGATATCATACCCACATATTTTTCTCTACTAATTTTTCGTTTGATTGGGAAATGTTACGAAATATAATATTTATTACTACGTAAAAAAGAAATGTGTCCCGTATATAGCAGTATAGACAGAGGGAACTTGTGTTAAGACGCTCTGTTCCTCACTTTCAGCCAAATATTTAAGGCATCACGTATTGAGTGGCGGAACAAAACGAAACGCTTTCCTTTGGTACCAAAGTAAGTTTACAGTTACTTGCTTGTGCCATTGCACCATGACCGCCTCTAACGGAAATTATAGTTTTATTTTATTGTTTTTTTTTTAGCGTCACGCTCTATCACTGCAGGGTAGGCAGACAATACTCCACAGACCAGTACTAGTTCTTAGTGGAAATTATTAAAATTCTCCCTACAGAGATGCTAACAACATAAATAATTTGTAACAAGGTTATAGAAATTTCGACGTAGCTCGATAAGAACGTATGGCTTAGTTGGTCAGAGCGCTTGGACAGTTTCCAAAGGGGCGCGGGTTCAAAACCCGCTACGTTAAAAATTTTATACGTTTTCTTAATAAGACAGTACCTAGTTTACATTTGCGTCTGCAGTCACATTTTGTGCCTTTGCGCCATAACTGACCCCAATTGGATATTATAGTAATTTTCGTATATTTTACTTTTCAGGATTATGACGAGTTCAATCGCATGGCAGTACCTCCCCAAGTAGTGGCATCGCTGTTAGGCTGAAAATGATATGGATAATAAAGTATATTTAAAATAATTACAATAATATTTATTTACATTACATGTGATTCTCGTTTAATTATAATATAAATTAATATCATATTTTTGCGGTCCGGTTTTCAGTTCAGTTATTTATTTCTGACCATTAAGCAGTCGAGTGCAAAACCCTTTGTGGGTTGTAGTCTGCATCAGGAATAAAAATAAATTACTTTATTTAATATATTTCTAAATTCAATTTAAATTAATTGGTCGGCTACTACTAATTGATTATGAAATAAATTTAAGAGAATAGCCTTAATTGTTCTATTTCTAAGTTTTCCAAATTGCAAGCTATCCAGATAATCATACGTTCTCGTAAATAACTACTAGCTGGCACAAATTTGATTTTTTTTTATTTTCATTTATATTTTTGCTTTTATTTTCATTTATATTCTGTTAAATACTCCACAACTACTGAAACTAATTTAAAGCCTACAAACCAATGAGCTCGTAAAATGATTGTTACTCGGTCTAGAGGGTAAAAAAAATATCATTAAACTTTTTGCGCGTGTAGTCGTAAGAAATCGGCTAGACTTCTTCACAACATAATCTTATGATTATTATTGACATTCGTCTCCTGCAACATATATACTACTAGGTAGAATAACCTTATTTTAATTTTAATTACAATTTTTTACTCTTTACAATAAGTTATATAATTACTTTTTGCCATTTTAAAGATATTACGTGATACGAAGAAACCCAACGTCGTTTTTTACGAACTATTTTTTATAAAGTGAAATTTCATACAAATTACATACATTTTATTTTACAATATTTTTAAAATCTTGATACCAGCTACTACAAGCAAAAAATTGATTTAAATTTTTTAATGTTATAAAAAATATAGGCAATAAATTCGTCACTTGAGGAATACAAAAATAGGAGATCAATAGCCTCGATACAAAATAGTCGTAGGTAATGAAATATAACCTTTTCAATCAAGAACAGCGTTGCAAAATCACGACTTACCGTTAATCTATCTATCTATATATATAAAAGGACTTGTGCTGACTGACTGAGGTAAGACGCACGCAGAGCCGTAACCGCTGATGGTAGAAACGTGAAATTTGGGCAGATGTTTATTTTCATATTCTAGACATCCACTAAGAAGGGAATTTGAAAAATTTTAACCCTAAAAGGATGAAATAGGGGTTAAAAGTTTGTATGGAAAAAAAATGTAATCTGCACCGATTTTTATAAAATTTGAAATTCAGACTCTTAAAAATATTTCATTGAACACGTGTTTCATGGTTTTTAAGAATTCACCCTCTAAGGGTTCAAATAAGGGGTTGAAAGCTTATATGGAAAAATCTTTAAATTGCCACCGATTTTTATAAAAATTTAAATTCAGACTGTTAAACATATTTTATTGAACACGTGTTTCGTGTTTTTTTTAGAATTCGCTCCCAATAAGCGGGCGAAGCCGCGCGCGCCCTCTAGTACGGTAATAAAATAAGAGTGAAAATAAAATTATGGTTTTAATATCTACTTACATCAGTGAATGGAATGGTGTATTTGGGAAGAGAGTTCAGTAGAGATCGGAGATACGAGATGGATGTGGAAAGGCGTATTACGTATATAGGCGTATTTTGAATTTGAATTTGAATTGATAAGACGGCAAAACGTCAGCACCTGCTCGTTTGACCGTACACAATTCAGTGTTGGTACCAACACTGTTATACGGCGTGAGCTAATACCTTCTGTAATCAGAAGAAGAATGAAAGAAAGGTGAATGTCGTGGAAATGCGATCTCTTCGTAGGATATGGAGAGTCTACTTAGCTGATCGAATCTGCAATGAAGAGATATACGGAATGGCAGGTACTAGCGAGGATGTCACGGTGAGAATGGAGAAGAACGTGCTCAGCTGATGAAAGAATGGCAAAAAAGATTTATGATGTAGTGAGTGGTGAGAGAAGAAGGGGGGACCTCGGTTGACCTTCGAAACACAGTATCAAAGATACTCGATGAAGGTCACGTAAAAAGCATGAGGAACCCCGGAGGGCATGTATGAAGAGGTTGATGGCATTGGACGTGACGAAAAAAGTATGTAGGGAACGTAGCGTTTAGCTTATATTGTTTTTGAAAAAATAAACACCTCTTTTGGTATTGACGTAAAACATAAAAAAGACAATTCAATAATAAAACAAT
Source organism: Heliconius himera (assembly GCA_021202915.1). Taxonomy (NCBI): domain Eukaryota; kingdom Metazoa; phylum Arthropoda; class Insecta; order Lepidoptera; family Nymphalidae; genus Heliconius; species Heliconius himera. The sequence goes on along the minus strand of JAJHJA010000079.1, from coordinate 537,825 downwards.
ATTTTTTTTATTTAAAAAATACATATAGGTATTAACCACATATAATATTTACGGCGAATTTTATTTTTATTTAAGTACTTTCACACTCTTCATAACAAATTTCTGTGTCCAAGAAACTTTTGAAAAAAACAACTACGTCATCTAGATTATACATTTCATGTTTATTAAGAATTTTTCCTTGATCATCAAACTCTTGATATAATAAGCTAGTAGTTTTTTTAGATTTTTTTTTCTTGTTGCTTTGACGTAGGGCCATATGACTATTTAGTATGAGTACTGCTTTACGTTTAGGAATCTTAATGTACTTTGTTTCATTTACGATAATACTAGTATTATTATTACTGAAACAATAAAATATGTAATAGTTACCGTTATAGTAATGACTAATAAATAAAAGAATTTTAAGCACTTCATAAAATTTACAGTTGTTTACATATAAACACTTGCAAGGTATACCAAAGAACATAGAAAATTACAAGATATATATTACAATAATTTTAATATTATATATTTTTTTATATTTGTCCTTTTAATAATAAAAGTAATTTAGCGAATACAGGTCTTAATTATTACATAGAACATAAACAGAGACAAAATAAACATATGCTTTCTTAAATATCACTTCAAATTCTTCCAAATCCTTATAAAATGTAACATTTATATGTATATGTTAAATATTAGTTTTATTTTTTAATACCTACATAAAATGTTTTTTTTTTTAAATATTAAACGTGATGTAAAATGAAACTAAGTAATTGCTTAAAAATATTTTGTTTTTGCAATATTTGTATTTCAGTGGTATTAGTTAAAACTGTCTTCATTTTTGTTTATTCGTAATGTTATTAAAGAGTTTAAAGGCAATATTTATTTATCTACACAAGTTATTTTGTAATAAGTAAGTTTGATAACATACCTTGATGGGTTAAGTTGAATTTCTTCAGTTAAAACAAATATATTTATAAGACATTGCATAATCATAAAAAACAAACACAAAGGCAATAAGATCTGTTTGTAAGAGTTCATGATTTGTATATTGTGTATGTGTATTTATTTTTCTTTCTTATCAGTATTTACGTACATTTTCAATTTACTATAAAACCAACAATTTATGTCCTACTGTTTTTTTTTAGTATGAAAGAATTTTTACCTGTAATTCTCCTTTATTTATGATTGAAGTCGTCTAGCCCGAATTTAATAATAAAAACTCCCAATATTTATTTATTTATATTATTTATATATACTTCGTTGTGCACTATTTCATATTTAAATGAAAAAAATATATATTAATACAATTAACGCACAAAAAGCGTTCTTATAGCTAATCAGCGATTTATTCCAGACAACTTCCAGACAGGTTAGGAAATATATATTATAATATAGAGTGAGTGGTGTATATCGTACTCAATCCTAATACAGAAACATAAAATATATGAAATACATATATATATTAAATATAATTTTCAATTGTATAATATACTTATACATTTGAAAGTGGTATTTAAAATAAGGAGTTGTGTATATTAATGCCATCTTAAATTGAATACTTTAAACAAATATACAAGAACTTTTCTAACAAAAAGTTATTATGTGGTAAGTAGGATACATTTATTCTGACGCTCATTATATTTACGAATTAAGTTAAAAGTGAATGCAAATACTTTTATTTAAAAATTACAATAAAATTCAAACAGGCGCTTTGATATCCGAAATAAAATGAACTTTTGACAAATATCTATTTATGAAAAGCAAATTAAAATGTATTTCAAGGCGTTTATTTTTTTAAATTAATATGTTTTTTTTATAATTATTCTTTTTATTAAGTTTACCAGAAACATTTTAAAAAATCTTAATGTTACAAATTCTTTTTAATTGAGACATGAGTAAGGTTTTATATTGATTAAATAAGAGCATGTAGAGTATCTACATTACTCTATACATGTGTATATAATATATAATTGTCACGTCTTGCCTGCAAGTCTCCGTGATTACTTGATTTGCAATATTCACGATTTGCATTATGATTGCACCATCCTGCGTACATTTAATAAATAATATATTTTAAGCTAATAGACTGTACCTACATTTATCATAACTTTGTATTTTAAATTATAAAGTTATACAACAAGATTTCAAGAATGTCACACATTATTACAATGTTATGGTATTATTCAATTTTATATATAGTGTGGTATTTCTGTTCTGGCTCACCTGCTTATACAATTTGTTATGCGAGAAATTATGTAAAAATAATCCCTTTTCTAATAATACATATTTAGGCTGCGTTCGTCAATAATTAGCATCACGCTGTATTGCGCACACAGCAGGGTAGGCAGAGCAAACCTAGTGTCAAAACACTCCGTTCCTCACTTTCTGCCGAATTCTGGAGGCATTGCGTGTTGAGTGGCAGAACTCAACGCCGCGCTTTGTCTTGACACCAGAGCGAAGAAATGGAAATATAAATTTAAGTAAATATTGATCTCCTCGAGTAGGGATCGAACCCACAACCAGTCGGTTTTGCAGTCACACTTTGCGCGCCACGACTGCGTTCGTCTATTTACTTTTTTAAACTTTTGTTTCACATTATTAAAGATTTCTTTTTTTTCGTTTTTTACTTTAACCCACACATACGAAGATAGACAGAAGGAACCTGGGAACCTAGTGCTAAGACACTCTGTTTCCTATTAAGACACTTTCTCCAGCACTCCGGCACTTTCCGCCTAATTCTCGAATCATTGCTTGTTGAGTGGTGTAACTGAACCCCGCGTTTGGCTTCGTTACCAGAGGGAGGAAATTAAAATGTTAAATATTTTCCGCCAATTGGGAATCGAACCACAACCGTCACGTTTACAGCACGCATTTGCCCCTGCATCATCCACGACCGCATCATATTTGACCATCGCTCCAATTTTAGCACTTTTCAATTGCTCCATGACGAATATTGTCTTTACCATGGGCCGAAACCGAATCTAGGGTCCTTAATCTCACAAGTGGAATATGGGGCCTCGAAATAATTTATTGTACTTTCCAACTTGGCCCCAAATTAAGGTTCGTGTTGTGGGTGTGCTCCAATATGTCCTAATATGGCAATGTCTACAATGCTATATCAAATGTAATATACACGTGTGTATCTTTGCTAATCCATTATATATTATCATTGATGTCCATATATAATATATGTCGTGTTCCACATTATTTATATTAGTTGTAGAGTCAATTTCGATATTTATAGTAACTTAACTAGTTCTATTTTTTTGTGTAAGTCTAATTCTATTGTTATGTTAAGAATACGTATTCTTAATATAGGTGTTCCTACCAATCAATGACAGGTAATATAATAATATTTTAAAATCCATTTTGTAACCTGGAAAATTTACGAAAGCCATAAAACATACGCGTCAAATATAAATAACATCAAAAAAAAACTTTAAGAATGAGTTTCTCTCTTATTCGGGGTACCAACCCGGATCTAAATTCTTACAGGGAATTGAATCAAATATTTGTGATACTGACCTGTGAGAAATGCTTAAAACCAGTTAAATACGTTTCGTTTTTAATGTGCACATACTATTTAATTGAGTTTCTCAAACTTTTTACTGCTACTTTGCAAATAAGATACAAAATATATTTTAGTAAAATAAAATGAATATAATAAAAAATAACACTGCACAGAAAGTAATATCCAAAATAACATAAAGAACTCGATTCAAGATAAAAAAGTAAGTGCAAAAATAAAAAGGGCAATTACTATCCCGTTTTTCCCCATTTAAAACATAAACCTTCAAATAAATAATTCAAGAGTGAGGTATTTAGATATTTAAATATCTGTAATTATTTTCTCCTAGCAACCCCAAAGTGGCGTCCTCCAACTTGAATATTACAACCACATTATACAAAACTTACCTATATGTTAATTTGATATTATTACTATTAAGTTTGTTTAGTAGTTTTCGCGTGAAAGTGGAACAAACATCCACCTCACGAACATTGACATTTATAAAAAAAATATTAAAAGTATGTAGAATGGTTTCCGTTTGAACTTTGAACAGTTTAATCCCAAGTAAAAGGCTAGATATAGCATGATGACAAAGTTCTTGGTTGTATTTGTAACGGAAACCGCAATCTATTTTTGATGACAAATAGTCGTAAATAGAAACAATATGTTGAACATTTGCAACGTGCATGCGCCTAAGTTGGAAGGATGACAACTAATTGTAAAGCTACTTATAACCAAAAAAAATAAATTAAATTAAATTAGCTTCACGCTGTATCCCGCACACAGCAGGGTAGGCAGAGGGAACCTAGTGTTAAGACACTCCGTTCCCCACTTTCTGCCGAATTCTGGAGGCATTGCGTGTTGAGTGGCAGAACTCAACGTCGCGCTTAACCTCGACACCAGAGCGAAGAAATGAAAATATAAATTTAAATAAATATTTCATCTCCTCGAGTGGGGAGCGAACCCACAACCAGTCGGTTTTGCAGTCACACCTCGTGCCGCTGCGCCACGACCAAAATTTACGAATTTATTATTTTTCACAAGTTGCAGGTTACTGTGCTTGTAAATGTGAATGGAATCTATCCTGATATCGGAATCCAATTTAACAGTCCGTTCCCCACTTTCACCGAATTACTTAACGCCGCGCTTTTGCTTTGGTACGAGGAATTAGATTATTAAGAAATAATAATTCATTCCCTGGAGGATTCCCTCATTTTAATTTTCTTATTTCTGTTTGCTCGTTAACAGTTTCTTTCATTAATAGTACTAGCTTATGCAGTTTCTATTCATCTGTTGTTAAATATGAACTTGGGAAAAATATTATATTAAATATTGATATACATAAATTCATAAATTTTACATTATATATTTTTTTTATTTATATAAATTAATTTAAATATTCTATTCAAACATTAACATTTTTTATGTATTGACCTCAATAAAATAACTTTAAACATAATAAATTGTTTTAAATGTTGTTTTGTTTTGTGTAAAATTAAAAGTTATAAAATATAAAACTCCTTTGTATCTTTTTACTGTTTATATAAACGCTGAATTAAAGTACAGCTACAATAAAAATCGTAAAAAAATCATGATTTTTACTATAATTATTTTTGCTCTAGTTTGAAAACCACCGAAAGTTTTATTGACATGGAACTCTATCATAATCTGTAGAATGCGGTTTAATTTATAATTGTCATGAATCTAAATGTCAATCAATACCTGACAACTGTATGTCTAATTAAAGTTAAGAAAATATAGTTAATTCATTATTAAGGCATTAATTAAATTTATAGAAACAAATTTAAATTAATAAAGTTGTATTTAATATCTAAAATACCGGATATATCTTAAACATGTCGTTCCATTACACTTTAAAAAGTTGAAAGATTAAGCTAAAGAGAGCTTGAAAGTTTTTATTCTCGATTTACATTGGACAACAACTTTGCAGGTTTCGATTTCTCCACGCGATAACGTAGAAATATTGTTTAAAATAAATAATTTACAACAATGCATATTTTTTGAAGCAAGTTTTCTTTTCTTTTTATAAGCTTCACACTATATTCCGCATACAGCAAGGTAGGCAGAGGGAACCTGGGAACCTAGTGCTAAAACATACTGCATTTCCATTAAGACCTCATTTTTCACCGAATTCTGAGGCATTGCGTAATATGCTAAGTTGAATGACGAGACCCAAAACCGTGCTTTACTTTGTAAATATGAAAATACTTAATATATTATTTTCCCAAATGAAAATCGAACTCACAACCGTCACATTTACAGTCACACCCTTGTGCCAACGGGCCACGACGGTGTCAAGCAAGTCTACATTTTATATAAAATTCATATTTTCTGTTATTATATCTAATATTATATTTCATTCATATTTTCTATTACATAGATAGATATATGAACTGAAGTTTACCTTATTTGTGCATTCTCTATAATAACTTATAAAATTATTTAATTATAATATGCCCTAGAATAAATTCTTTTTAAAAAATTTTAATAAAATATTATGAATCATAAACAAACATCACAAAAAAATTAAGTAATTAAGGTGTGAATATTTAACAATTGTTTGTTATTTTTTACTTTTATTAAGTTTTTTTCATATAAAGTTAAATATTATCGTTGTAAATTATAACTTAATAAATAATATCTAACTTAAGTATCTACCTAACTTTAGTAATTCGACCTATGCAATTCATTCCTTATACCTTATACTCGATTTTACAGTCACACTTTGTGCCTCTGCGCCACGACCGGCCACAAATTCATCACTTTTTCATTTTTGGAAAAAAAAATGATTAGGTTTTTATAGAGTAGTTAAAACTATGGTTTCATTTAAAGTGGTGCTGACACTAGCACCATGTATATCACAACGAATTTAAAAGTAAAGTAAGGCAAACATATTTTTACTAAAATTAAAAAGACAATAAACTTGAAATTTTACAAATATACACAAAATTCCAAATATTTACCAAAAATTAAGATAACCATATACTTATATAAACGAGTGTGAGTATAATAAAAAATCTGTTATTTTTATTTTAATCTGCATACATCAGTTCGTCTTTTGCAGTACATGCAGAGAGAACCTACTATCTAATCTCCGGTCATTAATAAATATTGAGTATCGTGTAGCCATAACCAATCGCTATCTCAGAAAGTATGGGCGTATCCAGAGATACTTTCCAGGAAGGGCCTGGACTTTATCAGTGAAGAGATATGTTAATGTACAGGTTTTTTTTATTAATCAAGATATTTTTTTGTTATTTTATTTTCTGGGGTGGGCACAAAACTATTCTCGGGTAGGCACGGCCCATCCCGCCCTACTATTACTGCGCCCATGCCAGTAAGCCGCATGTTTTAAAAGTTGCGTACCAAATCTATGATGCCTATTATTGAACTGCCTATTTACATTTTAAATTTAGTACTTACATCACGCAAACAGTACGTGTTTGTTGATATAGCCTTAAACAGTAATATACGTGAACTCGCTGATCTTTCGCACTGTCGTTCCTTTTGTACCTACAAAATGCTATTGCATATAAATATAACAGATAAGCACATACATAAAAAAATAATTAAAAAAAATTAGCTTCACGCACACAGCAGGATAGGCAGAGGGAACTTAGTGTTAAGACACTCCGTTCCCCACTTTCCGCCGAGATCTGGAGGCATTGCGTGTTGAGTGGCGGGAACTCAACGCCGCGCTTTGCCTCGACACCAGAGCGAAGAAATGAAAATATAAATGTAACTAAATATTTCACTTCCTTGAGTGGGGATTGAACCCACAACCAGTCGATTTTACTGTCATACTTAGTGCCCAATCACCACGACTGGCACATACATATTTTTATAAAACAATAAAAAATTGCTTACACCTGCTTAAAAATTTTAATAAAAAAAAAACCTCTCTACAGTACATATTTTTTAAAATAAAAAATAGCGCTTTGTAGAGGTCATATTCAACATATATAGATAAAAAAATAGAGACGAATCGTTTACACACCCAAATTTTTACATGTCAACACAATAAACAATATGAACCGTTTACGTCATAATAAGCAACATAATTTAATTATCGCCTGCATCCGTATTAGTAATGTGAGTAAAGGAATCTAAATAAATAAATTTTACTAAATACGGTATCGATCGGTGCAATGACGTAAAATATGATATACCTATAACTTTATCTTTAATTAGAGGCCAGTCGTGGCACAAAGTGTGACTGCAAAATCGACTGGTTGTGGGTTCGATTCCCACTCGAGGAAAATGAAATATATACTTACATATATATTTTAATTTCTTCGCTTTAGTGTCGAGGCAAAGCGCGGCGTTGAGTTCTACCCATCAACACGCAATGCCTCCAGAACTCGGCGGAAAGTGAGGAACGGTGTATCTTAACTTAAGGTTCCCTCTGCCTACCCTGCTGTGTGCGGAATACACCGTGAAGCTGTTATTAATTCTATATAATTTTATAATAATGCAGCAACCAAACTGCTATAATGACATGTAACCTTTGTTTTTTATTTAAAACAAATATAAATAGATTAACGTTTATTATAAAATTAACTATAGGGATGTAACTTTTACCGATAGATTGAAAAGTTTCAAGCACGACCACCCATTTGGCAAAAGATTAAATTTTAGAAATACCTTTCTTAACGCATGCCTCCGGCGTTATTCCTATCTATATGTCAAATTATCAAATCAAACCGTAAAACGATTCGATCATTAAGTTGATGAATTAGCCACTTTGTTACTTTGTTATCTTAACGTATTTTTATTATTTTGGGAGAAAGCAACGAAGAACCTACCAATATATCACTCTGTTCTTATTTTACATGTATATTTAGGAAAATATTTTACACATTAAAAAGATATGGATCTTAATTGGTTCTGTTTATAATTTACAATACCTTTATTGCTATTTAATACAGAAATTAAATATATAAAAAAATGGAAACATACAAAACTTTTTTCTTTTTCTGTTGCAACTTTCAAATGTAATTTTATTTATTTAAAAAATATATGTTGAGTTTATTATTAAACACTACTTGTAGCTCGCAACTTCGTTCGTGTGGACTTAACGTAATAAAATATATTTTCACCTTCAAATAATACAAAAAAATAAACTTTATACTTTTTTAATTTAATTGCTTAATTGATAAAATTGACTGAATTAAAAGATTACGTCTATAGAACTTGCGGTGTGGGTTAGCAATATAAAAACATGTTTACTTTCAGTATATGACTCATATACGAGTAGATACCAGTCTCCACTTACCCACATTTGTCAAATTTATGTGAAAGTACTGTTGCAATCCTTAATTCCAAGCACGGCGCTGTCGTTAAATAAGAAACCATCTAGGACGTCCTTCAATATGTATAAACAACAACAGCAAAATAAACTTTACATATGTTGTAACCGTTTGAAGCATAAATCATCGAAAGCCATAAAGTAATGTCATATTTTATTTTATCGCTGTATTCCACACAATATTGGGTAGACAGAGAGAACATGAGAACTTGGTGTTAAGACACTCCGTTCTCCACTTTCCGCCTGGAATTGAGGCATTGAGTGTCGAATGGCGGAACTCAACGCCGCGCTATACCTTGTTAACATAGAGAAGAAAAGAAAACATTAAATTTCTGCTTTCTCGGAGTTGTAATCGAATCTTCAACCTATCGCGTTTATAGTTGCACGACTGACTTCACAGCTATTAATAATGTACTCAATGAACAGTGTCATCATATTATTGGCAACTTACAGATGATATTCTAAAATACACATTTTTCAAAAAAATTGTTAAGTTTTTTTAAATTAATGACAGTTATTTGTTTCATTATCTAAAAAATAACTTTGACGGAGAGATGCTTTAGATCAAAGATATGAAAGATATCTTTAGCAATAAATATTAATAAATATTTTTATAAAGATGATATTAGGTTTTTCTCGTAATTAAATTTTAAACAATTGCAAATATGCATATTTTTTGTAAACTACCTTTAAAAATTTCGTAAAACTCAAACTTAAATTGTAATTAACTTAAACACCTATAAAATGAGCGTTATCTTCAATTATAATCTGCAAAATCACTTTAAGCATTTGTATTTAGTCAAACATAATATGAATCTCAAAACTAGTTTTAAATTTATAAAGTGAATTTGTTTTAAAATTACATGGTGAAGAACCTAACGAGTTTCACATGGAAAACAAGTATCTTTACATTTAAAATTTGCATTTTGCTAACAACAAGGAGATGTTACGTGACGTAATACGGCAAACCCACGACCATCCATGTGTCAATCTGAAGTTAATGGTCAGCTAGAATTGGCTCAGTTTCAGTGCAAGCGGAGCCCAGCTCGCGTTCTGTATGCGGCCAGCCAGCGCGCACATCGGGGACTCTTTATACTCGTATATATAAGGAGAACTTACGAAACCGTTAACACATTCGGACTATAGCCTGTTCAGGAAGTCACCTGCTTCTTCTGTCACCGGACATCACAACATGCTGCTAATTTTGGTAATTATTTTGTGCTGTTTTTTTATTTAAATAATTACCTATAGACGAAAATTAACTGAAATTGCAATTATGTTTAATGATAGTACAATAGTGATTTGAACTTTAGATCTGACGACCTTCCAGCTGATTACGTTATTCCTTTAAAGACATGTCGCAAAAACTTCACTTCTTGTCTTGTAATACTCAATGTTTAATCGCTGCTACTAAATGTATGTCATTCGAGTTTAACGTTTACGAATACCTTTAACACTTTAGAAATAATTTATTTAAAAACTATCAATATAAATGGCGATAATATTAATATAACAAAATTTTACCCACAACATACTAGTCTCAAAATTCATTTAAAATAATAATCGTTAAGAGAAGGTCGAATTCTTTGTTATGTTACTATCCTAACTGGTTTTCTATAAAAATAATTATGTTGTCATAACATCCACACCTTAGCATATAATGTTTTTCTTTTTCCTAATGTTTTTTAAAGTGTCATCTGCATTGCTTGAAAGTTATTTTAACTAAAAATAATATAAAAAGACATGGAGCTACGAATCTCACTCTAAGATACCTGTGATATAATTTATTTATATCCCAATTTCAGATCGTAGGGATCGCCTCCTTAGCGCAATTATTAGGGGCTAGTCCTCTCGTAGAAAATCAATCACAACATCAAGTGTTAAATTATCAAATGGAGACTGCAAATATGCCTAATTCCTACAAATTTCAGTAAGTACTTTTTATATTATTTTTTTCTAACGACGACGAAGCGCTTAAAAAAATATCGATTAGATGAACAAAAAAAAAATATAATTATTCTTTAATAGTAGCCGGTGAGTTGAAATTGCTTCCGCAGTAGCGATTTGTTCTCACACTAATTCGAGGAAAACTTGAAAAAATGTAAATATGTCATATGATATCAAGACTCCAGGAATAGGGTGCTATGTTTAATGGACAGTACATAGAGTCATTTTGTTCTTATATTAATTTAATACTCTCTTTACCTTTTCTTTATAGTAGATTCATCAATATTTCAAAATTCTCGTTATCATATATTTGTTAGCATATACTTGAGGTCGCCGTTGCGCAGGCGCATAAGATTGTGACTGTAACGTGGTGGTTGTGAGTTCGATCCCCCCTCGAGGAGATGAATTATAATTTGTTAATATTTTCATTTCTTCGCTTTGGTACCAAGCCAAAAGCCCGGTGTTGAGTTTTACCACTCACACAGTGCCTTTAGAAATCTGGCGGAAAATGGGAGCGGAGTGCCTTAACACTAGGTTCCCTCTGCCTGTTTAAATTCTTTTTATTATATACTCGAGCCGGTCACCGAATTATCTAAGAGCAAGTAACTTGTATCGTTAAAATTCGAGTACTTATATATTCCAGACTAAATGACGTGATAATATTTTGCAGACTTACTGAGATACAGAAAATATTTTCATTGCAATATAAAGTGTATATTAATAGGTGTTATGTAAGTATTAACAGTAAATATGCTTTGTATAAGTAATTACTGCAATATAATATTATCATACTATAATTAATTATTCTAGCAAGCGAGTGAGTGTATGAACATATTATGTATTATGTGTGTATGTACAACTTAAATTCTTTTATAAATATGTTTTATAAAAATAAAGATATTTTCTGAATATTCCAATAAGAACAATTTAAACCAGTTACATAATATATTGAAAATTAATTAAAAATAGATTTATATATACAAACTCTAAGCTAAATAAAAATATCTCCGAAATAATATTAATAATTTTACGTATGCCCATTTCATTTCAAAATTATAATGTAGATAATATAATATAATAATATATGATACGAAATACGTAAGCATATTGCCAATTTAATAGCGAAAAAAATGTCATCGAAGATTAATCGCTTTGTTAGATTCAACAGGTAACTAATTCATCACTTTAAACAAAAAAAAATATGTTCACAAAAAATAAGAGATATAAAAAAATATAAAACGATATTGTCATTCTATTACAGCTTGCGACATAGGCATGGCTCAAAAATAAAGAATAGTTTTTGTAATAATAAAATTTAATATATAAAAACCATTTAATGAAAGCAAAGGCTGAATAATTGTATGATATAGTTTATATTTATTTGAATATATTTCAGCTTTCATCCTATATACAAGTGTTTAACATGAAAAAGCACAGTAGAATTTCCGATAGCATAACTTTTAACTTTATTTATAAAGAATATTATTTTACTTATATAAATAAACTTAAAAGTGATGTTATCCACTATTTACTATTTAAAATGTACGAATTTATCATGATGTCGTTGTGAAATAAAATTGTTTTATTTTACTTTTATAACATTATTTTGAATGCCTAATATTTCGCGCTCAGACACTCTACGATCAATTTTATTTAAAAATTATAAAAATAAAAATCTAAATCCATTTCTATATAACGGTATCGGGTCTTAGTCCTGACTCCTGAGGCAATTTCGTGCCTAAGTGAAATTTGTGGTTCCGCGATAAGCCTTATTCGATAACATTTACTTTATTTTAGTTAATTGTTTTAATTGGCTGTTCTAATAACTCTAATCGAGATGTTACTGGACAACGACCTGTCCTCCCACATTCCCGACTCGTTTCGTATAAGCATATACACACATAAAAATATGTATCCGCCTCTGAATGTATTTTAAGTTTTTTGACCTCAAAACATTAGTAATATTTTTATTTTACAAGTAATTAAAATGTTTGAAACAGTTTTCTCATTAACAATTTTATTTTAAACAATGGACACATGTTTTATGTAACGTCCGCAAAAAAATAGCGTGTGATCTTATTTTCGTTCGTCATTGTGTTGTGTCTAATTAGGTATTATAGGTAATTCCAGCAATATTTGAAATTTTATTTTGTATGATTTCTTTTAATTAGAGGAAAAAGATTAGAATATTAATGAACTATAAATATAAAAGCAAATTTATTTTGATTTATTTTTTATACATGTCCGCGCAACGGGAAATTGATATATTATTTTCTTAAAATATAATTTCTTTTTATCTGTGTGAGATTCTGTATTTATGTTTAAACGTGTAACAAGATTTTTATGTAAAATATAGCATGTAACTTTTAAGTAAGTTTATTATAAATACTTAGAGAGCATTTGTACACCAACCTAAAATCCTGTGTTTTCTGATCTTTTTAAAGTAGAGGTTGCCTGGAAGAGATCACCCTGTGGTGATAAAAGGCCGCCCTTACACCAATGCGTTTCTTTCTGATTATTTTTCTTTAGCTTCAAGCTGTATCCCACACACTGCAGGGTAGGCAGAGGGAACCTAGTGTTAAGACACTCCGTTCCCCACTTTCTGCCGTTTTGTGGAGGCATTGCGTGTTGAGTGGCAGAACTCAACGCGGTACTTAGCCTCGACACGAGAGCGAAGAAATGGAAATATAAAAATAATAAATATAATTTTACTTAAGTAAATATGTCTCCTCGAGTGGGGATCGAACCCACAAGCAGTCGATTTTACAGTCACACTTTGTGCCCCTGCGCCACGACTGGCCAAATAAATAAATAAAATAAGATTTATGCAATCGATGTCCAACAGATTAGGCACTTACGTTATCAATTACCTGACATCGTCAAGTAATAGCTTGATTATTCTAGTACGTGCTCTGGTATTGTTATTGGCGAAAGCAAATATTTAAAAGTCGATTTCGGTTACACATCCGTATTTTGATCGATGGGTGCTATATACCTTGATAAAATAGCATTAATAATTAGTTGGTTAGTCTAGATTTATTTTTATTATTAAACTTAAAAAATATATAAAATTTGGTGGTACAGTGGATGGTGCTTGAGGAGATAGTTCTAGATTTGATTTTAATTGAAGGTAATGATTATATGTTTCTTTGAGTTTGACGCTCCGTTCTCTCTGGCTACTCAAATAGAAAAGAAATACATAAATTTCATTCATGTTGTTTTATATAATTATTATTAGTCATTTTTGATTTGATAGACATAACGCGGTGTTAGGTACCGACTCTAGACATAGTATGGTGACCGTCCACCGCTCAAGACGTACGTACTTCGGATCTCACAAGCTTCTCGGATTTTCTCTCTACCTATTCTACGGTATGTGGGAGAACTGTATAATAGATAAAAACTCATCACAAAATCATAAATAAATCTTGTAAAATAATCATTGAAATCCTTTTAAATGATTATGTATGAAATGACGTAATAAAATCACGTGTACGGAACACGCATTTATATGGAAAAAATATATTTCTTATTTGGTTAAAGTGTTAATAACATAAATACATATTCTTTGGATTTCTACAACTCCTACATTCGTTTTAAATTAGTCACTATGTACATATTAACCATCTTTATGTTTATACATATAATAACCGCAAAATTATGTGTGTATTTATACATATAACAAAACTTTAACCGATCGCTATCTGTACGTAGAAGATATATGAAAAAATCTATTACTTAGGCTATGTATACGTCTAATACATCCCAAAACGGTGTTTTTTTTTTTTTTTTTGTCTGATAAATAGACAAACATTTTAAAAATTTAATCTCTGAAACGGCTGAAACTATTTAAATGCAGTTTTCACTATACTATTTTGGCAAAGTTTCCTTAGCATTTAATGTTAGTTTTATTTAAATCGTTGTCAGCTAAAAACTATTTCACGGTGTATCCCATACATAGCAAGGTAAGTCGAGGGAACTTAGTTTTAAAACACTCCGTTCCCCACTTTCCGCCGAATTAAAAGTATTTTATTCGAAAAAAATGCTATAAAATAATTGTTTTATTCAATTGGCCTTGGTTACCAATGATTTCGAATACAAACATAAGTTTGTCAACTTTTACAAATTGTAATTCTCGTTGACCAGCAATGTTGTCAGTGTCAGTTGTTGTTTTTGTCAATTTGTTGTTTTTGCCGTGTGATCCCGGCCTAGAATAGAATCATCCTGGCACTGGTGGTGTCGTAAGAGGCGAGTATAGTACATGTGGTGAAGTCAAGTCGCCAGCAATGGCAACACGCACGGGCAAACTCGACCGGATCATTACCACGCATTACATATGCATTTTAAGCCGGCGTTAAGTAGTGGCTTTATGCCACTGCATTTCGCATCAGGTAATGCCGGGCTCCGGCGCCCAACCCACCTTAAAGGCCGGCAACGCACTTGTAGCTCCTCTGGTGTTGCACGGGGTCGTGGGCGGCGGTAATCACTTACCATCAGGTGACCCGAACTCTCATTTGCCTTGCCTTTTCCATAAAAAAAAATCTATAAGAAATTTGTACATAAAGGGTTCCGGTGGTTGAGTCCGATTTGCGTTTGACCAGTTTGTTAAAATACTTCCGATTTTCGTAATGCTTTAAGCTTGAATTAAATATTGATTGATGTTTTCAACTAAAATAATGTTTTCCTATTTCAGTAGTTTCAACAGGGATAGATTATAAAAATTTTAGATAATAAATGAAATTCATATTAGATATAGCCTGAGCAATCTTATTTAATTACATTTCTCCAACTGTAAATATTTTTGTAATTCATTTTTATATTTAATATTTAAATTTATAATATTTAAATTTTTAACTGCTTAAACATGTTTAACCTATTAACTGCAAATTTGTGATGTACATGGACGGTGACATTCCATTGTTTAAATTTCATAACACAATGTACAATAACTTGCTTGATATCAGTGCAAAAACCGTAATTTTACAACACTTTTTAAAAAAGTTATTATCAGAAGTAGTTTCATAATAAGACCGTGTTCAAATTATTCATCTTACACCACCTTACTGGTATAGTTGATTCTTGTCTGTCAAAACTTTAAACATCCACGCCATACATGGCTTAATGAATGTCAAGCGACGACATAAAACGAAATTCGTAAACAAAAACTTGATATTTAAATAACGTATTGTGTCTTTTGTATATTGTTTTCGAATACTCTTTAAAGAGCATTTGTATATGTGGGTCGCCATTTATAATACTTTCCTTTTTCCCTTTGCCGTATTCTCCAAACCAGATTGAGTGTGGGTACATTTGGAGATAAAACCTATGTCAATAAAAGATTATTTTGATACTTAACTCTAATATATATTCTCATATTATATTTTTTATATATCAATGCTTATTTTCTGTCATACAGTAATTATATTCCACTTGCATGATTATGATGGAAGAGATCGTCTACTTTAAATCTGAACATTTTATCTTCAGTTTTAGACATGCTAATAAATGTACTTCAGAAAGCTTATCATATGTCAGTAAACGTCACAGCAAAAATAATATCACCCAAAAATATATATAACAAACTAGCGGCTCGCCCGCGGCTTCGCCCGCTTAAAATACATGATTATTGATTTAATAAGCAGAATTGATTGACAACTATAATGAGTTCTAATATGATTTATTACGACATTATCGTCAAAGAATTTTTGATTGTTTTAAATAAAGAAATACGACCATTGTTGATATTTGATATTTATAAAATATACATAAAGCTAATTATTTATTACACGTATATATTTTTGTAACTTTATGTTCTTTTTACCTATATAATATACTCTGTTAAATGTGCTGATGTCAGTGAATAATTTAATTTACTCATTCAGAAACAGCCTTAAATGTTAAATTATTGATTTGAAGGATTCATAATATTCTTTGTAAAATAACTGTAATAATTTTTAAATTTTTAAATTACTTACATATATTATATGAACGAACCAACCAAAAAATCTTTGTATTTACTTGATATTTCTTTCAAGATCGTTCTTTATCTCTGTGTTGAATTAATTACGACTTCTTTCAAATGACGATAACTTTTTTTTTAATGAACCGATTTTGATGAACTAAACTTTAGTAGTTAAGTTGTGTTAAAACAAAGCAATCGGTTCAGTACTTTCAGAGAAAAATGTAGACAAAAATATGTCAGACAGACAAGAAATTAAAAAAATATATATTTGCTTTCTATTATTCTTTTTAAGTGTCCCTCTATCCATTTCAGTCAAAATTACTAAATGTACAGACAAAATATTTTTACTGTCTTATTATATATAGAGATAATAAATAAATAATACAGTTTTTCGGATCTATTGGCCACACTAGTCAAGGGTTGCAATATTTACTTTCGTTTACACATTAAAACTGACAATTGAATGGTCTCTAATCAATAATCCTTCAATGATCCTAAAATGTAATAAACATACAGACAGACACATAGAAACTTAAATTTTGTGTTTATAAAAAAATATAAATATAAAATATATTTATTTCAGTTTCACTACTACATAGAAAGAAAAGAGAATAGTAAGTTACCAGTATGATACTAGTACTTGTAACCGGAGGCCCTGCTCTTCCATAACACTTTATATATTCGTTATGGAAACATAATAATTGAAATATACTAAAGATATATACTTTACAACCCCAATTTTATTGATAAAAAAAATAATGATAAATAACTAAATTTCAGTAAAATAAGTTCAGTTTTAGTGTAAGCGATCTATAGTCATAATTTTGATGACTACAATTCATATATAATACACATAAAAGTTATCTTTTAGTCAAAAACAAACGTAAATCCTGCGTATCAGTCATCAGTAAAGAATTCATTATTATTAAAAAAAAAGCTCTAATCGTATTACAATATTGAGCGTCTATTATATTTGAATAGATAAATAAATTTGAATAGATTCTATGATTCACGTTTGTTGTCAAAATTTCCTAACTGAGGTGGTTTTAATTTTATCATTCCAAATGACTCACTTAAAAATACTCACATGAATGCTCGTACTTTAATATAATGTTTAATATTGCTCTTTTGTAAATTTAGTTCGTTGTTTAATACATTTCGGTAAAATTTTGTTTCTTATTTTTTTATATAACTGGAAACATCGCACTGTTAAACAAGTTGAATTATATCGGCGTATATTAAATACGTGAAAAAAGACATATTCAACATTAAACACACTTTGAGGCCAGTCGTATCGCAGGGCCACAAACGTGCGACTATAAATGTGATCGTTGTGGGTTCGATTCCCACTCATGTAATGAAGTATTTAAAATTATCATTTCCTCGCCCTGGTACCGAGGCAATGCGCGTCTTTGAATTCCGCCAATTAACACGCAATGTCTCCAGATTTCGGCGAAAAGCTGGGAACGGAGTATATTAATACTAGGTTTCAAGGTTCCCTCTGCCTAAACATAGCAGGAGCTATGTGCGGCATATAGCGTGAAGCTAAATAATAAAATAAATAAACTACACGATGATACATCTTCACAATTTTACTGCTTTGTTGTAGGTTTACCTATATAAACATATGTATATGAATGTACAACATACGCTGTTGGTCGCAAGTGCCTTATGAAGTCAATAAATTATATAACGAAATTCAAATCAAATCAGCTTCACGCTGTATCCCGCACACAGCAGGGTAGGCAGAGGGAACCTAGTGTTGAGACACTCCCGTTCCCCACTTTCTGCCGAATTCTGGAGGCATTGCGTGTTGAGTGGCAGAACTCAACGCCGCGCTTAACCTCGACACCAGAGCGAAGAAATGGAAATATAAATTTAAGTAAATATTTCATCTCCCCGAGTGGGGATCGAACCCACAACCAGTCGGTTTTACAGTCACCTCCACCTCGTGCCGCTGCGCCACGACCGGCCTCATAACGAAATTAATAATTATTATTCCTTACATAACTAAGCATCTATCCACTAATATAATTCTTTATAACATACCTCATAAGGAATATCTACAGCGAGTATTGTCGCTTTATTACTATCGTATTATATTATTTCAAGAGAATATACTTCTTCTCTAGGACTAATTGATATAAAAAATATTTTTGTAAATGCTTCTTATATTGACTAAATTATAAAAATGCACGTTGTACGTAGTGCAAGTGATTTGAACATCCTTGGATATAATCCAAGAGGATAATTTTCTTTTGTCACTTTGACGGTTTGTTAATGTTTAAGGAACACAGTACTCTTACGTAATTAGGACTTAAAATTGTTTATACAAATTAACCATTAATTTACAGGGAAGTTATTATTAAAGATTTTTATATTTTTGACTCTATAATGGCTCAGTAGGTAGAGCTCACCGTGACGCATTGTCACATGTCCATTCCTCACTTACTCCCAAATTTTGGAGGAATTGGGTGTTGAGTGGCGGAACTCTTACTCGTCGCGGTTTGCCTTGACACCAGAGTGAAGAAATGGAAATATAAATTTAAATAAATATTTAATTCCCTCGAGTGGTTATCGAACCCACAAGCGGTCGCACTTACAGTCTCACTTTGTGCCCCTTCGCCACGACTGGCCTCAGAATTTAAGTATAAAAAAAATCTAAAATCATACTAAAGTAATCGAAAAAAAAACATTTTTTGCGTAAAACTAAAAAAATATGTAATTATAAACTAATCATACATAAGCATGATAATTAGGAGATTTAGAAACTGAAGTTATATTTAATAAAATATTAACATTAAAATCAAATATTAAATTGCAGCTACGATGCCAGTGATGGATCCTCTCGTACAGAACAAGGATCCATGCAGGATACTGGAACGGGAAATGCTGCACTTAACGTTCTAGGTGCTGTCCGATGGTACGACGACAAGGGGCATTTATACGAAATGACATACAAGGCGGGAAGAAGAGGCTATAGAACTATTATAAAGAAAATATCATAGAAAATCAATATTATTCGATACTAAAACGATATTATAATTTATTTGGTTGTAATTATTATTATAATTAAGTATTTATTAAACTAAATTATTATTTATATGTTTTTTTTATGATTCCCCTTATTAGTTACACTCAAAAATATATTTTATATATTTTTTTTATAATTAAAAAAATTCAAATCAATAAAATAAAATAAACAAATTAACTTCACGCTGTATCCCACACATATCAGGATAGGCAGAGGGAATCTAGTATTAAGGCACTCCGTTCCTCACTTTCTGCCAAATTATGGAGGCATTGCGTGGTGTTTGGCGGGACTCAACGCAGCCCGTTGTCTCGATACCAGAACGAACAAATGGAAATATATTTTTTTAAATAAATATTTTAATTCCTAGAATGGGGTCGAACCCACAATTAGTTGGTTTACAGTCACACTTTGTGCCCCTGCACAACGACTGACCTCTGTCAAATGTCAAATCAATAATCTTTGAAATCTTATCTAGAAAATATATACATTAATTTGAAAATATATTAATATCACTTAAAAAAATCTAATAAGTGAAGTCACTTACTGTATTCCTATAAATAATTCTTAATTTGCAAAAGTCCTTGTCAATTTGGTACAAGATGTGAAGAATGATGAAATGTCATCATTCTCGTGTTTATCACCTTACTAGCGCACACTAACTTTCAATATATTTGACAATTGTTGTAACTTAAACAAATAAACTATGTATTTAAGAGCAATATTTTGGAACTTTTGATCATTCACAGAAAAACTCTCTAGAAAACCCAAAGGCACAACATGTTTGCTTTAGTAAGTACAAAACTTATAAGTTATTAATATTATTTATAAATTTAGAGAAATTTGATTAATCGTTTGATGAATAGCAAATAGATATCCAAATAAAAAAATAAAATGAGCTTCACACTGTATCCCGCACACAGCAGGGTAGGCAGAGAAAATCTAGTGTTAATATACACCGTTTCCCACTTTCCGCCACGTTCTGGAGTCATTGCGTGTTGAGTGTCAGAACTCAACACCGCGCTTTGCCTCGATACTATTTTTAATATTAAAAATAAAATATAGATTATAATATTTTATGTCATAAAAACCAACAATATGTTCATTTAATTCAATATAAATGACAAAGACACTAAAATGTTTAATGTGCCAATATACATGAACAGTCAAACAACGCTTTCAAAGGTTAAAATAATTATGTAATTATATGTTTTCAGAAACTTTTCACCCTCTCTGCCTTAGTAGTGCTGTTAGCAGCCCAGCAAAGTAAGGAGCCAGTTGAAATATTGACTGAAAGAACATTTGTTAGAGCGAACGGATATGATTTTGAGTAAGTGAACACATTATTCATAATATTTTTTTTATCAGCTTCTCGCTGTATCCCGCACACAGAGAGGGAACTAAGTGTAAGACACTCCTCCCCACTTTCTGCCGAATTCTGGAGGCACTGCGTGTTTAGTCGCAGAACTTAACGCCGCGCTTTACCTCGACACCAGAGCGAAGAAATGGAAATATATATTTAAAATACAAAGTTATTTATATGTTATAATACAACAAGATTTCAAGAATGTCACGCATTATTACAATGTTTTGGTATTATTCAATTTTATATATAGTGTGGTACTTCTGCTCTGGCTCACCTGCTTATACAATTTGTTTTGACAGAAATTATGTAAAAAGAATCCATTTTCTAATAATACATATTTAGGCTCCGTTCGTCAAAAATCAGCTTTACGCTCTATCGCGCACACAGTAGGGTAGGCAGAGGGAACCTAGTGTTAAAACACTCCATTCCCCACTTTCTGCCGAATTCTGGAGACATTGCGTGTTGAGTGGCAGAACTCAACGCCGCGCTTTGTCTCGACCACAGAGCGAAGAAATGGAAATATGAATTTAAGTAAATATTTCATCTCCTCGAGTAGGGATCGAACCCACAACCAGTCGGTTTTACAGTCACACTTTGTGCCGCTACGCCACGACTGGCCTCATCATTCATTACATATTTTAATATTTTTTTTTATTTTAACTGGCAATAAATAATCCATACATTTGTACTAGTATACATTATTATAACCAAA
This sequence comes from Heliconius himera, assembly GCA_021202915.1. Taxonomy (NCBI): domain Eukaryota; kingdom Metazoa; phylum Arthropoda; class Insecta; order Lepidoptera; family Nymphalidae; genus Heliconius; species Heliconius himera. Next base: position 515,985 of record JAJHJA010000079.1, on the reverse strand, counting down.
TTTAAAATTTCTTAACTTAAATCTGCTTATAATAATGGCCTATATAAATAATCGTTAGTTTGATTTGATACATAATTGATAATAACATTAGCAAGGGTAAGCTTTAACTAATTAATTCGGTATGTAGAATAAAACAACCCATTAAGGAATATTTACATAACTTAAGAATGAATTTTACAATATTAAAATGTGGTTATGTTAAAAAGCCAAGGTTTACATCTTTTAGAATTTATTGATAGTTTGAAAACTGTCGTAAGATAAAATCGTTAAAATCCGTCGTAAAATAATTACGAAGGAGATTTAGCTAAATACGTTATGTGCAGAACTTCTAAGTAGTCTTCTTCTAAGAAGTTTTTATGATATACTAGAGGGCACGCGCGGCTTCGCCCGCTTATTAAGAGTGAATTCTAAAAAAACCACGTTCAATAAAATATTTTTAACAGTCTGAATTTAAATTTTTATAAAAATCGGTGGCAATTTAAAGATTTTTCCATATAAACTTTCAACCCCTTATTTGAACCCTTAGGAGGTGAATTCTTAAAAACCATGAAACACGTGTTTAATGAAATATTTTTAAGAGTCTGAATTTCAAATTTTATAAAAATCGGTGAAGATAATTTTTTTTTCCATACAAACTTTCAACCCCTATTTCATCCCTTTAGGGTTAAAATTTTTCAAATTCCCTTCTTAGTGGATGTCCAGAATATGAAAATAAACATCTGCCCAAGTTTCACGTTTCTACCATCAGCGGTTACGGTTCTGCGTGCGTCTTACCTCAGTCAGTCAGCACAAGTCCTTTTATATATATAGATTAAATAAAATATTAAATAATTAATAAGCTGAATATTATAATAACTTTTGACTTATCCAATAATGTATATAGACAGACGCTTTAAAGTAAATGCCGCGAATTGAACGGGATGAATGTATCACTTGTCTCGCAATTTTTTCTTTCTTTAGCAGTGTAGACAGATAGAACCTAATACTAAAATATTTTGTCAACCACTTCAAGACATTGCGTGTTTTATTTAAGCGGGGATTTTTTTAGCTTAACGTTGTATCACGTACATAGCAGGATAGGCAGAGTAAACTTAGTGTCAAGACACTCCGTTTCTCTTCCGTTCTTCGAATTCTGGAGGCATTGCGTGTTGAGTGGCGGAAATCAACGCCGCTCTTTGCCTCGTTACCGAACGGAAATATTAAGTATTTCATTTCGTCAAGATTCCCAGCTCGATTGCACGACTAGCTTCAAAAAATTAAAGTAATTTAAACATAATCCTTTTTCGAGTCGGGATAGACATATAATCAGAGCAGAGCGGTCAGACATTGAGTCACACCTTATAATGTCAACCTTTCCATGTTGTTCAAAATCATTATACAATTATTTGGTTGTAAGAATGTTTTATGTATATATTAGATTTAAGACAAGCGACGGTGTGTCACGTAAAGAAGAAGCGGAACTCATCACAGTAGGAGAGCATCAAGGTATTGGTGTGAGAGGCTCATACTCCTACATAGCCCCAGACGGCGTGCAGTACATAGTCTCCTTCACCGCAGATGACAAAGGCTTCAAACCGCAAATCCGTGTGGCTTCTCCTGATAGTCAATAAATATATTTTATAAAGTTCTGTATTTGTTTCATTTTCTATATTATCGATGTAATGGAGTATTGTAATATTTGAAGTAGTGTTTTAATTTTATTATATTTGTTACTATTGGCTGAATTGCACTAAATTTATTAGCCTTTTAAATTTTACTTACTACTTATACTAGATATATTAGATATACATTGGATCAAAGTTATATATAAGGCTGTATATATATAAGTTATATATACATATACACATATATATATATATATATATATATATATATATATATATATATATATATATATATATACCTACAAAACTACATGCATTATCAGTTAAGACAATATTATTTCTTAACATGACATCATTTTAATATATGCAATTGTATAGCTGATCACTTAGTTCCATATGAGACGTTTTAGATCTTTGATTATGACTTTAGCTTATAAAAAAGTGCTCGTCAAGCTAAATAACTGTAACATTGGGCCCATTTTCTAGTCTTTTAGACTTTCAAATTCGAAGCATTGTTTGTTTAGTGTCGTGATTTCAATGAAATCGTTGTTTCGACTGAGGACAGAACCCACTAACACAAATTTGATTAGAAATTAAATTTATTTTAGCAAGAAATTCCTGGTCATATCAAATGATATAATATTTTACTTTAAATAGTAATAAACATTATTATAGACTCTTATAAAGGCAAAAAAAAGCCTAGGCATTTATACATTGTTAACAAATAAATAAAAAAAAATAAAGTGATACGATCATTGTGTAATATCACTTATAAAATGTTGACTTAATTATATTTGAATAAGCGTGGTTTATACAATAGACTCTGACTAATTGGCTGATTATTGTTTTAAGTAAAATGTAAAGAGAATATATCTATATACTTTAAGGATTAATTTACAGATTTATTAGGTTGCCTCAACCAACTCTTCGAAATACGGAAAATACGTGAACATAAAAAAATATTAATTATTAGCCTAATTTTTAACATAACTTCTTTGCTGAAGAGATGAAAGTTTTTTACATATAGATCTTTTTTTTAAAGCTGAGAAATCTTTTTACGCAGACTATCCGTAGGCAAGACAGATGTAACGGATGATACTGTAGGACTCATCAAAAGAAATTCAGATACGACCCACTAACTCCCAGCGAAAACCCTCTCTACTTACATGAGACGCCGCAAAATCATATTTAGGATACCCTGGAGTTTTTCCTAAGGCGCCTACAGCCTTGATAACTTGCAGATGATTACTTCGACTCTCTAGCAGTAGCTTCTCTAGGGTAGCTCCCCCTATCCTAGAGAAGCGCACATTATAGATGTGTACATCTATAATGTGCGCTTCTCTAGGATAGGGATCAATTTTTAACCCTGACCTACAAAGGCAAAGTGCGATAACTGATCCGCAGAAGATACCGCTGCAGACCAACCAGTATAGACTGAATACTGGTATACTTATTTTCATTAAATAAAAATCAATCTTTGGTTATTAATATAACTTGAGTCTCTTTTATTTTTTTAAATATGCCATATTTTTAAGTCAATAGTTACCCACGCGGAGGCATATTTTTAGGCAGTTACCTTTAAAATTATTAACATTATTATGAACTCATGAACAAATTTCACCGAACCCATTTTGTACGAAATTTCAACAAAAGCTAAAATTTATCTTTAGCTTCTAGATGTAGAAGACTATTCTCTAACGCCACATTAAAATCAACCTTTCCCCCTTGTAAAGTTAAGAATTGTCAGTAATTCGTTACATTTCATTAACTGACTATAAATACGATTCTTTCTAAAGTAAGTAAGTAAGTACACGTGAATATTTTATGTACAAAGAAATTATAATGTCTTATTTTTAAATCGACACAGCACAAAAAAAACTGAATACATGTCTACATTCATTTAATTTATGATCGTAACCCCACGAGTATGTAAATTAATAATACATTTATTTTCAAGTAACTTCATTAAATTACCATATTTTTGTAACAGTTAGAGGCTTATTATCGAGTTATAGCCATCCAAACGTGTATACACGCGATGACATTTGATATTTTGAAATTAAACAAATACCAACGTAACAAAGAATGTTTTAGAAGCCAAAAGGGCATCGAAACAAAATGCATATTGTTTTTTTTGGCCTTGTCTTGTAAGAAATTGATAGTATAATAAAAAAACTGATTATTTTATAATTCTTTATTTAAGAGGATATTACGGAAATGTGAAATGGTAAAATTGTAACTTAAGTCCCCTTATCGATTAGATTTCTGAATATTTGGTTATAGCTTATTTGTTGCGTTGGTACGATGTAATCTGGTGGTTTATGCTTGTGCTGGTTCATCTCCGTCCTTATTCTCAACGGGTTGGTAACCATTTTTGTCAGCTACGAAACTAACTGAAATTGTCTGTCCATCAGGAGCTACATATTTGTAGCTTCCCTTAACAGAAAGTCCTTGTTGGTCAGTGTCGTTCTTGTATTCACCTTGCTCTTGTCTGGAGGTACCATCACTTGTTTCAAACCTAAAATGTTACATGAATTATTATTTATTATTATTATATTGAGGCTAGTCGTGGCGCAGCGGCACGAGATATGACTGTAAAACCGACTGGTTGTGGGTTCGACCGCCACTCGAGGAGATGAAATATTTACTTAAATTTATATTTCCATTTCTTCGCTCTGGTGTCGAGGTTAAGTTCTGTCACTCAACACGCAATGCCTCCAGAGTTCGGCAGAAAGTGGGGAACGGAGTGTCTTAACACTAGGTTCCCTCAGCCTACCTTGCTGAGTGCGAGATACAGCGTGAAGCTGATTTAATTTTTATAATTATTATTTATTCAAATTATTCAACGTAATGCTTAAATAAGGAATTAATAATTAAATTTTGTTACGTTGTACTCGTATCTACATATAAATTCAGTTATCTCCTTCGATTATTGAGTAAGGTTTTACTTTACGACCTTGTTTGAAGATGAATAATTATCTAAATTTTACTAACACTTAATGTTGCAATAATTCATCTTTTATATTTACATGAGTTGTTTACTGCATTTACATTTTATGCACAAGGTCGTGTGGTATTCATATTAAAAATTATAAATATAAGTAGATGCAGTTTATTTGTTTTGTACACTGTAGTGGTAATAAATATACCATTATATTTATAGACGTGCAATAAGTTTAACTAGCATTATAAAACTAATATATTGTCATGTTAAAGAGTTTTATATACGTATGCATATTGAATTAATCGTTATTTTTTATCTTTTTTTACTATTATTGGTAGTTATTTACAAAATAAATAATATACTCACTCAAAATTGTATCCATTTACGTCCACCTCAGAGTCTTGCTTTAAAATTTCAACAGGTTGCGCCTGAGGCTGGTCTTGAGGCAACGCGCAAGCTAGAGCCAATGCTGCTAAAGCGAAAAGTGTCTGGGAAACAATTATTAAAGACATTAGTGAAATAATTCGCTTATATCAGCAAAATATTAAGAAAACGTTTCTTTAAATGTTAAAATTGTTGGTACCCTATTAAGAAACTTAACAAAAGTGTAGCAAACTAAACCTAAACCTAAGAATTCCTTCATAAGATCAGACTTAGTAAGATTATTGCTCTAAATTATGTGCAAATGCCAATGCAAGTATTATATTAATATATATTTTTTACTAAGACTGAGAATTATTTTTACTTTTTTATTATATAAATTTTGAAAGACTACTAGTTAGTATGTGCCAAATATATGCCAAATTAACGTTAACATCCACCCGCTTTATAATTATAGTAATTATTTTATATAACGAGAAAATAAATGAACAATATGAAACTGACGAAACAAAGAAAACATATTCAAACTTACAATCTTCATCATTTTGATTTTTACAAGAAAAAATACTGGTGAACTGGACAAGACCCGCAAGCAAGTATATTTGGAAGTATCAACGTATGGGCTATAAATATCATTTTTTATATTGACAATGCGTTTCGAGGTTTCATTGACATCACAGGTGCTAATCACTATCATGCATACAGCTTACTTAAGGAGACCCACAAAAATTTACAAGGATTTGTCAATAGTATGAACTGTGTACACAGAGCGGGTCGAGCGTGCATCGCTTAACCTACTTAGTCTTGAATTTCAGGCCTCGATGGGACACAGTCTCCATCCATCTTTTGTCATATTCTTCGTAACACAATACGTTTCTTGCTTAATGGAAACAATAAGAACTGTAATTTTTATGAAAGTCTACTGTTTTGTGATTTAAATATTGTTTTGGGGTAAAAAAAACTCGGTCAAGTGAGAGTCGGACTCGTCCACTGATGGTTCTGTATCAATTTCATTAGAAAAGATCAATGTGTACAATTTATAAAAGTTGATGAACTTAAGTTTCTAATTTTTTTCTATGGTTATTACCTTTAGTTGTATTGTAAGCTCGTACCTCCTGCCGGTATTTACTGTAGGTCAACGAGACGTAGGTTTTGATTACGCTTAACAAAGTTGACAAACTTAAGTTTGCGACCATAATGCATTCATTTTGTATGAAATTCTGTAAAAAAGTAAAACTTATAACACAAATGTAGGAAAAATTCTAATAATGTAAATTAGGATGACGTATGCATTATGCGACTTTATGCTCATAGTACTTCACTTCACGTTATCGCTATTGTACAAACTTACATACTATATAATAAATTGTTATATACATACATACATATATGTTATTTTAATTTATATGAATGCTCATTGCCTATCACTTAATGTTGTAAGAGTATTTATTTATTTCCACACAGCTAAAGTTATAAATTATAAATTATGATTATTAGTATTTATATGTTTTTTGTTTGTCTTGAAATATCATTTTAATTAAATTTAAAAATTTACATTACAATATAGTACTTTATTATAAAGAGAAATATTTTATTGTAGTATTTTTAACAACTCTAACAACACTAGATTCGGTTTCAAGAAAAACCTAATATAATGTAAATTTCTCGTCAGCAACCAATTTAATATTGGTTATAATATGTTATGTAAAAATATTACTCGTATTCGTACAAGCTACTCAGTACATGTGTCACGTAGTTGAGCACTCTACATTTCTATTAATTAAATACAAAGGATTTTCGAGAATAAACTACTGTTTTCATTACTTAAAAACACGTTATTCACAAAAAAATATAAATTAAAATGTTTAATTTTTTTATAGCTTGACGCTGTATACAGCTGCGTAGGCAGAGGGTACCTAGAAATCTAATGTTAAGTCATCATCGTCACCCACTTTCGTTCCCGATTTTCCGCTGAATTCTAGAGGCATTACGAGTTGAGGGACTGAATTTAACGCCTCACTTTGCATCGTTACCAGAGCGCAAAAATATATATTCAATTTTCTCCAGTGGGAATCGAACACACAACCTGTTGTGGTTGTGGGTTGTGGGGGACAAGCGTGTGACTGTTCACACGCTTGTCCCTCTGCGCCACGACTGATCTTTCTTATGTTTTCTTAAATCAATTCTATATAACCGCGACTGGTTGTGGATTCGAGTCCTACTCAAGGAACTGAAATATTAATTTATATTTATATTTTCATTTCTTCGCTCTGGTGTCGAGATAAAAGCGCGGCGTTGAGTTCCGCCACTCATCACGCAAAGCCTCCAGAACCCGGCGGTAAGTGGGGAACGGAGTGTCTTAACACTAGGATCCCTCTGCCTACCTTGCTGTGTGCGGGATACAGCGTTAAGCTAATTTATTTTTATTTATTATTTAATTCAATATATCAATGCGTTTTCTATAGTAATTAAAGTTAGTACAAAAAATATAACTAAATGTACCATACGTTTAATTGTACGTTTCTTCTTCAAAACTTAATACATTTTTTTGTTAATACCACATTTATCTATTTTTAATGATGGTTGCATTATGTGATTTGAATTGAAGCTCTTCATAACAAACTATTAGATATAAAAAGGTCAAGGCTCCACACTGTTAAAAATAAACATTAAATCTACGTTCATTGTTATTTTAAATAGTACACTCGTTCAATAGTATTTCATTAACTCTGTATAGAGTTATGTAACATGAAAATATACATATACTTTCGTTATATAAATAAAAATTTGAAATGACAAGAGATCTTAAAATTTAAATAATTAAAATCAGCTTCACGCTGTATTCCGCACACCGCAGGGTAGGCATAAGGAATCTAGTTTTAAGACACTCTGTTCCCCACTTTCTGGCCAAATTCTGGAGATAATGCCTCCATAATTTGGCGGCGTGTTGAATGGCGGAAACCAACGCCGCGATTTATCTCGACATCAGAGCGAAGAAATGGAAATATAAATTTAAATAAATATTTAATTTCCTTGACAGGGGATCGAATTCACAACCAGTCGCGTTTACAGTCACACTTCGTGCGCCTGCACCACGACTGGCCTCAAAAAAATTAAACAACAACATTACATTACCAACTGCTGAAGGACGAAGCTGCCCGTTGCTTAAATTTATTATAAAAAAATACTTATTTAACCGTTAAGAGCTGTAATGAATTGTATAACCCACTAAGACTATAATGGGTGTAGAAACACCTGTAGTTCTTAAAAGTAATGAAATTACTAACGAATTGTAAGAAATTGTAAATAACTTACTTTTAATAGTTAATTTGGCCCTTTTTTAATAAATATATGTCCTTATTTGTTTATATTTTTGTAAAACCTCTGAAAAAATCAATTTTGAAAATGTGACTTAAACAGCTGACTAATCAAGATGGGACCATAATATTTTCTTCTTTATAACAAAATTAAATTCATAAACAAATCAAAAATTTGTCCTAAACAGAAATAAAAACTTTTGATTTAACATATTATATATAAAAAAAAAATTAACTTTAACATACTATATATCAAAAAAATATATGGATTTTTTTCTCCTCACAAAAAAATATTAAAATTATTAGAAAACTTTTAGTTTCTCAGACATTTTTATTTTTTTTCCTATTTCCATTTACGAAATGTTCTCGTAGAGTTGAGATAGAAGTTATTCTTAATCTTCAACACTTTAGATATCATCTTGATGAATGTCCTTTTCTAATGAGTCCTCTTTGTCAGTTCGTTCGTCGTCAGATGCTAGTAAAACTTTGATTTAAAGTTTATTTAACTTACTAACTACTACTTTCGTAAACTCATAATCTAAAAAAATAAAATCCATTTTACATGCTAAATCCCCATTTTCCACGCGTAATTTAATAAAAATCATTAAAAAGGTAAACATTTATGTTGTTAATCGATAGGGCACTATGACAATTTTGGATGTCGATACACCCGAGAGGCAAGGGTGTGGTAAAAATTGTGCGTATGAACGACCACTTCCCCCACGTATTCACCACCTCTTCCTTCACGTGGCTACACACAACTCAGCAGGATACATCAAAGTACAAAGTATGACAAAAATTTAAAAGTGTACCGACCAAAAACTAAATTACCTGGATGTTTTACACCCATATAGCCTTTAAGGGTTAACCAACATATAACCAATAGTTAATAATGAGACTGATTGAACAATGTGAAATATATAAATGTGATTGTAAACCAAGTATTCCTGTAGAAAAGTTGTTATATATATACAGTAGAATGTATACTATTTGAATGCACCTTTCCAAAGAATAAACCACATCCAATATTTAAAGTAATTTTAAATGTCTTAAGATATATTAATTATTATAAAGCTTAAGGTTTTTTTCACTTCACGATTTATTCCGTATATAGCAGGGTAGGCAGGTGGAACCTAGTGTTAAGACACTCCGTTCTCCTTTCCGCCGAACTTTCGAGGCATTGCGTAATGAGAGGCGGTACTCAACGCCACGCTTTTGTCTTGGTACCAGAGCGAAGAAAAAAAAATATTAAATAAAAATAATTCATTCCTCCGAGTGCCAATCGAACCCACAACCGTAACATTACAGTCACACGCTTGTGTCCGTGCGTCACGACGCCCTCTAATTTTTATACTGACTACGTAAAAAAGTGCATCGTGTACCGCCTCTACGACAATTTTGTTTGTTTATTTGTTTATTAGTAAAATTTTAGGGACTAAAGACAAAGTAGTACAAAGTATTTTGTTGTTAATGTTAAAGGGCACCATAGGTCCACAGGCACACCACAACTGAAGGATAGTGACTTTTTATATATGAAACTATTTCTGAAATCATTTGGTGAAATGTTTATATTTGATGCTCTATTTCGATAAATTTAAACAAATTTGTATGTTCCTTTTTCACTTATTTTGAAAGTGTTTAAATATATGAAAAATTCCTTTAAATTTGAACGTTACCTGAACCTACTCTGTAAACATCCATTACTTGCTTTGTAAATAGGCTGTTCGATCGGGCAGAATCCATAAAAAATGTGATATCTTCAGAGAGTGGTAGATCGTGTACCATCCTCGTATGATGTCAGCCTTCTGCAAATGCTGCACTTCAGAATGCATATAAAACGGACGGTTATACACTAGTTACTCATTCGTTAGTTTGTGCTCACGAGGAATACCAAGCACCATGCTCAAATACGTGAGTTTCTACTACTTTTTGTTATTTTAATTATATTAAAGTTCAAAGGTTATCTTTGACAGATTCTAATTTAAGTAGCTTTTTACGATTGTGAAAGTGTGTCGTGGATTTTATGTGGTGTACCACAGATTTGTTACTCAAGTCACACAACAATAGATGCTCGTAAAATTTTATGTTAGCAAAACTTTAAATTCTATTTAAAGTTGAAACTTTAAAAAGGGCCGAACAAATTTAATATTAATATATAATCTTTAAAGTTTCTGTTCTTATTTAAGTTTCTGCTAATTTTAATTAGAATAAGGTACCTTATACTTTAGGTACATTATATTATCTATTTCTACCAGGTTGCCGTCGTTTGTGTGCTCGCAACATTGTGCGTTGCAGCTCCTCAAAACCCACAGGATGTACAGATCCTACGGTTTGATAGTGATGTGCAACCGGATGGCTACAGCTTCGCGTAAGATATTCAAAATATTTAATCATATGTTTACTGATTATGAGTGATTGGCATGTCTGTATTAATATTGTATATCTGTCCTGTGAGTATTAATACAACGCAAATTATATATTGAGGCCGTCGTGGCGCATGGGCAATAGAAGGCGATTGTAAACGCGACGGTTGTGGGTTCTATTCCCGCTCAGGGGGATAAAAAAATAATCTACATAAAAATAACTTCCTCGCTCTGATAACGAAGCAAAGTGCGGCGTTAAGTCCCGCCACTCAAAACGCAATGCGTCAAGAATTTGCCAGAAAATAGGGAACGAAAGTGTCTTAATGGAATCTAGAGTGTGTGTGTGTGTATCTATATATATATATATATATATATATATATATATATATATATATATATATATATATATATATATATATATATATATATATATATATATATATATATATATAGATTGAAGAAAAATAAGAGAGAACGACATACATGAAAGTGAGAAGTACACACGTAACCGCAATGCGCACTTTCAGACAATTTTAGAGTATGCTTCCTAATTGTAATATTGCACTTTAGCAAGAAAATATAGCAAACAATACAAAATATTTTGTTTATAAACTTAAAATAAATATTCTTATGCAACTTTTCATTGTAGTAATACTACGTAGCATACTTATTTAATAATATAGTAAACATCCTTGCATCCGTAACGTATGAAGTACGAGTGAAAAAGTACAACTAAAAATAATATAATAATATAAAATCTCGATAGTATTTTTTAGAAGTTTAACCCTATTAATTACAAGCAAATACTACGTTTTGTTGTGATCTTTAAAGAAACAATTACAAGAACAAGAAACATTATAAACTTGAAACATATTTATAACTAATATTGACACACAAAATTTTAAAGATTAGATCTTTAAAATTTTGTTTTAAACATTTAAAAAAGACTACTGAGCCTTTGAAATATGTTATTATGATTTGGATGTCTCGAGTACATACTAGTCTACATGGTGTACTATAGCATACGGAGAGATGGGCTTAAGCAATATACCTACTAACATAGTCTTTAGTTTATATAGTTAAGTAAACAACCATTTTTTATCAGCTTCACGCTGTATCCCGCACGCAGCGCGGTAGGCAGGAGGAACCTCGTGTTAAGACCAAAATCCCCAATTTTTTTTATAATATGTGAAGTTGAATTATATAATGTATTCGCTAATAAAATTTTAAACAAAAAAAAAAAATGAATTTATATTTACAATTTATGTACCTATATTTAATAGTATTAACGTAGTACTCCACTATGGCAAGTCTAATATGACATTAACTTTATTGGTGTCATTGTTATTACACAAACGTGAAGATGCTCTTTTTGAACTATGACAACATCACGCTTGAACTCTAATGTTTATTGATTTAAGAACAAGCTATACGACTATCATGAAGTTAAACCATTCTCTACTTTCTGTAAATACAAGAGACATTGTTTTAGTTTAACAAACGGAGAAGAGAAACACTCAGCTATAAATAGTGACTAAGTAGAAATCGTATCTAAACAGTATCAAAAATATTTAAATTTACAGATATGAGACTAGCGATGGTACATCAAGACAAGAACAAGGCAAACTTGATAATCCACAATCAGAAAACGCTGCTCTTACGGTAACCGGCCAGTATTCATACGTAGCTCCAGATGGCAAGCACTACACGGTCCAGTTCACCGCCGGTCCCGAAGGCTTCCAACCTAAAACTTCCCTGGGTCAAAAGTAATTTAATATATAATTCTGGTGTACCTTTGCCCATGTAAATATATATTTGGTATATACCAGTGAAATCACTTTTAGAACAACAAAATACTCGATCTCAACAATTGCTTATCGCACAGCTACATACGAGAATCACTGTATTTAGTGCCATAGGATATCTTTTGTATTACTACTTTTATAATAAAGCTTCTTGAAATAAATATTTCAAAATAATTAATGTTTCATTTCAATTTCATAAGTATCATTAAAGGTAATTTGTTCATAGTAATTTCATATGAGTTTAAGTAACATAACACTTCAAGTTGAACTTTGATCGCTTTGGTTTGAAATAATTGTTAATAATTGAAACTGCCATACATAAAAAAATTGATATACAATTGGATATAAATTAATATATTATGAATACACTATATGTTATAAGTACAGTAATATATACTGTATTTATCAAAAATCAGCTTCACGCTGTATCCCGCACACAGCAGGGTAGGCACAGGAAACCTCGTGTTAAGACACTCCGTTCCCCAGTTTCGGCCGAGTTCTGGCGGCATTGCGTGCTGAGTGGCGGAACTCAACGCCGCGCTCTTTGCCTCGGCACCAGAGCGAAGAAATGAAAATATAAATGTAAATAAATATTTCACTTACTCGAGTGGGGATCAAACCCACAACCAGTCGATTTTACAATCACACTTAGTGCCTCTGCACCGCGACCGACCTCAATAGTAATATAATAAGTCAATGTATTAATAATAGTATAGATACAGTAATCATAAGTAAAAAAAATATTTTTATCTATCAAAATAAAAGAGTGACTATTTGTTTGTATAGCGTAAAGGTCAAACTGCATTACTAGTACACATTACGTATAGTTTCAAGATATTTAAAAGTCAGTATGTCACCTATTTGTATAATTGTCATCTGAACTTTTGTAAATCTAACTTGGTCTATTCTATGTTATGTGTAATAAATTGACTTACATTAAAAATGTTTTTTATCTAAAATAAATAATAAATCAGCTTCACGCTGTATCCCGCAAACAGTAGGGTAGGCAGAGGGAACCGAGTGTCTTAACACTAAGACACTCCGTTCCCCACTTTCTGCCAAATTCTGGAGGTATTGCGTGTTGAGTGGCAGAACTCAACGCCGCGCTTTGCTTCGACACCAGAGCGGACAAATGCAAATATAAATTTAAGTAAATATTTCATCTCCTCGGTTTTACGGTCACACTTTGTGCCCCTGCGCCACGACTGGCCTCAATTTAACTAATATGCTTTAAACAAGACTTCACCCCCCGTTGTGTTATGAAAATAACTAAGAGTTGTGTATGACATATCACACGTCCTAGAGCTACACTGCCCGGGGTTGCTCTGATCGCAGGTACGGTGAATTACATCGGAACTATCAACGTGATGTAAAATGTATGTAACAATCTCTTCAGTTTAAATTATTAGTATCTTAAATACATTATGGTTTACACAGGCTTATTCTTAGATGGAGAAGAAGATTATTAATATTTTTTCTAAGACATGACACATTTAGGGTTATAATTATTTTCAATATTAATTTAAAAAAAAAATAAATGAATAAAATAATTAATATATTTGCCTAAAACTTGATGTATACTGTATTTATTGAAATTGGCTAAAAAACAACTTACTACTATTTGTACATCCGACTAATACTATAAAAGCAAAAGTTTGTTCTACTTTCATGCAAAAACTAAGGAACGGACTTAGATGAAACTTTACAGTTATATAGCTTATACATCCATATATAATAATTAATTAAAATGTTTAATAATATTCCTTGTTATTCTATAGTTAAAGTTCCAAAAAATCTGATTTAATGAATGTGATCAAATTAGTGATTAGGCAATAAGTAATAACCTAATTAAAAAAAAAAACAGAGTTCGTTGAAGTCTTTTGTATGAAAACTACTAATGTTACATACTAGAACCCGCTCGTGGCGTCGCCCGTGTACAACACTTGTTTACTACATTGTGTACAACCGAATTATTTATATTCTCACCTAAATCGCTTTTGTGATCTAATAATATTATCATTTTTAAGACAATATCCATACACTGAAAACCAAAGTTTTAACCAAATTCAATAAAACAGCTTGAACTGATTTAAATAAAACTAACACTAAATGTTAAAGGAAGGTTACTTAAAACTAATAGTGAAAACTGCATTAAAATCGGTTAGTTAGCGTGCACGCTTATCTCACAAAAGACAAAGGGCACACACAAAAGTCAAAATAATTAAAAATCATTATTTTACCTCTTATACATACAATAAATGATTGCAAAAGTAAATTGCCTCGTACACTTGCATATACTGTATACAGTGTTGAGTTTCAGTTTTATTATATGTATAGATTTAATAATTTCATTAAATAATTTGAAATGAGATGTTTTATCAAGATTAAATATATCTAAACTTTATGTGACAAAATACTATAACTGTGGGAATAAGTAACAAAAAAAAGAATTTTTCTCACTGTAAATTTATTTTAAACTTGTAAAAAACTCAAGCGTTCGTAGCTGGTGCTGGTTCTGGTTCTGGCGCCTTAGGTAAATGATTCCCCTTCGCATTGTAGCCATCTAGGCCTGCTGTGTATTTGGTAACATAAGTTTTCCCATCATCACCAACATAGGAAACTTCACCTTCAGTGATAAGTACGTAGCCAGTGCCATCTGCGGTAGGAACAAGGCGTCCACGTTCTGTTACTACCGTTCCTTCTGCAGTGACATAGCGGAGTGAATACTGTCCAAATTCGTCGTGCACCTCTTCATGTTCTAAGGCAGGCATCGCCCGCCTGGCCGCTATTGCCGATTGAACATCTTCATCCACCGCCTCACTCAGCGCCCCCATGATGCAAAGTGACAAAACTACGAACTAACAAGCAAAATATATTTATTAATAATTAGAAATAGAATATAAACATGGAAAATATACTAACGTCGCTTTTACTCTATTATATACATATTTTACTATGGAATTTTTAGCGTGCATAGCGTTTTCATACGTGTTCCGCATTTTATGCTGCACACCGCACTTTATCTGACTTATCACAAAATATATATATAAATCAAAATAATCATTAGTTATATATAACCATTTCCATGATTGGAAATCAAATCCCCAAAAATCTGATTTTACGTTAATATATTTAATCATAGACTAAAAATAAATACTTACCAATTTCATGATGGCGTTTTATTGCTTATCTTCTTCAATGTCCTAAGACTGGCAGGTACTAATGTCAAATCCAAAGAAAAGTTCTTTTTTATACTATTTTTAATGATATCATCAGTAATTACGTTGTATTACCACTGTAATTATTCTTGTGTTTAATTATTCAAATTAATTTGGGAATTACGTAACTAGAGTTAGTAAAAATACTTAAAAAATAACTATGTGTTTTAAAATAAATAAAATATACTACTATATATAATATATAAATATACTAATATAAGTATAATTTATTTATTTAAAAAAATATATATGTTTATACTACAGTATAAACATATTTTCAAAGCGCCTAAGCATTATGTTAAAAATTTTGGATCAGAACAATATTGCTCTCATATTTCAAAATATAATATATGCATATTCAGATTATAATATAGGCACTAGAATATTCAGGAGAGGATGGAGCCCTCCGCTCTCACCCATCCTTACGGCAATGTATTATTATATATTCGTATATAATAATATTATTCAAATCTATTTTTAAAAAACAAAGCACATTAAATTCCAATCATAAAATAATTTAAAATGCTAAGATCCTATAATTGGTATAGTAAAACGCCTATTCGTTTTACTATGCCAATTACAGGATCTTAGCATTTGCTATTAATAAAATGACGCGATTTTATTTCTTCGTATTCGTTTTTTCTTGTTTTTTGTTTCTTTCTCCATCCACAATTTTTAAAATATATATGTTAATAGAATATTATAGGGTAATGACACCAATAAACAATAATCACCTATGATCGACCCTTTTTTTTAAGTTCTGAAAATAAGTATATAATATACATTTCTTAAATTGTTAATACTTAACTAAATGCATATAATTTTCCTGTAAATATTCGTAATAATATATATTTTTCCCGCCACTTGTGTGCTTTAGTGAATCTGCTAATGCTAATTTTTCAAGCTAATTATTAAAAGGTTAAGCGCAAGAAAGAGCCTGAATTTTTTTTTCCGTGACAGCATTTTTTAAAATTTATTTTATGAAAATAATAAACATATCTTTTAATTCATTTTATCATGAAACTTTTTGAAATAGCTTACTTTTATCAAAAGAACATAATATGTCAACAACTGGTTCCCCTTAATTGCATTTCTCCATTTATCGAAAGATGTCGACGACAATTATTTTTGTCTATGATCGTTTTGCTGATTAGTTTCATATTTTGAAGAAAAAAATTCTCTAGAATGAATATCTAGACGCAATTCTGAGGCATAAGGGCTCTATGTCACCTTGTTATTCAGCAAAGTCACATAGAGCCTCTATGACAAAGTGACAGTCTAATAACAATATAAAAACTTGTAATATTTTTAAAGGCTTATGCCACTTAGAAAAGAAAAATACTTATTTCGACAACGAATAAAAATTCTGGGACCTATCCCGCTACGTTCAAATTTTTATACGTGAAATGTCAAAAATATTTAATAAATAGCAATCACTCTTGCCAAATGATAATTCAATTTTTTTTAATAAAAATAAGTATTTCTTATATAACATTAATTAAAAAAAATAAAAAAATAAATACTTTAGATCTGCTATAAGTCAGCTTCACACTGTATCCCGGACACAGCAGGATAGGCAGAGGGAACCTAGTGCTAATACGCTCTGTTCCCCACTTTCCACCGAATTCTGAAGGCATTGCGTGTCAAGTGGCGGGACTCAACGCAGTAATCTGCTATAATTGTACTAAAAATATTTTCTTTGTTATTTTAGTACAACATTATTATTCTGTCTTAATCGACATTAAGCATATTTTATTATTATTTTAAACAAAATATTTTTTATACATCTGTACAGAAAATATGCTGTTTCCTTAAGGTATCAATTACGAGTGCCATTACCATATATTATTTAATTTCTAATTTTCATGTTATTTAAAAAAAGATACAATCATACATAAAAAGAATTTTAAGTTATACTCTTGACTTAATATTCAATACTTTAAAACATTCCTCACAAAACGACAATGAAATTGACGGGATCAAGGTTACCAAATATTGTTTTTTTTTTTAATTAATTTGCAATATTTGCAAAATCTGTATTGAATAGTATTTTTCTATTTCGTTAATTTTTTTTTTGTTGTATCCCGCATAACAAGGTAGGCAGTTGTTAAATATTTTATTGTCCACACGATCTAAAAAAAATTGTAAAAAAGAAATATTTGTTTTTTTTTTTGGTGTTGCTATCTTTTTTATAAGCTATACTTGCTTGTAGCCGTCTTGGCGTAGGGGAACAAGAGTGTGACTATAAACGCGGCGGTAGTGGGTTCGATTCCCACTCAGAGGAAGAGATTGCTCCGATATTTAATATTTCCATTTCCCCACTTTGGTAATTAGGCCAAGCTCGGCGTTGAGTTCTGCCACTCAACATGCAGTGCTTTAAAAAAATTATAAAGACGAAAATCTAGCCTGCTATATGCGGGGTACAGTGTGACGCTAAAAAAAATTAACTTTTCATTTAAAATTGAAAACTTACTTAACTCTGAATCTAAAAAAAAATAACGTATACGCAAATACAGCTTTAAGAGCTAAAACATATAAATTAGTGATCATACATACAAATGCTAAATATCGTTCTAAATAAAAATTAATTTGTTTGCATATTCTAATGCGTTTCGTGATGACTTCGACAAAGCTCGTGATGTTATACAGTTCCTGAAACGCATGTTTCTGCACGAATTATGTCATTCTCTAATAGATAAAATAAATCACACAAACACAAATCATGACAAACAGTGTCAAAAACTAGTAAATTTAAATACTTTATTTAAAACATTTGAATTTACTTTATTTTAAATACTTTATCTCTATATATAATAAGACAGTAAAAATATTTTGTCTATACATTTAGTAATTTTGACTGAAATGGATAGAGGGACACTTAAAAAGAATAATAGAAAGCAAAAAGATTTTTTTTGAATTTCTTGTCTGTCTGTCTGTCTGTCTGTCGACATATTTTTGTCCGCATTTTTCTCTGAAAGTAATGAACCGATTTACTTGAAAATTTCACCAATTGCTTTGTTTTAACTCAACTTAAGTACTAAGTTTAGTTCATCAAAATCGGTTCATTAAAAAAAAAAGTTATCGTCATTTGAATGAACTCAAGGCATTAGTTTGCCTGCGAATATTATATAGCAATCGCGCCTGGTAAGATTCTTGACTAAAGAATGACATTCGAAACGTCTGGGTTATATGACTGTTGATAAAAATATATATTTTTGAAGCACTATTATATAATATTTTATACAGTAAAGTAAACAAAATTGAATTGTTAGTGGAGATTACCTTCATAAATCATAACAGTTAAGTTTAAGTCGTAATTAATTCTACACAGAGATAAAGAACGATCTTAAAAGAAATATAAAGATTTTGCGGTTGGTTCGTTCATATAATATTTGTGACTAATTTAAAAACTGTACAGGAGTTAATATGCAATTATTATATTTATTTTACAAAGAATATTATGAATCCTTCCAATAAATAATTTAACATTTAAGGCTGTTTCTAAATGAGTAAATTAAATTATTCACTGACATCAGCACATTTAACAGAGTATATTATGTAGGTAAAAAGAACATAAAGTTACAAAAATATATACGTGTAATAAATAATTAGCTTTATGTATATTTTATAAATATCAAATATCAACAATGGTCGTATTTTTTTATTTAAAACAATTAAAAATTATTTGACGATAATGTCGTAAAAAAATCATGTTAGAAGTCATTTTTGTTGTGAATCAATTCTGCTTATTAAATCAATAATCATGTATTTTAAGCGGGCGAAGCCGTGGGCGAGCCGCTAGTTTAAAATATTTATTAAAAATATGATTGTAAGGTCAGTTGTGGCGCAGAGGCACATTCGTGTAACAGTTACAGGTTACAGGTTGTCGGTTCTGACTACCGTGCCACTTGCGGGATACAGCGTGAAACCGAAAAAAAAAATGACAAAATCTTATAAATATGATTTTTAATTAAGTTATGTCATTATAATTTGACATCGTGAAAAATAGAAAGGTCCCAAAACCAGCTAAAAAACACTTAAGGCAAAATTATGTCCTTGATTTGTGCTTTGAACATCATCAGTTGCACTTCTAATTAATGTTCATAATGGCAATATGTACTAGGAAACATTTAAATGTCATTTTATATGCCTACATCATAAATAACGATGCAACTCATTTACAGTTATTTATATCGTATTATAAAACAAGATTCAGATTCTTAGATGGTAAGATGCAAATAGATTCATGTACACTTCCTTAAATTGATTTTTGATTTTTAATTAAATATCTTAAATTATTTGCAATAAAAGTTTACAAATCAGCTTCACGCTGTATCCCGCACACAGCAAGGTAGGCAGAGGGAACCTAATGTTAAGACACTCCGTTCCCCACTTTCTGCCGAATTCTGGAGGCATTGCGTGTTAAGTGGCAGAACTCAACGTCGCGTTTAACCTCGACACCAGAGAGAAGAAATGGAAATATAAATTTAAGTAAATATTTCATCTCCTCGAGTGGGGATCGAACCCACAACCAGTCGGTTTTACAGTCACACTTCCTGCCGCTGCGCCACGACTGGCCCAAAAGTTTATATTTTCCTATCAATATTTCTACCTCTGCATACATTGTTCCACTTATTATATTTATTGTTTCTTCTCAAAGATAAACAAATCTATGATTTTATAAAAATAAACATTTTTAGTAACTTCAATTCCAAAGTATTTTACCTTGATCGCTGTGGTAATTGTAAAGTAAATACTTAACACTTAATATTGACCTTTGGTGATTAGTTTCAATAAAATTCTTATAAACATAAACACGTCGTTGTTTATGCAAAAATCCTATATCTATACTGTTGATGAATCTAGATATTTTTTTTAGGTACGGGTTTGAAACATTTTACCCTATATACTGCTCTCCGGTACAAGGAGCGGAGGCGCCTCCACCCTGAAAAATAGTATAAGGTAACTGTGGGTGATATGGCCTGCGTAAAAGAGAATAAATTTCTTAAATTAAAATGAACAAATTGTAACATTGAATAAACATTCAGCACTTCTACTTCAAATTATTATGAAAACAATCCACTACTTTTATTATCAGCAAACATAAAATGAACCAATTTAAAAAAAAACTTAACAATATGTTTTTTTTTAACTATAGTAAGTTGATAAGCCATATTAATGCTATAGGCTTCTAATACTAGTTGAGATAAATTATAATATATATATATATTATAATTGAATCAATCAATCAATATTAATTAAAATATAATTGAATCAATTACCCGATTATAATATATATTTAATTATGAATCTATTTGGTTAACAGACATAATATAAAGGCAATACTAATGTATTTCTCAAGATACCACCACTGTATTAATAAGTAATAAATCATATTAATCGATTTGGTTCACAATACTTGAAACTTTTATTAAGGAAAACGGAAGAACAGCGGTTTCTACCGTATACCCTCTTATGTGATTATGGGTCATATATTTAGACCAGACTCTTTAACTTAACATTTAATTAAATCTTAGTGAACTTTTCCTCTGATGTTTGTTCCAATTATCTTGGTATCGAACGTTTTAAATTATATTTTTGCAACGTAAGCCTTATTAGACGATAGGCCTTATATTATTAAGATTCGAGTAAACCTTTTTTGTATATACTTTCCCATATTTAGTCAAAAAGATAATAAAATATTAATATTTTTACCCAAATACAGTTCTACTATCTAGAGCAGATTTTACTACTTCTATGAGTATTTTTTTATTATTCATTATATAAATACTTCATTTATAAATCTAAACTTCAACTTCATTAACGCAATCTGTTCTGCTTTTCATAATGAATGAAATATTATAATAGAAACATGAGCTATTTTATTATACCTACCAATTAAATTTACACAATCATTCTATGAAGAACTTTATATGATAATACCATTCAGAATAAAATTTAATTAATAAAAATAATAAAATAATAAATATGATTAAAAATTCAAGAAAAAAATATTTCATATGATAACACCATTCAGAATGAAATTTAGTTTATAAATGTTTTTTTTACTCTTATATCTCCAAAAATAATTCTTTATATTTCCCTAATTATATCGATAAGTTTCTTGTAAATTAATTATCTAGAAAATTTATTGAACAAATCAATAACGTTCATTTCTATTACTTATTGAAAGGTTACAAAGTTTTTAAATGTCGAGTTGAATAGTCGGATCTTTAATATAAATAGTATTGAAATATGTTAACACATTATATACGAGATACGATGATTCTTATTAATTGATTCATATATTATAATGTCATAGGCATATTTTTTTAACAGAAGTGGCTCATTTTTTTCTACTCTGTAGATTTTGTGCCTCAAAGAGTTATAGTATTAGAAAAAAAAATGAATATTTGTAAATATTCGCTTTATATAGAAGGTTTTTAAAGGTAATAGTCAAAAAAACAGTGTCACGCGATATCCCGCACTCAGCAAGGTAGATAGAGGAAACTTAGTGATAAGATTTTGCGTCGACACCGGAGCGACCAAAATGAAAATATAAATTTAAATAAATATTTCATTTCAATTTCTAGTGGGGATCGAATCCACAATCAATCACGTTTACCTGCCTCACTTTGTGCCCAAAAAATACGCTTAAATAAAAAAAAAACTATTAAAATTGTACATTTTAAAAAAAAACGCAACATTATAAACTTGACTATGTCGCTGTTTAGTTATGGGTACTGTTAATTTAAACTAAAATATAAAAGACTTTTGTAAAAAATATCGCCGTGTTTGTATACTCTATGGCGACGTATTAATAAATTACGTTGTCGAAAGAATCGACAGTCTTGTGTGATCGTTTGCGAAACATACAGTATCATCCCACATGCAGAAATAAAAAAAAGTAAGTAAATTAATTACTCTCCTTTAGATTCAATTAATAATAATACGATAATCTAGAATTTTGATAATTATTACCATAATATATTCAAACGTAATTTTTTATTATTTATAAATAAACAATAATATTTTTTTATTATTAATAATCATTAACACAGGAGTATCGTTAGCTTTTTAAAAAAATATATCGCCACTGTAATTTTATTTTATAGATTTCATTTTTAATATGTGAAGAAATAATCAAACAATCATTACTATTTTTTAAATATTATTGTTATTTTGTTATTTATTTTTATTATGTTTTAACTATCATTATTATTATTATCTTATCAATGTTATATTTTAATATAATATTCGATATTAATGACAAAATTTTTGGTCGTAAAATATACAGATTGTTTGACACTCGATCGAAAATTAGTCAAACATTATGTCATACCTACTTCATGTTATTGGGCAGTTTTAGTTTCTGAACACGGCTTAGCGTGACAAGTGTTTACAATTTAATAAATATAGACTATTTGCATGTAGAGGTATTACGCCATAAGCGTGAATTGCTTACTTATTTCATGAACCTTGGCGGTCGCAAATTTATTGTTTCAGATTATGGATCTTTATTTGTTTATAAATTTTATTCTTTTCAAATTTTAATTGGATACACTGTCATGATCGTAATCAAATCTTAGTATTTCTCGTTAAATCAGTCAATTTTAATATCCCTAACTATTTTATTTAAAAGGCTTGAAGACTTGAAAGTTACTTGTTAGTTAAAATAAAAAATAATTCTGCTTCACGCTGTATCCTGTACACAGCAGGACAGACAGAGGGAACCTAGTGTTAAGACACTCCATTCCTCCACTGGAGGCATTGCTTGTTGAGTGGCAGAACTCAACGCCCCACTTTGTCTCGACATCAGAACGAAGAAATGGAAATATTAATTTAAGTAAATATTGCAATATTTACTTAAATGTCGAGAATCGAATCCACAACCAGTAGGTTTAACAGTCACACTTTGCGCCACGACTGGCCCCAACTTGTTAGTTGCTTTGTTGTAATAATTCTTAAATTAAATATACTCTTATTTTATTGCTTTTGTACATATTTTACCTATTCGTCTCTTCAAGTTCCGTTTACGCTAACGTAACTTAACATCACATTTAGTAGACAAAACTGCAACACACAAGGGAACTGCAACACACAAAATAATTGAAATCTAGGCATTATAGTGTTTATATTTAAATATTTTGATATACCTACCCCGGCCCTGAGTGACATTCGAAATCATCCAAAAAAATAGAAACTATCAAATTTAGGCAGGGTCCTAAATGCATCCATCAAGTGTAGCTTATCCTAGTACATTGCTTTTGGTGATTAATTTAAACATTGAAAATATATAAAATCAATAATAATAAACTTTAAGTATTTAATATTGCTAGTTTATTGTCAGAATTCTCATATTATACGAAAACGTAATACGGAAACAATTCGCTCGTAAAAATCACTTTAATAACATATTACATGCCAAATTTACATTAAGTGTTTATTTGTATAAGATTCACGTTTTTTTTTTGTTATATGTATTAAGTTTTTTCTTTAAAAAATAATGTGGAAATTCATTCATTCAGTCATTACTAAACTATATATTGATGTTATCTGACGGCAAGATATTTTGTTTAATATAATTTTATTTTGTGAATGAGGTATTTTAATGACATTGTAAATTTTGTGTATATATATAAAATATTTTTATATTAGTCAATATTCACAAAAAACTATTCTTTCATCTAAGATGTGATGAGATAACGCAGGCGGAGCATTTGAGATATTGAGAGTTTCAAAGGACACAACTATTGCAAATAAAATGTATAATTGGTAATACTAAACTACTGAAAATATATTAGGTTTTTTATATTTACAGCCAATTTGATTTATGTACGTAACTTATTTATTATATATGTATTTGAAAATAGTCAGTACCAATACAAATTTATACATTTCGAGTCTTCACAGATTTTGCGATGTCTTCACATTCATATTCCACAGTGCCCGAAAGCCTGGTGGCTTATTAGAAAATATATTTGAAACAAGCATGAAGAGCCCTTTTTGCGGAGATTTCTTGTGGTATGAGAATGAAAATAGAATTACTTTCATCAATAGAACTCAGTAGCCCTTAAAATTTGTAGAACGGTGACTAATTAGGGAATAAAGTCCTTGAGAGGCGATTATGGACACTAAGATAAGAATCCTAAATATTTATAATCTTCCCACTAGATAGTCCAACGATATTGTTATATCAAAGTGGCAAGTTTTTATTCGTTGGCAAATTGCTATTCGGGCAGGCTGATGATAATGATAATAATGATATATATAATATTTTAGAAACTGTATATAATTATTTCATAGATTCTGGCTTATTATGATAGTATTTTAAAATAACTTTCTTACTTTTTTAACCTGTTGCACTCTGTTTTTAATAATTATTCGGAAATAAAAATACCAGAGAAGCAAACATGAAACTCTACAAAGTAGCTCTACAAAGCATCATCGAACGTTACGTAGGTGATTTAATTAATATATGTTTTTACAGCTTTGTTACAATAATTTTAACTTATTTTAAAGTAGAAGAAGCTGTAAATTTTTTCATCAAAAATGTATAACTTTTATATCAATCGTTAATAAAAGTATTAAACTAAGCTTTTGATTTTCAAATATCCGGTTATCGATCAAATATTGATTGAATTGATTTGTGTTAACGAACGAACGCCAGAATCAATTAAATATTTTTTTTTTAAATCCCATAAAGACGTCTATATTTTTCTTCTAAACAATCTTCAACGGTTACTATTCATTTTGAGGAAATGAGTTTATCAATAAAAAATTTACTTGCTTCGTTAAGCTTCATAATGCTATAGCATAGGTAATAAATATAAATGTATCCATTTAATATTTTGAATCTTTGAATTCTATTCATGTCAAGTAAATTGCTTTTTTTAAATATCTAATATATATGTAGTCATATAAAATTTTGTCAATTTTATTTTTAGTTATTTTGTTTCGATTACAACCATGGTTACAAATTAACATTCTTATATATTGAAACGGCGATGCCTACTGCTGCGCACGAAGGTTGCTAGATGAAATCCGGTAGCTTTATGTAAACACTTGTACTGAACATACCGATAAATAACACTATCATGTTGGTACTGTGTAAAGTAAGATTCTTCTCAAATATATTAATTAAAATCCAATTATAACATTATTTTTATATTTTTCAGATGATTACTATAAAAAAAGTGTGTATAATTCTATTTATAACCTGCTACTTTCAAGTTTATGGTGCAGATAAATATACCGATGAAAATAGACCATATGAATTCGGATTTACCATTGATGGAGAACAACATCGACATGAGAAGAAAGGTAAAATTTAATAATTTCTATTACAGATAAGAGAATAGTAAATTCACTAAAAGGCACTCAATTTTACATTTATAGCGCGATAAAACCCATGAACTGCTAGCATAAGTATAAATATTAATTCGAAAGGGATTCAAATCAACAACCGTCATGTTTGTCTGGCATATACCAATAGTGGCATGAAAATTTAATATATGATAACTTCTAGCACCAAGTTATGATGATTTCAGTGTACTTATAACTTTTACAAATTAAAATCATATTGTCTATATCAGAAAACAAAAAATCCGGTTAAGGGCGAATAGGACTCGCCATCCGAGGGTTTTTTAAGAAATTCTATTATAGCGATTCGGACAATAAAGTGATCCTATATTCACTCTTTTTACATGAAATGATCTACAATAATAAGATTGTAAAAAATTTATTCTATAAAATAAGTTATAAGCTTTCGATTTTTTTCCTTTACTTGTATGTAGTAGGTACCCTGTAACTACGAGTATGAAGCATAAATGCTGGTTTCTTTTGATTGCATTTACTTAGAAACATGATTTTCTGTGCTCTAGGAGACCGTAGACTTAATTATTTGATATTAATTTCAGCTTGATACATACAGGCGATTTTAATCGACGAACAGACGGACAACAAAGCGATCTTATATTCTGTTTTGTCCTTTTGAGGAGAACCTTAAAAAAGAAATCAATACAAAGACGGAGATTTACATTGACTATGTATCACGCGATTATCACCATATTATTATAAATGAATAATCCTATAGTAAAATATATAGTACTAAACTCAACGAACATGTATAATATATTGTCTTATGTATACAGTGTTTCTATATGTAAATAATCAAATTTTATGTC
Source organism: Heliconius himera (assembly GCA_021202915.1). NCBI lineage: Eukaryota > Metazoa > Arthropoda > Insecta > Lepidoptera > Nymphalidae > Heliconius > Heliconius himera. The sequence continues at coordinate 489,167 of JAJHJA010000079.1, read as the reverse complement.
AATTTTGTGAGACTGAGCGACGCCAGCAGTCGTAATATTTACTTAAATAATCACTCATTAGCATCAAACAGACGTAAATTATAGTCTAAAATATATGTACGACAGTTTTATTAATATCACAGTGATAAATTAAATTTATTAAATTAAAAAATCAAAATTGGTAGATAGACGAACAGATAATTACAGTATATTTACAAAAGTAACATTAAGCTATAATAAGATGTATTAATTCAAGACGTATACAAAATATTTAACAGCTGTAATGTTGCTTAAAGTTATCTCTGAAATCTCCACTAAAAGTATATAAATGTATATAGGTTATTTGACTTAATACCTATAAGCGAAAAGCTCATTAATTATTTTGGGTGTGGTTGCTAGCACCTATTTCAATTATCTTAGACGAAATGTTATATAAAGTATAAACAACTAATAAAAAATGTCGTAAATTACTCATATTCAAAATGATTATTTACATAATATAACTATTATAAAAATATACAAACAAATAGAGACTAACGTCGATGAAATAATAATTTAGCATTTATTTATTTTATTTTTTTGTTTTCTATGCCTACGCTGCCTTGAAATAATGAATTAATAGAGAACAATGATATATTTTTCAATTTTCATAATAAAAAAAAAATTTACAGAACAACCGAAGATTGTTCGGCGATTGATGAAAAATCCAAGTTGATGGACTAGAAAAGAATTAATTATCAAACAAGTGTACTTTTTAGTATATAAAATCATAAATTGTGTTATTTATATATAGTTCTATAGTTAATATATTATTCACAACTTTAATATTTTTATTTCAGACGAAAATGGAATAATTATGGGAGAGTTTGGTTTTATAACGGCTGATGGGGTTTACCACGTTACAGTATATGCCACGGATGAAAATGGAAACTTTAAGATATTATCAATGAAAAACATTCGAGTCAAGCCATGTAAGAAAATATATGGTTTTAATTCTTTAATTTTTTTTTATTGAAAATTAATTTCATCGCTTGGAAACAATATTATAAAAAAATATCTTTTTCTTTATAGATCCTTCGGGTCCTGGCGTTGGAGAAAGAAAAAGTCCCACAATTCATATGACGCAAAATCGATCGACAACATATTCAGCCCCTTCTGCTGGTATACGACAAGGTCATTCTATATCTTTGCCTCCAATGCACCAAGCTCTCTCTAATAATAAACAACAATTACATGTAGAAAATAAGGCAGGCATTGCAAGGTCTTGTTCTCATTGTAAAGTACCAACCACTACATCTGCACCAAAAGTAGAAACAATAGAGCAGAAACAAATTCCTCAAGATAATTTTGAAAGACCGGAATCTTCATTGAAAAATCCTTTTGCAAATCAATTTTCTCCTCAAAATCCCAAGCTGAATATACCTTCGGTATCAGTTGATTCTACTCAGCAAGCATATGAGAACCACAAGCAAAATAATCCCAGTGAATCTATTAATAATAATCGAAATTCAATAAATCAGCAATCAAACACAGTGAAAGGCCCAATAGCGCTCAACTCAGCACAATCAATATACGATAACAACGGAAGTAGCGTACCGACTTTATCTCAATATTCCAATGGAAAATCCAATTTTCAGCCTAATTTAGATACGAGACAAAATATAAACCAAAGTTATGATCCAGAACTTGTGTCTCCTAAGTCTATAGAGGAAGCAAATATACAACAATTCAAAGGTGGGCTTGTATCAGATCAAATTAATATCCCAAATATACATTTACAAATTCCTAAAATAGATCAAAATGATTCATCATTTTCTAATGCTGGTGAATTCAACTCCTTTGATTCCAAAGAAAACACAAATGACCCAAAATACAATGAACAGCGTCAAAAAAATGTGAATATAGATTCACCATCAGCTACTCCAAATGGATACCGGCAACCTAAGAGTTTTGAAGAAATTTTGCAATCTGCTAGTCCAAATCCGTCTTTGTTAGAATCTACTCAGCCGGGCGCTGGCCATATACCTGGGAAACCAGTTCTTATCGCAGCTCAAATGCAAGTTGTTGATAAGAATGCGGACATTTACCACAAGAATCCTGGTGAAATTGACGGTCTTCCCAAGGGATTAAATACAGGTGATATGACTGACCTTTTGTATACTTTTAATTACACAGTTGGATTTCATGGTCATCATGAAAAGGGTTACACTAATGGTGTCAAAATCGGTTATTATTATGTAACTGGTAGAAATGGAATCCGAACGAGAGTTGATTACGTAGCTGATGAAAAAGGATTTCACCCAAAAATAAATCAAGAAGTTTTAGATATTCTATCCGACGAGGTACCCAAACCTGAAACGGAAAAGGATGAAAAATATGGTCTAAAAGGATATGAGTTTAAGTGGCTTTATTATCCTGTAGAATCACGAAAACGTTAAAATGAATAAAAAACGCGATACATCATATATAATAATGCGTATATTTTTATAGTGTTGTTTGAATTGTTAATTCACGGCTCGTAGTACTATAAAGCTGATTGAAAATGGCATTTCATAATAATATTATAAGGTAAATTGTTATAGCTTTAAATAATACTTCTAACTTCTAAATCATAAATGATCACTGCCATATAAACTGCCAGATAATTTTAGTTATTAATTAAAATTGTAAAATAATTAAGGTGTTTCATTATGTATCTCTTTCATGTTTGGTGATTAAGAAACTTCTTTAATATGACAGCAAAAAGCTAACTAATGCTAAAAAGAATAAGTATAGTAAAGGTATTAACCAAAATTAGGTCATCGTGGCGCAGTGTTATAAGCGCGTAAATGCGACGCTCGATTCCACTCGGTGGAATAAATTAATATTTTCTTTTCTTCGCTCTGGTAACAAGACAAAAAACGGCGTTAAGTTCCGCCACTCAACACGGAATACCTCGTAAATTCGGCTGAAAGAGGGTAACGGAGTTTCTTAACACTAGAAAGCCTCTGCTTACCATGCTATATGCGGGATACAGCGTGAAGTTGGAAAGAAAATATAAAAAGATTATAATATGTCTGCTTCTGAAACTTCATCATGCCAAACCTAAAATAATGTATACAATTTAAATTTTAAAATTATTTTAGTATTATATTTGACATCAGTCAAATGTAATACTACAACAATTTTAAATCAGCAGCATACTAACCTACTAGCAAGTAGGCTTCTTATTTGAAATAAGGCGTGTGCATAAACTTATTGCTGAACTCAGGTATTCTTGTGTCAACGCCATCTACCGAGCGTTCAAAAACTTTCAATCGGTTCTATCCGGAATATAGGTACTTTATGCAAAGTTGTCGACAATATTACAAAGATGGCAGCTTGTTAAATATGTTTTATTAAACTAATATTATTTAAAAATATTAAACTAATATTTAGATTAAAATAAATTAAAATAAAGTATAAATAAATTTTAGCTGTATCGTATGTTATCAAAGGGGTCGAAAAGTACTACATACTGAATTTTCACTGAATCTTACTATACGTATCCATAGATAGATATATCAAGGCATGCATCGGCGTATCCAGCCAAGTTAAAAAGATGGACACGTAATATGAAATTTAGCACATTTGTTAAAACCTCCTAGCTTGTGACATATATAAAATTTTAACAATTTAACTCAAAAGTTATTGATATATTACAGTTTAAAACCAGCATTTTTGTGTCAGGCTCACTTACTCATCAAAAACCCAACTCAATTCTAGATGATCTAGATTAATATCTACAAGTAGATGCTCTATTTGGTACCAAATAAACTATTATACATACATGTATAGGTACAGGAAAACATCTGAAAACTTAGTCCTTACTTATAAAGATAAAAAATGTATGTTGATCAAAGAACTTACGTCAATAAAGTGATTTTCAATATAACAAAGCATTAATGATATATAAATAATAGCAAAAAGTGATGAAATCCATCCATTAAAAAACATAAATGTGGCATGAAAGCCAAGTTAAAATCTTAAATAATGCATCGTTCTCGACTTCACTGACAAAAGAATAAGAGATGGGCGCCAAGTTCTGTGTTCACTCGTAATTAATCTGTATAAGATCAAAACATTTGAATTAACGAGTGCAAATAAATGTTTATTTTTCGATACAAAAAAATTGTATCGTACAAAATAATGATAATTCACTGATAATGATTCAATTCAATTCTTAAAATGTGTTATTTTTCATCAATATTTTCTTATGACATTACTTCGATCAACTACGGATGTGTGTTACTGATCTTCCTTGCGACTTATTGAATTACATTGAATTTTAATTATAAAAAACAATAAGGTCACACCAGCCTAATATTCGAAACCCTTTAACTGACGATATGGAATGCACGAAAAAAAAATTATACTTTTTTGATATTTGTTAATGTAATGAGACTACGTCACATGTGTCTTTCAAATTTTCTTATTATCAAATTTCATTCACCTGTTTAGTAGATTAATTAAAAAGAATAGTAAAGTTAATTTTATGCTTATTTTACTAATTTAAAATGAATATGTTTACTTGAATATTAGCCACAAACAAAAATAACATAACATATTTTAACATCCCTGGCCTATTAAAATACTGTTTATTAATCTAATTTCGCATGTTAGCGATTGAGTAACAATAAAGTGCATTAACAGTGAGTGCATTGTATAACATCATCAATGAATTTAATTCGCCTACGGAATACGGATACTATCTCCACATGGTTTTGGCGGTAAATAGCGAGCAGTTTTAAGAGAGTCGGCGCGTGCGCAACACGCGTCTTTTAGCCAAACTCCAAGTCCGATGCGATCGCGAACGCGACGTTTTGTCTCCTAATCTTTTTGTTCTAACAATTCGTTTAAATGGAAGTATTGAGGACACACCTCATTTCCCTTTGTTGCGATTCTCTTTAACATGCTGTGAATATTCTTTGTTAGTTTACAAAAGCAGTGTTAGTTCTACTTTCGTAAAATTTGAATAAAACAAACTCCCCTGTGAATATAAATTTGAAATTCTACATCTAGACGAAAATAATTAAAAATAACTTCGAAACATTTGCAGGTTGGTATTATGGATTTATAAATGTAAAATAAAATATAAAAATGTATTTAACCCATAATTTAACGCTAATATTGTTAAATATTGTTTAATTTGTTAAAGTAATTATTAATTTAATAATCCGATTATGCATTTAATATTATTCATAACTCTTAATGATTTTTCTTATCAACGAAGATTTTTTTTAATTTACATTTTACTATTCAAAACTCTAGAGAGCACAGCTTAATTAGCTGTTACTTATTATTTGAAATTAAATATTACACGCCCTTTCAAGTTTACCCAAGGAGGTAAGAAAGGCATAAAGAACCTAATCCCAACACTCTGTTCTCCGCCTGAATTTGAGACAAGAAAGGACAAGGTGTCTTTCCATCGCAGGAAAATTATTGTTTGGCCCGAGTAGTAATCGGACACATAACTATTGTGCTTGTAGTCAGACGATAATCGTTTTGTATCTATTTTTTTTTAATATTCGTTATATGAAGATCATTATGACTTATCAGTACAATATCTCCAGCTTAAACAAAATTAAATATGCTCAAAAATATTTTAATATTTCAGGTGACCTTGATTAAAGAGATATCGCTTTCTTCATACATACGTATTTACATTATTATAATATATATATTTTATTAAATCGTTTCATCTTAACATACATAAATCCCACCAAAAGCTAAATTATATACCTATTCCAAATTTTCTTGTAAAATGTGATCTCAATAACCATTGAGTGCACCTTTACTGTATGAGGCAATCATGCGGCGATTGTACAAATTTTTGTATTAACGTTGTGTATGAAATGTATATATACATAAACATCAGTCATTATTAATTCACAATACTTTACAAAACATCCATTTTGCGTAATAGAGAAAACCGATTCAATATCACCTAATCGATAAATAATATAAATTTTACAAACTTATTAAATATCACAAGACCTCTTAATGGTTTCCAAAGGATATTTATTTTTACTATCGAAAAAATATGTGAGTGTATTTTATATTTCGTTTTAGAAATGTTCTTTTTGCTCGTGTAATTATTTACAAATACCAATTCATAAATATCCTCTATACCTAATTAATATTTTATGTAACTATGTCCTTACACGTTTCATTTCTCTAAAAAAATACTAGACTGAGCCTTGACTTCCTTAGTAATTAAACATACAAATAAATCAACTTTAATTATTATTATTTGTATATTGCAAATGTAGATATTTTTTTATCAAAATATATTTTAGTTTTTAATCACAATATTTTTTTAATTAGATTTACTTTTTAGTAAATTAGAGCATTTTTATTAATATAAACCTACTACTATTTCTAATATATCTTTTTTGTAATTTGGAATAATAAGTAATCTTTTTTCATTATTATATCTGCATATTATATTTAAACACCAAATGCTGTAAAAGTTAATTATGTTATGTTTCCAAGAACAAGTGAAATAAAGATCGGTGTTAGTTTACAATCTTGCACTACAATCTCCGTTTTGGTGAAATTTGAGAATACACTGAAATATACCTTTTTATTTTTTAAGAAAATTAGCTAACCTTTATTACAGTTTTGATAACTGTATATTAGTATCAAATGTTATCAATTTTTACGACTCAAGTAAAGCTAAGAAATATGATCTCGCATCTTAATAGATTGAGATTTTGTATTATTTTGCTTGCAAATATCGTCTAATGTTCATTTTTTTCGAGATTGTTGTTGTTGAGTTCGAGTTTCAGTGGAAATTTTAGGATAAGGGTTGTAGAGTAATATAGTTGTTACAAATAAAAAAAAATTGTTTTAGCAAATAAAATGCTCTACAATCGCTCTATTTTACAATGAAAAACTTATGCACATATTTTGAAAAACACGGTTATCTTGTAATCACACACAGATGTTTCAATTTTATTTATATGTATATATATAATATAACCCTTCGTTAGCAGTTGGAAAAAAAAAAATTAAATCTTTAGTGTATGTCACCACGTTTCCATTATTCTTACACAAATATATCTGTAATAAAAGAATTTGTGTCAATCGCAATTTCGCATGGCCTTTGTAAGGCTTTTCCGTAGGATTTTCGGTAAATCATTTATGCCAAATTTCAAATTTCTATGCTAACAAGACAAGTTACAGTTACAGTTAACTGAAAGGCAGTTAGTGAAAACTTAAGTTTTATATATAAAATATTAGAAAGTAGTTCATTTAATGACAGACAGACAGACGAACAACAGAGAGATCTCACAAGAGTTCCTTTTTTTACTTTTAAAGTATGGAACCCTAAAAAATAATAATTTGTCAACAAATCACGACAAAAATCAAATGTACTTAAACAATAAAAATATTGAAGATAACCCTATGTACCTACTAATGTAAATACAAATACCAATACATATATTATAATTTATAATATACCCTATGTACCTACTTGGGGAATGGAGTGTCTTAACACTAGGTTCCCTCTGCCTACCCTGCTGTGTGCGGGATACAGCGTGAAGCTAATTTAATGTTATGTACCTACTTATATAACTACAAATACCAATACATATATTATAATATATACTACTGGTCTACTGGTCTAAATTCAAAATTTAGTTTTATCTTGGAGAGTCCAATTTATCAAGGATGGCTATTACATCACGTTAATTATTCCGATATAACCCACAATACCTACTATAAGAGTGACGGGTTTCCGCGGACTCTTGGAACGTATCTTAATTAAATATTTTCATTTGACGTTGCGAGCGAAATCGCAGGTAGTAGTAATATATTAAATTCATTTTTCATGCGAAAATATACTATTGTCTATGAATAATTGTAAATCGTATTTATATTAAAAAGAGCTTAAATAAAAAAAAAATATGTGTTTAAATTTACATATAAAGTTAACTTGTAAATAAAGATAAAATCACAATCGGTCCTTGGTTCGAAAACTATATGAGACAGATGACATGCAAGTACTTATACGGTTTCCAAGAGGTGCGGGTTCAATTCCGCTACGTTAAAATTTTTACACGTTTTATAAATAAGAATGTTTCTGTAAAAATTTAAAAATATATAAGTTTAGCTCTAAAAATAATGTATCTTCCGTTGGTGAATAAAAATAGCTGTATTTACCAAGAACTAGAACTTTATAAACAAATTTAACCTTTAGTTATTTTTATAAAGTAGATGATATTAAGTTATAACAAATAAAAGCATTGTACGTTTTAATTCTCCTTCGTTCGAAAATAGAAAACTACTTTTAAAAATATTTACATAGGCATTACATGCAATTAAACTATAAATATCTATTATTAAACAGCCTCGCGTAAACAAATTTGACATTAAACTATAAATATCTTTACTAAAAAACGAGGCCAGTCTAGACGCAGGGGCAAAGCGTGAGTTTGTAAACGCAACAGGTTGTGGATTCGAAACCCACTTAAGGTAATTAAATATTAAATATTTTAATTTCTGCGCTCTAGTATCGAGGTATAGCGCTGCGTTGAGTTTCGCCATTCAACACGCAACGCCTGCATAATTTGACGAAAAGTGGAGAACAGAGTGTCTTAACATTAGGCTTCCTCTATCTACCCTGCTACATGTAGGATACAGCGCTAAGTTTAAAAAAAAATACTATTATTTCACAGCTTCGCGTAAACAAATTTGACCTTTAACTATAAATATTCTCACTATAAAAATAGCAATTTCCTTAACGACGATATACAACTATTTTGAGAAATCAATTGTATTGGTAATAAAATTAAGGTAAGTATAACGTAATATCTTATACGTTCATACATACATTTGAATATGTACATTTGAATATCGACAGTCTTGTACTACCTCCAGCTAATTTGTAGGAAGTATTTCACAACAAGGCTAACAGAAACAGGGCTTGGACAGTAGAGATGAACTTTAATGGGAACTCTTAGGCCTACACGTTTATATAATAACGATGGAATGTTCTTCTCTCTCTCTTACTTATTTCTGACAACCATACAGAGCATCAATGGAATGCTATGAGTTGAAACTGTAGCATCCCGTTTTTTTTCTCATTTCTCAAGGAATTACTATTATAGATATTGTTATTTTTCTTTATTATAAAATTAGTAGATATTACTAAACTTGGCTAATCTAGTATAGTATATGTACCATACAATATAACAATACACATACTATGTGGGTCACTGCGACATCTTGTTAATAGTTGAGTAGAGTCAGTACCGCGTGACACACGCTTTACCGTTTCGCTCGGTTGCGCATCTTTACAAAAAGGTAATGAGCTAATTAACCACAACAGAATGTACTTGCCCAAATCCTAATTACTAAACACAGTCGAAAAAACCAACGTGTATTGTATGTTAATCTCGTGTTTTTATGACTGTAATTTGATTTGTATAATTGAAAAATATTTAAACACGAAAACATAGAAAAATTAAATCTTTAATAATTATGCTTACCTACTAGGTAATACCCAGAAGAAATATCAAGATTCACATAAAATATATATTTATTATTTTGTTATGAATGTAGAGCGGAGCATCGGGATTTTTCTCAAAGGAATTTATCTGTGAGGGGTTGCCATAACATAATATATTATATTATATTTGAAATAAAAAATGTATAGAATTTTTTTTTACTCAACCTATTTAAAATGGAATTTATGAAAAGTTTAGTATTAAAGTTTAAAATATTGGCGACTAAGTTCGCAGCTAACCTTTACGATAGTTTCATCTCTTACTGCAGGAAATTATATGCTTAAACTTAATTATTCCACAAATCACTCATGGACTTCCTTACAACGTTACGACGGCATCTTATCATATTTTTCTTTATCATAATTGCGAACTATATGTAATCTAATAAGTCGTTCCCACTTACATACGATTATGTTACTTTCTCATTCTAAAGTGTTCACATTTCATGTTAAATAACTTCGTAACAAAAATGTACTGAGGGTGATTATTAATAAATCACTTAATTATTAAATTCACATCAGTTAGGAAGTTTATAACGAACGGTTATTAGATTATTTCAGCATGAACGTAATATAAGGAAACATTTTTTCAATTTCCGCTCTACATTTATAACAATTTAACATTTAACTAGGTAATTGATTAACTAAATTTTATTATTTTACATGTATTGTTATTAATTTGTGCATGTTGAAGGTCTGTACGTTTCAGTTGCAACATAGTTGATGTGTCACGTCTTTGTCACGTAAAAATAGTAAGATTAAGAAAATCTATACTACCTACTTCTAGAAGATTCCACCTCATACAATTTATATTATATAAACAATACTAAGGTTTTTAATATTATGCTTTTAATAAATCCTCAATGATAAAAAGTAAATTACGATCTCTATTATATCTTTTTACCATATTGAAAGGGTGTGTAAATCAAAAATTGATAGAAAATACTAGTTTTATGATTTACGCAGCTTTATATTTGTATTTTTATTCAGAAACTATGCCATTTGCTTGGTGGGTATGCTTTAAGTACAGTCTTTTTATACATAGATACACATACTGAACATAAGTATGTTGTTACATCTATGTATAAATAGATATGAGTTTTTTTTCTGTTTATATTAGATACATATTTTACCTTTTATTCTATCTAGCTTCCTTAATAAGTTATGTGTACAGTCCCAGGTACCATTAGGTATATGTAAGTTGTCAATAAGTAAGACAAATACAATTTCTTAATATATTTATGGAAGCTATATTTTTTTTCAAATATGATTAGATATAAAAAGCCAGTTAAGTGCGAGTCGGATTCGCCCACAAAGACCAACCAATTTTAGGTAGGTCAACGTAAAACTCGCAAAAATTTACAAACTTAAATTTGCCGGCATAAACACACAATTTATATGAAATTACCTAGAAATATATCTTTTATTTTTTTTTATTTGTATTGCATCTAAATTCTGACGTTGTGCCAAATTTCATAACTCTAGGTCGACGGGAACTTCCCTTATAGACGGACAACAAAGTGATTCTATAAAGCTTCCGTTTTTATTTTTTCAGACACGGAATCCTAAAAATGTATATATTATAAGACTACCTGGCCTATTAGGTTAACTACGTGAAGCCAATGACCACATAATGTCCTAAAATGAAAAACGAGATCATCATATTCTTATAAAACTGTACATCGCCCACTTTACTTCCGATATTATAATATTACAAAAAATATTACCATAAGGGTATTGTGTATGTAGATTTAGATCACTTTATTTGGCACGTATAGAATATAAAAATGGTAAATTATTGTTATGTACACAAAAATAATAACTTATCTTAGTACTATATGAATTACTCTATTATATGAAATGTTAGCTTCACGCTGTATCCCGCACACAGCAGGGTAGGCAGAAGGAACCTAGTGTTAAGACTCTCCGTTCCCCACTTTCTGCTGAATTCTGGAGGCATTGCGTGTTGAGTGGCAGAACTCAACGCCACGCTTTATCTCGACACCAGAGCGAAGAAATGGAAATATAAATTTAAATAAATATTTAAATATTTCAATCTCCTCGAGTGGGGATCGAACCCACAACCAGTCGGTTTTGCAGTCACACCTCGTGCCGCTGCGCCACGACCGGCCTCATATATGTTGACCGGCATATGAAATGTTCGTAGTTATATATATAACATGGTGCTGGGACAATTTTAGGAGTATTAAAACCAGTTAATGATATAAAAAGCTACACCCCACTAAAGATGATATCAACGGAGTCTTTCATTTGACCCCATAAAACACCAGCAAAATATTTTAATAATGCAGTCAATCCTGTAACCCAAACTATACTACTTATGACTCACGACTCTAGCTAGTATCACTTTCTGAATAATATGGAATATAATATGAACGAAAAAAAAGTATGTTTTATATTTAGCATCTTCTGCTTATAGCGGAGTAACAGAACCTTGTATTTAAATACTGCCATGTCCAATGTCTTCACTGGACCCCACGCGTGCTTCGTCTTACCTTATCATGCTGTATCTTGCACAAACAGGGTAGATAGAGGGAACATGGGAACTTGTGTTATACACTCCATTCCCCACTTTTCGATTGAATGAATTGACTTTTTGAGGTATTGCGTGTTGAGTGGAGGAGCTCAACGCCGCTCTTTGCCTGATTAGCATAGCACAGTCGTCACGTTTACAGCACGCATGGGCCTCTGTGCCACAACGACCTCAAAATATAACTTAAATATATTAATTTCAGTAGTAATCGAATAGATATGACAAGGATCGAACCCATAAAAATCAAGCTCACAGTCAAATACCGTCCCACTACACCACAAAGGCGTCATATCTTTTTAAATAAAAAAGTATGTATGTATAACTTTAAAGAAACTGTTTCTTTCTAACATTTTTTAAGAAAGTTATTGTTATAGTTCCAGTTATATCCAACATCGTAACAACTTAGTAAACCACATATCACACTTTTCCCTACTATCGGGTTACTTATCCGCGTCACTTAGTCTTATTTATCATACAATATTATTTACTTAAATATTTTATCTTTTAATTTAAAATTCAACAGAACTGTGTGTTAAGACACTCTGTTCCCCATTTTCTGCTGAATTTTTGGCGGATGGCGGAACTCAACGTCGAGTTTTTACTTTGGTGGCAGAGCGAAGAAATGAAAATATTAACAAATAATAATAATTCAGATTTGAGGCCAGTCGTGGTGCAGGGGCACAAAGTGTGACTGTAAAACCGACTAATTGTGGGTTCGATTTCCACTCGAGGAGATGAAATATTTACTTAAATTTATATTTCCATTTCTACGCTCTGGTGTCGAGGACAAGCGCGGCGTTGAGTTCTGCGACTCAACACTCAATGCCTCCAGAATTCGGCAGAAAGTGGGGAACGGAGTGTCTTAACATTCCCTCTGCCTACCCAGCAGTGTGCGGGATACAGCGTGAAGCTGATTTATTGATTTATTTATTTTGATAATAATAATTCATTTCCTCGAATGGCGATCGAACCCACAACCTGTCGCGCTTACGGTCGCACTTTATGCCCCTGCGCCACGACTGGCTTCAAGAAGAATTATTACACGTAATTACTGTTATTTCATACACGTTATTAAACATCGCATTAGTATTCAAAGCGCTATTATATTTTCACTATCGTTCAATGTCCATTGTGTGCAACACTTTCAATCAATAATAAGTAAAAGTAAAGCCTAATATGACCTGTGGACCATAAATAAAAAAATCATGTTTTATTTTTTTAGGAATTAAAAAAAATAATGATTTATCATGACTCGTGCTATTGAATTATATTTTTAAAAAATAAAAAATATATAGGTGTGTCCTCGCTTTATTCTCAATGACTTTATACATAAGTTGTTTTTTTTATATTTTATATAATAACCGAGAAAATAAAAACATGAAAAATATTGTTATTAAGAACGCATGTAAAATATTTTTTGTTGATAATGTTTACCAAGTAAGTAAAAGAGCAATTTTATATAATATCCACGTAAACTGAATATTCTAGCACATTAACCTATAGATAAGCACTTATAGCTTTTGATGGATTCCACGACACGAGAGAACAAAAATTGTGAACTACTTTACGCTGTATATCGCATATAGCAGTGTAGTCATCGGGGCCTTAGTGTTGAGACTCCGTTTCTAACGCGCCGCCTAATCTTATAAATTATTCATTCCCCTAAATGATAAATGAATCCGCAACCGTCGCCTTTCACAGGTTACAGCCTCGTTCTGTAAAAATTGGACAAAAAATATATTTTAATACTTTCTTCTTTTCTTCTCTTCCTCAAAGGTATATGGAAATAAGCTTATTAAATTGTCGATAATTACACATGATTTTACTAGGACCCCACGTTAAGCCAAAAGTAATGAATATTTAAATTAAATGAAACAAAAATTCATAGGTACATTCATTTCAAAATATCCTCAATTAACAAATATGTATTCAAAACTCAAAACTGCGCCAGTCGTTGAGCAGGGGTAAAAGCGTTTGACTTTACAGTCACATTCACATATTGTAAATTCAAATTCCACTCGAAGAAGAATAAATATTTTATATTTTAATTTCTTCGAAAATCTTACTGAAAATAAAGCATCCATCTCAATGTACTAACTACTGCCTAATTTAGAAATATCAAACAGTAAAAATTAACAAAATAAAGTTAAAAAAATAAGACGATCATAATATAATACTATATAATACGATATTTATAGATAATATATTTTATTTTAGAACAAATTATCACATAAAATTTGCTAACCGACGCGCGGTCACGCTGCGGCCATCATACTCACCTACATTTTCAATGTCACAAATATTTCACGTCATGACGATACAGCAGTACGTACGTACAGACATACAAGATATGCTCTTACGCCTACAACTAACCTTGTCGAAACTGGAGCAAAAGCACTGAGCTCGCAAGCTTAAGTAATACTTATCAGATGTAAATGCAACGCCAGCTGTGCGTTGAAACAAAACATTATGGTCCTCTTGTAAGAACGAATTGTTGACACGGTAGTGTACCGCTAGAACTTATGAATGTTTCTTACGTTATAGTAGAAATAAATTACTTAAGCTTGGCATGTTATAAGCTTTTCGTTACGGATTTATTGTGGATTGGATTTTAATTTGAAATATTTATTTTTCACTGTTTCACGCTTTATCCGGGCGAAAATAATGAAAATATTAATAAATAATAATTCAGTCTTCCGAGTGGGAATCGAACCCACAACCGTCGCGTTACATTCTAAATATAATGCATTTTTCATTGTATTGTTTACTCATAATCATATCAATGGTATTTATTACGTTTGTTGCAAAAAAAATTACATTAGATAAGAGTCTCAAAATTAGTTTTTATAAATCTAAAATTAAAATGAGGCCGGTCGTGGCGCAGCGGCACGAGGTGTGACTGTGAAACCGACTGGTTGTGTGTTCAATCCCCAGTCGAGGAGATGAAATATTTACTTAAATTTATATTTCCATTTCTTCGCTCTGGTGTCGAGGTTAAGCGCGGCGTTGAATTCTGCCACTCAACACGCAATGCCTCCAGAATTCGGCAGAAAGTGGGGAACGGGAGTGTCTTAACACTAGGTTCCCTCTGCCTACCCTGCTGTGTGCAGGATACAGCGTGAAGCTGATTTTTGATTTATTTTTTCAAATTAAAATATCTAATCTAAATTTTTACTTTCAATAAAATCATTTAGGAAAAGGAAATGTAAACTACATCGATTTAATTTTAATTTAGTTCACTAAAAGTAATTACAAACGGTATTAATACTGCTCTTGATCTGTCAAAATCTACTGACTCTAATTGCAATGAAGGTTGTATTCTTTATATAACCTTGACTCATGAGACGAAGACGAAGGTGGCAATCACAGTTCTATGATCAATAATATCATTAGAGGTTATGTGCCACCATTTTATTATTATTACAACTATAAGCAATTACCGTTATTATATACATACAATATGTACGTACATACATACACATAAATTGACAAAACTACTTACAATGTAGTAATATTATATAAATTAATGTTTTACAGTCAAGAAATCAGCTTCACGCTGTATCCCGCACACAGCAGGGTAGGCAAAGGGAACCTAGTGTTAAGACACTCCGTTCCTCACTTTCTGCCGAATTCTGGAAACACTGCGTGTTGAGCGGCATAACTCAACGCCACGCTTAACCTCGATACTAGACCGAAGAAATGGAAATATAAATTTAAGTAAATATTTTATCTCCTCGAGTAGGAATCGAACCCACAACTAGTGGGTTTTACAGTCACGCCTCGTGTTGCTGTACCACAACTGGCCTCAAGAAAAACATATTAATATTAGTTTTCATCATTCCTTACACTTGTACTTTTGGAATAATAACCATATTTTTTATTTTTTTCCGTTTTATGGAAATTACTCTAAATATTGAAATCATAAATATTATTAAGAGGCCGTAGTGGTGCAGTGTATGACTGTAAACGCGACGGTTGTTGATTTGATTCTTACTCGGGGAAATGAAAAACTTAATATTTTCATTGCCTTCTCTGGTAACGAGTCAAAACGCGGCGTTGAGTTCAGCCACTTAACACGTAATGTCTCGAAAATCCAGCGAAAAGTGAGGTACGGAGTATACTACCCTGCTAATTTCAGTATACAGTACGAGGTTAAAAAAATATATGATTAATTATTTAATATTAATTATTCTTTTTTATTTTTTCAGATTCTTTCAGATCCAGTGTACTGTTGTGATGAACAATGTATAAACAGAAGCTATTTTTGCTGGTACGTATTTGTGAAAATATTACTTTGTATAATATTATATTTTTTTTATATATATACCTTTATTTAATTAATATACGACTTGTCAATTAACATATTATGACTAGAGGGTAAAGAAGCTTCAAAATGAAATAAAAACGCTAAGTTAATATCACTTATATTTTAAGTTTCAATAGTACTTTCATTAATTTTGCTTACATCTCCTGGTTTTTACAATAATATTTTTTTTTTAAATATTTTTTTACTAATATTAAAGAAAATGATTGAAAAAGTTGGAGCTTTGAATTGACTTAATATATTTGATATCTAATAAAAACAAAATAGATAAAAAATAAAATAATACTCCTAAAAGTGATATCTTAAATGTCGTCCTGATTTTTTTCATTAATAAATAGATACAGATGTATCTCGTTAAAACGTGTTTAAATAGAAAAAAAATGTGTGATTATATGTAGATAAATGGTTTAACTTTAACATATGAATAAACCCTAGCTTATCAAGACGCTATATACAATTAATTTTCAATAAATTCGCAATGAAGCGATCGATACTAAAACTTTTATTGTATATCGACTTCCTTGTTTCCTATCACAATTTATATTACACGCATGATGTAATGTTGGAGACATGAATTTCACTTTTTTATGTTTAGTCATATACCAGTGTGTTTTATTAGACGTGTACGCGGTAAGCTGATTTAGTTACATAAGCTACTTAAGTAGGTAATATATTGTTATTAAGAATATTTTTGATACAAATATAAACTTTTTCTTTCGCCTTTTAGTCATTGAAAGCCACATTCCAATCACAAACAGGCAGAGCAATGAGTTATTTATCATTGCTGAGCAATAAATTCTTTTTTGGTACGACGGTGGTTAATAAACGGTGGATTCGATTCTATTTTTTATAATAAAAGTGTATATAGGACAAAATATTTTATTAACCTCTTGTATAGAAAGACAAATACTTGCCGCAAATGTTTATTTATTTCATGTTAATAAGAATAATAATCATAAGAAATATCTAAATTATAATTTTTATTTAAAAAAAAACTGACTTCCACCAGATTCCATCATTAGAACCTAAGCAGACTCTCATCAAACTACCTTTGAAGTATAAAAAAATTCTGAGGTATCAAACATAAAAAAAAAAACAGTCGAATTGATAACCTCCTCCTTACGGACGTCGGTTAAAAATACCATTTTACTAATAAATTATAGACGACGGTTGTGATTGTTACTTAATATATTATAAGCACCTGTATGGGTTATGTGGGTTATCTACTTAGCATTTGCAATCAAGATGTTTTAGATTTTTTTTGTGTAATCCCGCCTACTGTATTAGGCTCGAATGCCATTTAAATTATCAAAAAACTTACAACTCATTGAACCTTGATGTCATGGATCTATAAATTAATGAATATATTTAAATTTTCAGCGTTACAATAAGGATGTTGTATGTGTAATTAACGAGGTAAATATTTTATTAGATTATGGAGAATTTGGAAATATTATCGATCTTCCTAAAATTACAATTGGGATAAATTCCAGGGTAGGCAGATGGAACCTAGTATTAAGACACTCCGTTCCCCTCTTTCAGCTGAATTCTGGAGGCATTGCGTGTTGAGTGGCAAAATTCAACGCCGCGCTTTGCCTCAACACCAGAGCGAACAAATGGAAATATAAATTTAAGTAAATATTTCATCTCCTCGAGTGGGGATCGAACCCACAACCAGTCGGTTTTACAGTCACACTTTGTGCCCCTGCGCCATGACTGGCCTTAATACTTTTACTTACGTTAATGTCTAACACTCTAATAATAAGTAATATAAAAAGTAATATAAAACAAAAAGTAAGTAATAAGTAATATAAAAAGACAAATTTACGAGTCAATTTCACCTACAATAAATAAATTTGCCATATTTTAGCAGATTTTCGTTTTACGTTTCGCTTCGCAAATGTATTCATAGAACGCACAAGTGCTAAGCGTAACAAATTCTTATGCAAATTATTTGCATAACCAAATTTATTGTCTATATAAATAAAAACATATCACGAATACAATTTAAATATGAAATATATCAATAGGCCTCAATTTAAAAAAAAACTCGCCACAGTGCGATTTCCGTCCACATTTTCTTCTCATTATGTTGAAATATAATTTTTACATAATTTAATTACAACAATCTGTTCTTATATTTTTAATTCAGAATAATCTCCCGATATGCAAAACCATAGCAAGAGCCAGTCGAAGAAATGTCGATAACAACTTACCAATTTACGAGCCTTACTTACCCAACATAAAGAATGCAAAATTTTATAACTGTACGTCCCTAGAATGCACGCAAGTAAAAATATATTCTATTACCCAAATAACATCACCAACTATGCCATTGCGTTACTGTTATCAGGAAACACTAGAAGATTATAAATGTGAACCTTTAAAGTACTATAATTATAAAAATATTGACAAACTACTATTCCTATCGAACAACGTACCCAATAAAATATTTTACTTGATCGATTGTTTGGCGTACTCAGACGGTGGGCGGGTGTGCCATAAGAAGGACGAAGTTGATTCACACACCAAATTAGTAGATGTTGGGAATATGGCGAGGCCGAATGAAACTAACGTGTTGTCCCAAGACGAATTTATATGTGAGCAGAGCCAAAATAAAATAATTAACTGTGATCTCGATAGATTCGTCCCCTATCCTGATGGGTTAAAACTAAAAGGTTTAATCGATATTGATTCAAAAATTCTATTAAAAACTGATGGACATTTATTTAATCTGCAATATACGTGTGCCGATTCTTGGTGTGGATACAGCGGCGAGATAGTTCGTACACGAAGAGCTGAAAGGTATGAACCTCCTGGTGGGAAAGTGTACAGGTGCTACTATGCAAAAAGACAGCAAATTTGCAAAGAGTTATATGGAAACATCAGAAGCTTATATAATGAACGCGACTGGCTTAGTACCTAATATATTGAATATTATAAAATAATAATGACTGCATAAATAAGTTTCATATTAATCCTGTTTTTAAATAGTATCGTTCCCGTTTTCTTTATCTAAACTAACAATATAAAACACAAATAATGTACCTATACGTAGGTACATTATTTGTGATTTGAAGCATTGATTGGTATGGCGTTCGGCGCTATACCTCAACATTTCGATCGGTTTATTCATGAACATGAATATTAATAAAACACATGCCTCGAATCACTTATCATAGAAATATATAAGTAAGCGGTTAACATATCCATATGATCTATGGAGCTTGATTATGCAGCGACATTGCGTAACTAATACGTAACACGATTATACTCCCTAATAACTAATTAGGTCGCAGAGATCCGTATAGTCGTAGTCTATAATTAATCAAAGTCTAATTCAATTTGCATTTAAATTATAATAAACCAATAACCATTTTATTTTTAAAATTTATACAAATAGCTATATAAATATTAAAAATAGAATGATTAGCTATTTTTTTTTAAATATGTTCTATTGAAAAATTATCTGTTATTATACATAAGTTTTGTTATATTTTTTTATAATAATACTGCCACAGATTCTAATTATAAGAATTTAAGAATTGAAATAATTTAACATTTTTTTTTTTAATTTTTATGTTCAATTAATTTATAGCATATTAAGAACCAGATAAGTATATACACATATAGGTGGCTATGAGCGTTTAATGTAAGACACCTTGGTCTTAAACACAATTTACGTCACGAATTCTCGAATCACCGAGTGCTGGTACCAGATACATTTTACTTTCATGCAATCGCCCTGTCAGTGAAAGTGGACGATGTTCCAACTGCGCCTATATGTAAGACCAGACTTATTTTCGCAAACCACACATCGATTGCCTTTTTAAAATTAATTTAATCAGTATTTATACTAACTGTGTATTGTACCACAAATCAAATTAAAAATATCCATTTAAAACCTTCTAATTTTTTTAATACAGATTTTTTTTTCTTTAAATACCTTGAACTACTCGCAATATTTATTAAAAAAAGCGGTTTTTTAACCACATCCGTTACAACGAAATTATTTCTTGTGTAATATTTAAATTCATAAAATAATTTAAAAAAAATAACATTTAATGTTTATATACTGTGCTTTAATATTACGATGCAGTTTGATGAATAAAGTGTAAAGTGTATAAATTAAATGCTTATTACGTATCTAAGACCGACAGTGAGATTGCCTAAGTCCCCCGTGAATACAAACAGTGGTGCAGGTTTTCTGAATAAAGAGCTAGCATAAGTCTCTGATATACATTTGTTTAGCTTCACGCACTATACCGTATATAGCAGTAGGCAGAGGAAAAATAGTGTTAAGACACTCTGTTCTCATTAAGACACTTTCGTTCCCCATATTCCACCAAATATATTGAATGTTAAGTGGCACAACTCAACGCAGCGCTTTACCTCGACACCGGAGCGAAGAATTTCATTTCATTTACTCCAATGGGAATCGAAACCACAACGTGACTATTATACATTGACTACAATATATTGTATCACAACATCTAGCCTCATCAATAGCAATCAATCCACAGTAACCTTCATTTTATCAACGCTTGTAAACGTATCACAGAACGGATTTTAAACAATAGCGTGACAGGAACCTTGCACCGAATGCTCTCAACGCTCGGAAGTAGCAACTGTTTGGCACACAATGCGCATTCTTGTTGAAACTGTTTAACGTAACGAGAATGAAATAATGGTGCCCGATGATATCTCGTTGTTTAACAATAAATAGACGAAGGAAATATGGTGTTAGTCTAATTAAAAATATGCTTGGAAGTATTTACAAAAAATATGATCATATTTTGATCATATATAAATACTAAACTAGAGGAAATTAAATTGTTAATATTTTTATTTCTTCGATTTGGTGTCGAGGTAATGCGCGGAGTTGAGTTCCGTCAGCCAACATGCAATGCCACACCATTCGGCGGAAACTGGGCAGCGACTAGGCTCAATTGCCTACCAAAATATTAGCGTGAAATTATATAATTTTATATTTATTTATGAGGCCGGTTGTGGCGCAGCGGCACGAGGTGTGACTGCAAAACCGACTGGTTGTGGGTTCGATCCCCACTCGAGGAGATGAAATATTTACTTAAATTTATATTTCCATTTCTTCGCTCTGGTGTCGAGGTTAAGCGCGGCGTTGAGTTCTGCCACTCAACACGCAATGCCTCCAGAATTCGGCAGAAAGTGGGGAACGGAGTGTCCTAACACTAGGTTCCCTCTGCCTACCCTGCTGTGTGCGGGATACAGCGTGAAGGTAATTTAATTTTATTTATTTTATATTTATTTTAGTTAGGCCATATTTAATATTATTGTGTTATGTAACTTTTTTATAAGAAAATAAAAATTTAAATAGACATTAAATTTAAGTTTTAAAAATATAAGTTAACGGATAGCCAGTGGCCAGTTACAGTAAGACAAAGCAAATGTAGAACAACTTATCGAGCTACTAACCTGCACATTACGTAATCTCATAGCGTTCCACTTAGGGCTGACTTCACTGTTTAAAAATTCAATTACTCTATTATATTACCTTTGGTGATTATCATAAAAGCAACGATATATAACGATTAATTAAAATAAAAGATACAACCAGTACGGTAGGAGTTGTTTAATTTTTTACTTTTGCTAACAATTTTTTTTATAAAAAAAAATCACTTTCACGTTATATCCCGCATGTAGCAGGATAGGCAGGGGGAGTCTAGTATTAAAACACTCCGCTTACCGCTTTCCGTCGATTTCGGGAGACATTTCTCATAGCGTTCCACTTAGGGCTGACTTCACTGTTTAAAAATTCAATTACCTACTCTATTATATTACCTTTGGTGATTATCATAAAAGCAACGATATATAACGATTAATTAAAATAAAAGATACAACCAGTACGGTAGGAGTTGTTTAATTTTTTACTTTTGCTAAAAATTTTTTTTATAAAAAAAAATCACTTTCACGTTATATCCCGCATGTAGCAGGATAGGCAGGGGGAGTCTAGTATTAAAACACTCCGCTTACCGCTTTCCGTCGATTTCGGGAGACATTTCTCATAGCGTTCCACTTAGGGCTGACTTCACTGTTTAAAAATTCAATTACTCTATTATATTACCTTTGGTGATTATCATAAAAGCAACGATATATAACGATTAATTAAAATAAAAGATACAACCAGTACGGTAGGAGTTGTTTAATTTTTTACTTTTGCTAACAATTTTTTTTATAAAAAAATCACTTTTACGTTATATCCCGCATGTAGCAAGATAGGCAGGGGGAGTCTAGTATTAAAACACTCCGCTTACCGCTTTCCGTCGATTTCGGGACACATTTCGTGTTGAGTGGCGGAGCTTAACGCCACGCTTTGCCTCGACACCAGAGCGAAAAAATTTAAATATAAAAAAATTTAAATCCTCGAGTGGAAACCGAACCTACAACCTATCGTAGGAGCGTTTACAATCTCAGCCCCCCTACGCCACACCTGGCCTCGATGAAATTTGAATTAAAAAATAACCTGCCAATCAGATGTGTGTGAGTCACACACATCTGATTGGCATCTGATTACTTGCTCCACGATGGCGTTACACATTTATTTTTTTTTATATAAATCCGGAAATCATTAGGGTATCGAATTATAGGTCAAGAAATATAATTTATGTCTAAAATCTATAATAAAAAACACTTACGTCAATAATTCTCATAAAACAAGACCACTTTCACATGTTCTAATTATAATTAAAATGTGAATATTCTAAAATACTTAAATAGGTACAATTATCAGTAATTATATAAAATTTAATTTATTTTTGGAAACGTTAAATTTTTTTTTTCTTATATAATAAAACTGAACAGGAAATATACAAAAAAAAAGTTACATAAATATTATATGTAATACTTTAGCGCCATTTAATTTTTACAACGTTTTAATAACCCAATATATGGTATAGGTAATACTATCTTATTTTATAATTAAAATTTTAGTATAAATAAAATTTATGTTTATATACTGTTACCGAATCCTGCTCAATTCTTAAAAATACATACAAGTATATAATGGATAGTAAAATAAAATATCAAATTAATTTTGATAATTAATTAAGGCTCTAAAAATATACAATTTTAAATAAACACATATTACCTAATTTTAAATTTCCTCATAATACTTGTCAGATATTATTTATAAACAGAATAAAGCAACACAACCCTAAAAGGAACTGTAGACGTGAGCAATGATTTAGCTTGGCCGAATCGGCCGCTCTCACGCTGCCGTAGGATACACCCACTAATGTAAGAAACCTGAATCTATGGTATTCGTTAGTATGACCTGCTTTCAAAAATTATAAATTTATGTAATAATACCTATTACTAAGAAATAAAACCCTGTAAGTCGGGAAAGGATATTGCTTCACTCAATTATTTATAATATTAACGACTTCTCATTTGCAATTATCTCGTTGAGAGTGTATCACTTTTTTAAATGTCAATATCGAGTAATTTTGTGTCAAAAAAGTTCACATTCAAATTTTATCTTTCGCTTGACCATGTGAAATAAATATATAAATATTTTTTTTATGTAATTTAAATAATTACAATATTGAAAAAAATATGTATTTTTGTCAAATAAATCATTCTTATGTGATAACAAAAAGAAAATATCCTTGTTACCGAAAGATATAGTAACTATGCAAAAAGCAACATCTACTCTTGTATTAATAGATAAAGGGTAACAGTATTTTATTAATAGAACTGAAACGAACTGTAAAGCTGGAAAATTTTACCTTTCTGGATTAGTACCATATAAATAATATAGATGCATTTTTGTATATAAGTTTTAATGTATATGTATATCAACAACCCACAATGCGGTATCGCGTCATATTCACAATCAAGAAATCAAATAGTAATTCCGTGACGAGTTTGATCTACGGGTGCTTGTAACAAATATAAAAATAGATACTGTTACCTATTTATTTATACGATTACACAAAATTAAGTAAGAGATGAATAAGAATAAGACAAAGTCATGGTTAATGTAAATTAAATTATAAAACAAAATCAGAAAAAAATGTATCTATCAACATATAGGGCAGCTATATTATCATCCATTATCTCTTATAAATATCTGTCACACTCTTGACTCTATTTCCACTTAATTTTATTCAACAAAATACTGCTAGAAGTAAACGAGTAACCAAAAAATATAATTCATAATTCGATCTGATTCATCCGTGATGTAAATCGCTGTAACGATTTTATTCATCCACAACACAGCAGATGTGGTTACGCACGTAGAGATAATCTAGTGTCAATGTTCTGCGACAAAGCGTTATGAAGCGATTTGTGAAATGTTAAACTTGCTCTTGAAACCAAATAGTCATTTTATGACTAGTTTCGTCTATGAACGTTTGAAATTAATATACAAACAGATTTTGTATCATATCATAAAACTGACAGAAAATTTGACTATAACTATTAAATACATAACAAAGTAAACGGAGAAAAATTACTATCAAGGATAAAGGATAATAATTTAATTATTGACGAAAGATCGAACCAATGACTACCGTAATAGCAATCAAATGCTGTGCACTGCGTCACGATGGTTTCTATTTAATAAATCTTTTATAAAGATAGGCGTAATAGGGTAAAATAAAATGCCTTAAAACTATCAATTGAAAGTTTTTTGTATGTTATACGCTTAAAAAGTCTTTGTACCAGCAATATCTTACTTAGTTTGCGGATTGCAACAACACAACGTGCCTCATCCGTAACGCTCCACTTATAAGAATTTTGACATCAGAATTACATCTTATTTAGAATTCTAAAATTTTATGTTGGTAATTGAATATTATTTGTCCTATATTACAAAATATTATAGGCATTAATAACGTATTACAACAGGCTTAGAATATATTAGCTTCACGCTGTATCCCGCACGCATCAGGGTAGACAGAGGGAACCTAGTATTAAGACACTCCGTTCCCCACTTTCTGCCGAATTCTGGAGGCACTCAACATGCATGTTGAGTGGCAGAACTCAACGCTGCGCTTTGCCTCGACACCAGAGCGAAGAAATGGAAATATTTAAGTATTTAGAATATATTTGAAATAAAAAACTTAGACTACATTTGAAGTAAAAAATTGTAGTCGATCTAAAAAACCTGGTTTTAGTTTTATTAATTATAAACACAGTACAGTACCCTACATTATATAATCCATATCTCACACAACCTATTTAGGTCATATTTCGCAAGCAAGTTAGAGACAGACGTATTTACTCAAGTTAAGTCCAAATTGGCAGCAAGGCTGTGCAAGTACAAATACAGTTGAGATAAATATTGTATATTTTATTTCATGATAAAAACCTTAAGATAAGAAATAAAGCAATTTATTATGATTGCTTTAAATAATTGAATGTAAACATTGAATAAGAAGTTATGGATCGTTACAAGAAACAAGTGAGTAGGTACTTTTGCGCTTGTTTAGGCGAGGTGAAAACGTTTCTCAGACCATGCATTGTACTCACATAATATTATGTTCTATGCATACACATGCCTTAGTGGTTTTTTTTTATAATTACTTATTATGTAAGCCATGTCAACCACAGATACAACTAAATGAGAGTACTTTTAATTAGGAAAAAATATAGATTATTTTACATTTTTTTTTTCATATATATATAAACGTCATCCGCCAATTAAATTAGATTCGGGAACGCAGTGTCATAACACTAGGTTCCCTCTGCATTATCTTGCTGCATGCAGAATACAGCGTAAAGCTGAAAAAAATATATAAACATTTTTGCATATACATACACACACATATATGTGTACTTAAATAGAAGTAGGATCTTATTGAATTGCAAGAAACACGCTAGTTAAATATGGCGCCGGTGAGGCGATAATGCTTCTAGACTACATTTATTGTTATGGTTTATTTTATTCTTTGGTATCCTTGTTGCCAAGTTCACATGCAATTATATTGTAATTTATACACATGCACAGGTGCACATATGGGTAAAATTATAAGATTTAATTTAGACTAATTCTATGAGTGTAAAATGGATATAGAACTAAACTGTGTTTTTTTACGTATAACTAAAACATGCAAATGATTCCGCTTACGTTAACTTTTTTCATATACATAAATATTTTCATAATTTAATTGTCACCGTAGCCCAGTGGCACAAGCGTGTGACTGTAAACGCGACGGTTGTGGGTTTGATTTCCACTAGGGAAAATGAATTATGATTTATGAATATTTTCATTTCTTCGCTTTGATAACAAGGCAAAAGGCTACATTGAATCTCGCCATCCATCACGCAATGCCTAAAAAAATCGACGAAAAGTGGAGAACAGAGTATCTTAGCTCTAGGTTCCTAGTGCCTACCCTACTATTTGCATATGGGATACAGGTCGAAGCCAAAAAAATATATAATTATTTCAAATATCATCATTATTTTCTAATAGCGTTTGCTTACAAAAAACCGGACAAGCGAGAGTCGGACTCGCCACCAAACAAGGTTCCTTACAAAAACTGGAAACATTGCCTCACTTGAACTAGCTGCTTTAATAACAATTTTTCCCCTATTTTAAGGCTATAATTTTTTAGGACTTAACCACAAATATGTAGCTTTTTCTGAATGATTACTACCTGTATATTCTAGCTGCCAAATTTTAATTTATTTTATTATTTTATTTTATTTTTTGTCAACCGGAAGTGCTCTATTAATTTTGTTTCCCTTTATAGTGCCCAAATACGCGTTTTATGCGATATAAACGGCCCCATACCTTTTATTTAAGTAAATTTACAAATACGATTCTGAGGCTCTTGACAGACAGATAGACGGACGGAGTAATTTTATAAAGGTTTCTTTTTCCTTAAGAGGTACGGAACTCTAAAAATCACCTCTATAGTCAAGTGTTGTGATATGTGCGTTCTTTCCTTTGAAATCTTAAAATTTTATGTATTATAACTTCAGCAGTAATAATTAATTACTTACAAGTATATGTTAATTTTACAAACGTCATATAATTCATTGCTGTTCACCTTGGGTACATATAGCTATAAGTGTATAGTATATAATATACAAAAGCCCATCCACGTTTTACAATAGATTATTATTAATACGAGGTCTTCGCCAAAATTACCCACGTACAACAGTTGAACGTAGATGTATGATAGTTGCTATTTGTATAATGACACAAATCTTACATTGTACGTACTCGACGTTGGTTTCGTTCATGTGATTTTTTTTGTTTATCTTTAATAATGAGTTTTGCTCTAACTTTCTTGAGTTCAATTTCTTGGGTTTTTTCATAAATATGATAATAGTTATCTTTTTATATTATAAGCAATCAAACAAAGTAGCTACAGGCTAGGCGAATGAACCTAGCAACCTAGAACCGGGAGACACTTTTATATTTATGTCACAATAACTAAATAATATAATATAAATATAAAATAAAGTTTTCTTAAAATTTTGTTGTCTTATTATTATTTTTGATTATATTTTAATTAAATTGATTATCATATTCCTATTATGATTCTGACGATTTCTTATACTGATTTCTTACACTTGATCGGTACATTTAGTAAAGGTTTTAATATCTTGATTAGTAATAAATTAAAAAAAATGTTCGCCACATCACAAACCGTGTATATATATACATTTAGTTTAGCTTTGGAAAGCCGAGAGCAGACCGCTAAGTTTATATACAAATTACAAACAGAACACGTGTACTACATAGATAAAAAGATTCATTTAACATTGCACAAATCACAACATGATTGTTTTGGCTTATATATTCAATTACATTACGGTCATTATCTATATTATGAAAATTGAACCACCTACATATGGTGTGATGATAAGGAAGCTGTTAAATGTTTATATGTTAATGTACAGTTCGCAAGGCTTAAGCTGAACTTTGCATTTGTGTGAGTATCTCTAAAGTAAAAGTAGAGTCAGAAGATTTTTAAAAATAAAGTTCATTATTAGAGATCGATAAAAAAAATATAAAAGAGGATGCAATAGCATCCTCTTAATATTATTTCTGTATCCTTTTAGCTTGGTAAAAACAACTTCGAGAGAGAGGCTGATCGAAGAATTCAGCTGGGTTGGGCAGCGTTTGGCAAACTACGTTGGTAAAAACAAATCTTTTCGTCGCCTATTCCGCAATGTCTGAAGACAAAAGTCTTTAACCAGTACGTTCTGCCAGTCATGACCTACGGTGCCGAAACGTGGACACTAACAGTCAGTCTAGTCCACAAGTTTCAAGTCGCGCAACGTGCTATGGAGCGAGCTATGCTCGGAGTCTCTTTGAAAGATAAAATCAGAAATGAGGTTATCCGGAAAAGAACCGGAGTTACCGACATCGCTCGCAGAATTAGCACGTTGAAATGGCAATGGGCTGGACACATCTGTCGAAGGACCGATGGCCGTTGGAGCAGACGAGTCCTTGAGTGGAGACCGCGGATCGGAAAGCGTAGCGTAGGGCGCCCTCCAGCACGATGGACCGACGACCTGAAGAAGGTTGCTGGCTTCGACTGGATGCGGAAGGCGGAGGATCGGAAGCTCTGGCGCACCCTGGGGGAGGCCTACGTCCAGCAGTGGACCGAAATAGGCTGATTTGATCCTATTAGTTTTTACTCTCGTCTCATATAATGTCTGTGTCATCAAAAACAGTATCGTGTCCACGCATTTTACTACTGGTAACATACATTTTTCCATTCTAATACAGGAATACCGTAGACCGTAACAATAAAAAAAACATTAATAGTAAAATAGTTCATAGTTCATTGTAAATATTGCCTAGTTAATTTATTTATTTGAAACACAATAATAAATTAATTAATGACTAACTTTAGAATATATGGATCTCACAACTTTTTACGTTGGTATCACTGCGTGCGAGTTGCGAAATTTATTTTTTGCAAATTATGTTTTTGATGACATAGCTATTTATTTTCTAAATACACAAACTGTAACAGTCTTAAATATATTTTAATTTGCAAATTAATGAATACACTAGGTAAGTAGTTAGTAGGTACGTAATATTTCATTGAATACCAAAATTGTATGTTGACGTGTTTATCTTTTTAGGTCGAGGGCTAAAATGGACACGCGACTGCATAATGCATTCAATTTTAATTTCGAATGAATGAAACATTTATTCCAAACATATATATTCATAAAACAATGTTATCGACTATGTGACCGCATTAGAGGCTAGTGTTGTCAGCGAGACAATACACCTAAACCTTGTCTAAAATCTGCCTGGCTGAGTAATTCAAGGTTTTACACAAAAAAAAGTGTAAATATCAGTTTCGGATATCAATGTCATTTAAATAAAAAAAGGAAAAGTGCCTACTACTAAAATTATTAAAGAGATAAAATAATTAAATTTCCTTTGTATTGTTAAAGGTAATTGTTACGGTACTTAGGCACGGCCAGTCGTGGTGCAGGGGTACAAGATGTGACTGTAGGACCGACTGGTTGTGGGTTCGATCTCCACTCGAGGACAGGAAATATTTACTTAAATTTATATTTCCATTTGTTCGTTCTGGTGTCGACGCAAAGCGCGGCGTTGAGTTCTGCCACTCAACACGCAATGCCTCCAGAATTCGCCAGAAAGTGGAGAACAGAGCCTCTGCCTACCCTGCTGTGTGCGGGATACAGCGTGAAGCTGATTTATTTTCTTATTTTTTTAAATTTTCTTTTACTTAGACAAGTCATCAAAAATCTAAAACAATACTTACGATAATTTAAATATCTATCTGCAAGTAGTATGTTACTATTAGTTTTTCAGAATTTTTATAATGTCATTCCACACTTAGGAAAGAAAAATACTTATTAAGAAAACGTATAAAAATTTGAACGTAGCGGGATTTGAACCCGCGCCTCTTTGTATACATATATACTTATACACCTAATATATAGATACGTACAACCATACACTATGACTTATGCCAATGCAATTCACGTATTAACCAACACCATTGTAAAGTTATCGAAATATGATCGATATTTCTAAATAGTTGAAACATGTTTAAAATGTGGAACGCCAATAGATATTGAGAAAACCTAATATCTCACCTCATCTTGAAATCACTATAAATTGAAATAAATTTCGATATATTAACAGTCAGTTGCGTACGTTTTACGAGTGATATTTATTAATGCAAGAGTTACCAAAATCGTCGCATGTTAACGGCGTCAGTTTTTACGTCGTTATGGAATAATTGCCAAACAAATTTGCAAATATCCTATTACACTTTATTTACTGAGGCCAGTCGTGGCACAGCGGCACAAAGAGTGACTGTAAACGCGAGTGGTTGTAGGTTCGATTCCCACTAGAGGAAATGTAATATTTATTAAAATTTATATTTCTATTGCTTCGCTCTAGTGCCGAGGAAAGCGCAGCGTTGAGTTCCGCCACTCAACACGCTATGCTTCCAAAATTCGGCGGAAAGTGGGGAACGAAGTGTCTTACTAGATTGTCTCTAGTCTGTGTGCGGAATAAAGCGTGAAGCTGATTTAGTTTTATTTTATAAGCATATTTGGCAGTTTTTTTTTGTGTTTTACAAAGTACAATTCATTTAATAATTGCATTCAGCATTACATAGATATGTTATGTATGTTAAGATATATTTTCTTGTTTTAAAAAATCATTGCCTTAATTAAACATTGTAAAATTCTGTTATACGCAAATTTACATACTGCTATATGCTACATTTCGCATATATAATAAATAATATGAGATTGTATGTTTTATTTCAAATGCTTATCTAAGCAGGTCACGAGTGATTACGTAAAAATGGCAAGTTCTGAGTCACCAAGTGTTGTGGTATCTTCCCGCGTGGGTGAAAGTGACCAGTAAGCAGTAAGCCATCGATAGTACGTACATACGAGTATGTACCTAAGTAGTCATTACTATCCTTCACAAGTTTCCCCAACATGGCACGTTACCGGCTAGCATCGCAGGATGCAAGTTTTCACATTCTTTTAACGTCTAATGATATATTTAAGTACCTATCTTATTTTTATACACTAGGAAGGAGTTACAGGGAAATATATACAAAATAATCTCATATTTGCAAAGCACGGCGTTGAGTTCGGTCACTCAACACGCATTGTCTCCAGAATTTGGCGGAAAATGGAGAACGGAGTGTCTAACATTACGTTTCCTCTGCCTACTCTGCTGTGTACGAGATACAGTGTGAAGCTGAAGTGATCTTTTTAAATCTTATATTTGTTTTTTTTACGAATATTATAAATACATGACCTGATAAAAATGGTAATTTATGTTAATATTTTACCTCTACATAAATATTTATAGTTATTTTGATACTTTAGAATCACCACCTGTTGCTTATTAGAGTCGGCAAAAAAGATAATAAATAAACATTAACTTTAGCAAATCATTTGTCAATAAATGGGAACAACCGCGTCTAATACTACCTACTATTGAACTTTAGGTACATATTTGTTAAGCGTACTACTTTATAATCTTGTTTATAATGCATGATATTTAAGAACTAATACCTAGACTAATAGATATTTATATTTGTTTTTAATCATATATATTATTTTACAAATCAAAATTTAAAACCTATTACGTGAGCCGATATGCATAATACGCAAAGGAATGCAAAGACAATATTTACTTTAGTTTTGTCAGAATTCGATCACACGTTTGTATGGATAAAGTATTAAATTGTGACAAGTAAACCAAATACCTCATAAATTATACAAGGAAGCTAGAGAGCCGTTTTGGTGAAATCATTTCTACTAACTTTCGCCCGCGAATTTTTTCTATTAGCAATTCTGACATTTTTATTACATATAAAAAGAATAAATGTATTTTTAATGATATGAAAACAAAAACTTACAAAAGAATGTCTATGTAAAACATAAACGTATACAATATGTAAACAAAAAGTAATAAAAGTCATAACAATTTTAAAAGTGCAACGCCTTAGTTGTGTTTAAAAAGTTAAAGCGCAGCTATAAAGATTTTAAGATAAAAGATGACCGTTGGAAAGTGCGTTATTAACACTTGAAAATGCGTAGAGTGCAAAAATTGTGTAACAATACATCAGGTGTTTTGGCACTTGACTTCCGATCGGACGGACGAATTCTTTGGAGACAATGATGTAAACATTGTTATTTTCTAATGTAGCCGTTCACGTTGTCTGAATATAAAATAAAGCGATATACCGTTGCATTAAAATATTCGCATAGGGGAGCGCGGGGTTCAAAGTGCCACAGGTAAGTTCTGCCGATGCATATATGTATATAAAAGCAGTAAGAGATTATTACTATGGTGTGTAATACTTAGTACTTTGGCACACATGGCGGCCAATTTAATTCCCCTTTCGACACGGACTGAGTACCCATGGCGTGAGTAGAAGTCCTCAAACACCACATATAAAAACATATTTACTTTTTGTTCAAGTCTATTTTTAATGTTAGCATTCAAAGTGCTTTTAATTTGAAACTTTTTGCATAATGTTTGTTGTTTATTAAGGAAAATTAATTAGTGCAATTTTAATGTGTCTGAAGAATATTTTTTTAATGTTAAAATTAATTAAGTAAAATATGATAGTCAAACTGGGTAAATTGAGCCTTTAATGTGTTGCTAGTTGTGCCGCGACAAATATCTCCCAAGCAATCTTTTCGTTGTTATTTTTTAGAAGAGAACTTTTTGAAATAAAAAAAAATCGATTTACAAGGACATACATATAAAACATAATTTTCGAATGTAGAAAATAAAATGAAAGGAGGAGGTCCTTTTTAGAAGTCGGTTATAAACGTGTCGGTTATAAACTGTTCTTTTGAAGATAAGGTAAATATATATTTTTTTTTTCAAATTTAGAATTATTTTAATTTATACCTTTCATTTATTAACGGCACAACTGACCACTATCCACAAAAATGGTTATTTTTTCAAAGACTGTCACCATCATGACAAATTTACATCAAATTTGTAGGTAAATTTACATAGTACACTAAATTTGACTTTGATAAACCACTATTTCCAGACTTGGTAGTTATTTTATATGCCTGGTATAACGATTTGTTAAAATCGGCACTTTCAGCCCTGCTTTCCCCTATGGAGGACAAAAAATGATAATGGCGTATAAACGTAAACTCAATAGGTTCACATGAATAAAATAAAAGTCCGATAAGAAAACGAAGAGTTTTGAGCAAGTAATAACCGGTGATACAAGTCTTCTTTATGGTTTATGCAAACATCCTTATGTTCCTGTTAAAGCTAAAACTAATAACTATTATTTCCTAGTTATTATTATTTAAACCGGTGTAACGGTAATTTAAGCAGTTTTTGTTAACAAAACAATGTTTTGGACTAAAAATAACAAAATTAGTTTATCAAATAAATTTATAAAATTGAAACTTTTTAAAAACACAATTTAGTTTGATGGTGAGAAATGAAATAGAAACTAATAAATCAAATATATATATTTTTATCATTTTTGACCTAAACTTGCGAGAGTTATTATACAAACATTCAAAATTAATATTTCAGCTTCTCGCAAAACAAGGTAGGCAGAGGACACTGGGCGCTAAGACACGTTTCCTACTTTCCGTTTTTCCCGACTGCTAAGGAAGGGTTATGTTTTTCGCGCGTATCTTGTATGTATGTAATATTCTTTATTACCTCATATCTCCACAACCTCTGAACGGATTTACACAATTGAGGTATCGTTAGATTTGTATTAGCAGCCCAAGTGTTTTTAGATAGGTGAGGTGAAAAAAAAACAATTATGGCAGCTGTGGGATCCCATTGGACTTAGTGAAAAAAAAATCGGTTTGAATACCACAATATGGGTATCAAATTCAAGACCTTAATACGAGGATTTCAAAAAGGTATATCATGATTATCATTACTTTAAGAAATCCTAACAAAAAAGTGAAAAATAAAAAAATATTTGTAAAAACAAAAACCCCGACAGCATAAAACTAAAAAAGAATAAACAAGCCCAATAGTATATTAGGAATAACAGTCGGGACCTATAAGTGATTCTTTAATCAATAAAATCTTTACCAGGAACCCCGTATAATTGAAAGAGGTCACGACTGTTAACGACGGGGTTTTTGTTTTTACAAATATTTTTTTTATATTTTATTATTAAGGTAATAAAATAAAGTAATAAAAAAATCATTCACTCGAGTAGGGATCGAACGCATAACCATCTTGTCCAACCACAACCACAACCACAACCACAATCCCACAGCGCTACCACGGCTCCCAAGTAAAAAAAAAAAACAATTTTAAATAATAAATAATTTTTAATTACTAAATATAATTGTATGAATTTGCTTTCACAGTAAAATTTTTACAAATATTATAATTTCCCACGTCAATCATTTAATTTGGGTTAGTACAAGTACCTACCTACCTGTAAAAGGTGGGCAACCTTGCGCACCGCAGCATTACGTCAGGCTGCTTTCATCGCGTGAGAACTGCTATGGCTTATATCTCGCATCACTTTCGATTTTTCCGGGGAATTTGTTATTTCACTATATAGAGCTTAGTATGTGTAGTACGTTATTACATTAAAGAAAAGAAGAAGAAGAAGGCCGGTCGTGGCGCAGCGGCACAAGGTGTGACTGCAAAACCGACTGGTTGTGGGTTCGATCCCCACTCGAGGAGATGAAATATTTACTTAAATTTATATTTCCATTTCTTCGCTCTGGTGTCGAGGTTAAGCGCGGCGTTGAGTTCTGCCAGAATTCGGCAGAAAGTGGGGAACGGAGTGTATTAACACTAGGTTCCCTCTGCCTACCCTGCTGTGTGCGGAATACAGCGTGAAGCTAATAATAATAATAAAAAATAATAAGAAGAAGAAGACCCTGGCAAAAACCGAGATTAATGATAGGAAGAAGAAGATGGAGCTTAGCTTACAATATTATAGTAAAATAAAGTCTTTTTCACTTCTTTTACAATTAACAAAATATTAAAATGCTTTTAATGAGATCTGTAATTACTTAGTACGTATATATGAGACTTTAAAACGAACTTTATTACACTGATAATATTTTATTATAAGAGTCTGTTATAAATTATAAATCATATAAAGTATGTACTTCAGACTTCAGATGTCTTGTACCATTATTTTTTAAAATTAAATTAATGTTTATAATGATTCTTCATAATTAAAATGGAGTTACCAACTTTTTGCGGTTATAAAATTACAAATATGTAATCTACTTTACTTATATAGAATATTAAAACAGATAAGCACGTCTTACAAGGTAACATTAGTTCGTGCAATGCGGATTTGCGCATTTTACAAACCCACACTATGTGGGTGGCGCCTACGGGCTTGAACGACCATAGTCCATTGAATCTAAAGCCTTGTATATTTAGAATGATCTATATACTTAGTTTAATAGATAAAACAACTTTATAATAATAACACACCCACCATCGACATATCACATAACAATTAGGACAAAAAAGTTGATTTTTATCTGTGCTGCCTTGTGCATAATGAACAAAGAATGATTAAAGTCTTATATAAAAACTGTAACTCCTCCATGGAACTCCACGGAAGCAAGAACCGTAGATCTTTCGATTATGTGAGCTATTCTGTGCGAGTAACTGTACTTTAACCCTATCAGATGCTCGTGCTTTGAGAACATGACTTATCGGATCGTTATTTGCATAAGGGTCAGTGAATTTACATTAAACAAATAAGTTCTGTAAACGTTACTTACTCAATGTGACTAAGGAATAAGTCTAAAATAAATTCCATAGAAACTTATTATGTCACCCATATAGGAGTAAGACGGTGCGGTTACATTTCATGTCTATTTACGGTCATTGGGCGATGTTAGCGACCGTGATTCATAGGGTTTACCGCTGATAATCTCAGTTTTAGAAAATGTGAAGTAAGTATTTTAGAACTATTATAAAAAAATGTTATAAAGAAAACGTGTAACAACTATTTTGATATTATTTATTGTACAACTGGTTCAGGCGCCTTAGGCAAATGGTTGCCCTCAACGTGTGTGCCATCGAGGCCGGCGCTGTATTTAGTGACGTAAGTCTTGCCATCGTCTCCTACGTAGGATACTTCGCCTTCAGTGATGAGTACATATCCAGAACCATCAGCAGAGGGCACGAGGCGGCCTCGCTCTGACACAACTGTACCCTCGGCGGTCACATAGCGTAAAGCGTACTGTCCAAACTCATCGTGGACCTCTTCATGTTCCAACGCTGGTAGAGCACGGACTCCTGCTAAATCCACTGCGTTGGTCTCAACAACAGGTGCAGCATATACTGCAGCGATGACACACAAGCTAACGATGAACTGCAAATATCATTATTATTTCATTACATTCTTATAAAATTAATAGCTAATTTATCTATGTGTTTTGTATTTTTGATATATACTTTTTTATTACCTACCAGTTTCATTTTGATATTGTTGTAATTAGATGTTTTGGTTACAACTGAAATTTGTAAACTGATGTCAACTTTGTCGAAGGTCTAGCTTTTAAACAACCTTAATGATCTTCAATTTGGAAATTAAAAATAAAAAGTATAGTAGTAGTAGTATATTAATATCTAATTAAAAATACGTAACATTTTTAATCATCAAAATCATTTATAATGTTAATGTTCTTTTTCGAAATATTTATAGTAAATTGATTATTAGTGTTAAATACTTTTTATTGTGTATTCCACTAATGATTTAAGCTGTTTTTCAATGTTATCTGCCGCACTATATTTTAAATATGTGTACCTACCGTATTTTGTTTTATATGAAATCTAAACTTAAACATTGCGAAAAGTAGTTTAATATTAGTTTCTACTTTTTTTATAAATTGAATTTTGATTTTTTTTATAAGTTCATAATTATAATTCATCAACACACACACACACACACACATAGATAAGGCCGTTCTACACATTTCTATTTCACAACAAATTGTTCCAACTTAAAAATATATAAAAGAAAAATAATTGATGTATTACACATAGAAAAATAATTAATATATTACATTTATAAAACAAATAACCGGACAACTGGTCATGCCTACACATTATTGTTCGCCTCAATCAGTAGGTGAGTCATGGTAAATTGTAGGCTATGCTATAAATTCAGGCATGGATTACGCAAGTGAACCACAGTCCACAGGTATATACTCGTACAAGGTCCTTAAAGGGGACAGCAATTAATAATTAAATACAATCCACGTGTCCGTTAGTTACATCAGTTTCGAAACAATAACTTGTTAAGCCTCGTGACATAATCCGACTTCCGGTCCAATTTCACTGCAAAGTATTTTTGAGTGACAATTACACGATCAAACAGATATGTGTCGGTAAAATTAAATAATTATATAATGTAATTTTATATTTAAATAAATCAGCTACACTCTGTATCCCGCACACAGCAGGGTAGGAAGAGGGAACCTAGTGTTAAGACACTTCGTTCCCCATTTTCTGCCGAATTCTGGAGGCATTGCGTGTTGAGTGGCAGAAATCAACGCCGCGCTTAGCCTCGACACCAGAGCGAAGAAATGGAAATATAAATTTAAGTAAATATTTCATCCCCTCGAGTGGGGATCGAACCCACAACCAGAAGGTTTTACAGTCACACTTCGTGCCGCTGCGCCACGACTGGCCTTTTTAATTATATTTCTAGTTTTAATTACATTTCTATATACTTATTTTGTTTAGTGACAATATATTATGTTGCAATTTATAAATGCATAGTGTTATTCAATATCGTAAACAAAGACATATAGAGAGCCAGTTAAAACACTAATCCATCCTCCGCTCTCCACAGAAACAAAGGCATTCCGTGTTTGATGATGGGACCTAGCGCCGCTCGTTGTTTAACTAGATTATGTAACGAGAATATTTTAAATACAAACATTCCTTATTTCCATTACAGAGAAGGAATGTATTTTGTCAAATAAGCATTTCAATGGTATTTTTACAAATAAAAAAACCAAGTGTTGGCTAAGTCTTGCCCGAAAAACACCTTATTACATACTTATTTAGAAAACGTTTTAAAATTTGAACGCAGCGGGACTCGAACCCGCGCCTATGGAAACCGACCAGGTCCTAAGTGTGGAATAACACTTTAAAAAATGTTTAAAAAACCTTATTACATATTAATATACCGAGCTTATTTTAATTTTGTGTGCCTCCAATTAAAATTATATTAAGTCTAATTTATTTGCATTCCAAACGAACAATTATGATCTCGTTGTTATTCTTAAGCAAATATGTGATATGACGCACTGTTTGTGTTTTATTTTTATTGCATTGTGGTGATTTGAGATCTATTCCGATTCTGTCTCAATGGATGACCACGTCATATATGTAGTCATCGTGATACGTTTGACTATAAAATGTGTCAGTCAATTAAACATTTTTGTCGTAAACATAAATAAAAACAGTTATTAAAAATCTAAATGTATCTTTTAACTATAAACAATTAGCTCCATTTTTTACAAATAGGAAGTATTTCTTTGTATAATTTATAATATTTACTATTATATTCGGTCTTATTAAACAAACAGCGTTGAGTTCCGTATCCCAAAAAGATATATAGATAATATAACCATCGCTTTTTATACAATCTCAATTACTACTTCTGCCATAAAATGAAAAAAAAAAAAGTTTTCCCATATTTTTAATATGAAAAACTATAAGCCAATATTGTATACTTTGGTTATTCAATGTACCATGATTATGTCACAGTTTTACATAAAGATTTGAAATTCAGTCATCTAATCTGACATGCATGTGTTTCCGCGTAGGTCCTTAGTTGTCGGCCCACGTCTGTTCCCGAGGTTACGGCAACACCAGCTTCGTATGTTTATGTTGATGGAGATGTATTATTATTCTAAGACACTAGTCGTGTATAAGGCTACAGTTAGCGTCCAACGTTTATGTTAGATATTTCCTTGTTAGTGACTAATTATGTATTGGACACTTAATTTACGATTTATTGTTTAAAACAGGAAAACTGATAATTATTTTTCGTTCGTTTTGAACCTTAAACCAATGAGTAAGGAAAAAACGTCTAGATACAAGAATGACTAACGAACGTCCCATAAAAACTGATGTGAAAAAAACTTAAAACTTTAACTATATATTCTCCTTAAACTCACAGATCATTTGAAGTTTTTCAAAATCTAATTAACATAATCAAAATGTTTAGGTTAATTTAAATACCATAGAATTCTATTACTTCATGGCGACCTTCGAGGTCTATTTAGCGCTTGGCTATTGTTTAAAAAGTACTGATTCCGTGCGTCCCTAATTCGTACTTCACCATTGTTTTTTCCATATACTCAATGCCTGATTTTACGGATAACGCACAACGCAAGAAGACTGCACCTATAAAATAGTTATATCTAATGAGAAACTTACAACATATTGCTGTTTTTAGAATAAAACTCATTTAGGTTTTTTGTAAAATTAGCTGGAATATGTATCCTTGACGTAACTCACGTTATTTTGCAACTATGTGAGTTCCACAATCATCAAGCACAAAAACAATATGATTGCAAAAATTTACAAAATAATTATTCAAAAATGTATTTTTCGTAATAAATTTAAATATTATATAGTTTAATTTTTTTTTGTATATATAAATAAATAAATCAGCTTCACGCTGTATCCCGCACACAGCAGGGTAGGCAGAGGGAACCTAGGGTACATTCCGTTCCCCACTTTCTGCCGAATTCTGGAGGCATTGCGTGTTAAATGGCAGAACTCAACACGGAGCTTTGCCTCGACACCAGAGCGAAGAAATGGAAATATAAATTTAATTAAATATTTCATCTCCTCGAGTGGGGATCGAACCCACAACCAGTCGGTTTTACAGTCAAACTTTGTGCCGCTGCGCGACGACTGGCCTCTTGTGTATACAACATTTAAAATACTTCACAGTGGCACAGGCGCGTGAGCGTGACAGTTTGTGTGAGGTCGATTTTCACTCCAGGAAATTAAATATTTAATATTTTAATTTTCTCGCTATGGTGGAGCGCGGAAGAACTCATAACAGCCTTAAACTGACAAAGTCAACGAAAAATGGGAAGCGGAATTGTATTAGTGGGAACCCATAGCTAAAGCGTTTCATCTAACTAACACTGGGTTCCCAGGTTTCCTCTGCCTACCCTGGTATATACGTTGCATGCTATCGTGAAGCTAATTAAAGAAAAAAATACTTTAACTCTCAGCTATCAGCAATCAATATTTAAAACATCACATCCCATTTATTTGTTTGCTTAATATTTCCACCCCTATTATTCCAGATGTTCGCGTACAGTGCGCTGGCTGCATTAGACGGCTACAGTGGCCAGCAAGATCCTGATCAGTTCCATATACAAACAGACGAAGACGACGACCGTTATTTCCTTTACCAGACACACAATGGGCAGTACCGTAAGGAGCGGCGCCTCAAAGATGGTTCTGTTGTCGGTAATTAATTATACCTATTTGTTTATCAAATAATTTAATTTCAAGTTATTCCACAACAATTATAATTTACTATGGCTATTTTTATAGGGAGTTTTTATATATATTTTTTACATATTTTC
The DNA here is from genome assembly GCA_021202915.1 of Heliconius himera. Taxonomy (NCBI): domain Eukaryota; kingdom Metazoa; phylum Arthropoda; class Insecta; order Lepidoptera; family Nymphalidae; genus Heliconius; species Heliconius himera. The sequence continues at coordinate 448,193 of JAJHJA010000079.1, read as the reverse complement.
TTCAGTTTCACACTGTGCCCTACACATAGCAGGACAGGAGAAGAAAGTTACTCACTTCCTGCCGATTTTTCACAGCATTGCGTGTTGAGTGGGAGAACTCAACACCGCGCGTGGCTCTGTTACCAAAACGACGAAATGAAAATATTAATAAAAAAATCATTCCCCCAAGTAAGAATCGAACCCACAATCGTCGCGCTTACAGTCACTGCGCCACAACGGTAATTTTATACATAACGGACATTATATAAATTTGGTAAATAATTCTTTATAGTATTGTTTATTTTATAAAACTTAATTTGTTTTTCCGCCTACGCCCACTTGACTTCTTACCAAAGCTACCATTGAGGCCTTAATCTATGAATCATAGCACACCTACCAACAAATTAATGTTTTAATTCCAGGAACCACAGGATGGGTGGGCGCCGACGGATATCTAAGGCTGCAAGATTACATAGCAGACGGCCAAGGATATAGAATTTACAAATCAAAAACTGTTTACGTCGGTGAAAATCGGCCTATTGGTGTATGTATTTGAATTATTGAATATATTTTCCTTCCATTCTTAAGTAAACATAAATTTTCATTTCAGAATTTATTCTATCTTCACCTAGATTACAAGATTAATAAATTAATGCAATTTCTATATTTTACACATAAATATCAATAAATATCAATATATTCAATACTTTATCTTAAGAGACTATTATTTATTTTCATAACATAGAAATTTTAATTTAGTAACGGAAATAATTAAAAATTATACTCTGTTTTTTTTCAGGAATCTTTAAAAATAGCAAAAACTGCTCCTACAGACTCAGGTTACAATATAACGCCTGCGCCGGCGCCTCATCCGCCGCGAGGCACACCGCGTTTCACTACCACAACGCAATCTCCATTGTCTCATTCTACGCCAAAATTACACAGCCAATATCCCTTAGATGTATCTATCACACCACCACCGCAAACCTTCTCTTATCCAACCTCTACACCTAGAGTTGAAGTGTCACCTAATTCAATAGATTCATCAACTACTTATGATATAAGACCAACGGTGACGCCAATTACAGCAAGTGAAGCTTCATCTTCACCAAACCCATACGACTACGACTCATCAAACACAAATACAATCGATGGATATTATGCAAGTGATAGTTCACCACAAGGGAGATATGATATTTACAATCCAAACTCCTATAGACACGCTGATGATTGGACAAGAAGACAGAACCCTAGGATCCGCGTAGGAGATGGCTATACTCCTCAATTCCCCGGATACGATGGAGTGGCATTTAGAAGAAACGGTTTCCGTTACTACCTTCCAAAACAATACCATGAAGAAGAAACCGATGGATCTGATGATAAAACAGGAAGCTTTGGGTACATAGACCCATTCGGTATTCGGCGAGTAATATATTATAACGCTTCACCAGGACAGGGATTTCAAATACGTAAAAATAACAGATATGTTGGACATGATGCGACGCCTTACGATCCGAGACCTGTAAAATGAAATAGTAATAGTAAAATGTGTATATATTTGTGCTGAAGTTACCACCTGTAGTAATCAGTATTTTTAGTTAAAGGAATTCCTTAAATGGATCGATTGGTAGAGACAAAACGATTAATCTTCGAACGAAATCTCTTAGCCATATTATTTAGAATAAGTAGTATTGTTATCAAAAAAATATTATACCTAATGTATAATAAAAAAATATATATGAATCATTAACATTATATAATAAATAATAATTTCTTAATTCATGTGCCATGAACGAACAGGAACAAATGGTATACGTTTATTTTAACACAATCGTGATAATATTATATTTTATACAATATAAAATAACATAGCAGTCATCATATCAAAATAGTACCGTAATACTATCTTAAAAATTCCAATAAAAAACTAAAAAAGGCCATAGGCTTATATGAAACGAGCATTGAACTTGACTCGGTTTGTGTATAACCATGTATTGCTAAAGAGTTTGTGTAGGCGTAACATTATTACGATCTTATAGCTTTGGAAATGTAACTTTTTAATTTCAGAAGTCGAGTCTACTACCCTTTTAAAAAGGATTTTATATGTATAGTATTTAATATGAATGTATATTTTTTTAATTTATATGATTTTTAAGCTTACGCTTGGTGTTTGTGACTATTTACATAGTTGTAACGAATGACTTGTCATTTAGTAGAATATACTTTGTCGAAGATAATAATGACATCTCGTTGCTACAACTAAATCGCGGTGGGAAATATTTATTACATTTTATTTATTTAGTACATAAAGCTACTTGTATAGGACAGCACATGCTTATTTCTGATTTAACATATTAAAAAGGGCACAATAAGATTAAAAATAATAAATATAATATACATAATACATTGCTTTATCAAAAAATATATTTTTAAAATCTTACTTAATAATAATTGTCTTAACTGAAATGCAAATCTTAAGCTGAAGCAAAATAAATAGATACTGAAAAAATCTAGTTGTTTGTTTTATATTCCTAGAAGTTGGTAATAAACCGATAAATATAAGTAAAAAGCATGTAATTTTCTTGTTATCATAAAAAAATTTGGAAATATTCTCTCTGTATTTTTAACCAACTTTTGCAAGAGAAACAAAAATCATCAAACAAGTATTATATTTTGAAGTCGGTGTCGAGCTAATGCTACAATAACCTTACTACAAAATCTGCTTAAAATTTAAACCTTGATTTTATGATTTTTGTTAATTACATAAAAATACGTATCCCTTTATATTAAGTTTATTTATTATTAACTTTTTAGTTTACTCTTTGAAGTCAGTTTTTTTTTTTGTTAAAAATTATTAAATCTCTGACATCTTCTGAGATAATAATTTAAAAGATACGTAAGGAGCAATTATAATTTACATTGAATGCACAACTTATTCAATGTTTTTAATTGAATAAGTAATAACTATATATTTATTAAAATAGTTCTCATAGTTTTTTTGATGTTTTTATAAAATTAAAAAAAAAAAAAAGACTAATGAAACGATAATAATAGAACGAATCTATAATTTTTAAATGTTTTGTCTTCTCCGTTTCTCTGTCTGTATACGGACATCTTCTGAACTGGTCTGGGCAGTATTTAGACTATGATTGATTTTAAAAAGGTACGCTAGTACCTGATGTATAGTAGTCCAGCTAACCTACAAGCAATAATGAAATACTGCCTTAAGAATAAAGTTTCATCTTGGAAAATGTTTATTTTCTATTGATATATAAAAATTCAAGATCTACACAATCCACTTAAGAACCAAGCAGATAGCGCAGTAAATTTTAAGTAATATAGTAATGCCGCCTTAACAAAAAATGTTCAACGTGATAGAAGTTTCTTATTAACATATTTTTTATATATGTGTGTATATATATATATATATATATATATATATATATATATATATATATATATATATATATATATATATATATATATACATATATACATATATAAATTATATATATTTATATATAATTTTTATAGTAGACGGCTTACGTTGACAAATAAAAAAAATATTATACGGGAAGAAGTGTAATGGCGCAGTGAGACAGCGTCTGATCGTAATACGATATTTCGTAAACAAAACTTCCATGGTAATACACAGGGTGGCGATGAGTTCCGCCTTACAACACAATCACATCTCCAAATTTGACCTTTAAATTTCATTGAAAACGGATAGTGAATAAAAGTCAAATGGAAATGATCATAAAGAGCATTTAGCTCATAAAGATAAATCTTTACCAATTATATGTTAATCACGCTGTATCCTGCACATAGCAGGATAGGCAGAGGGAACCTAGTGTTAAGACACTCCGTTCCCCACTTTCTGCCGAATTCTGGAGGCATTGCGTGTTGAGTAACAGAACTCAACGCCGCGCTCTGCTTCAACACCAGAACGAAGAAATGGAAATATAAACTTAAGTAAATATTTCATCTCCTCGATTGGAGATCGAACCCACAACCAGTCACACTCTGTGCCCCTGCGCCACGACTGGACTCAAGCGTGAAGCTGATCACATTACATTAAGATAATTTTAGGCCAAAATGAGATAAAGCGCTACGGTCATGTCAATCTTTTCCATATTTTAGCTCTTTTTTTATTATATCTTTCCCATATTAATAGCTATAATAATATAATCTATACGACAAGACTTGATTGTGGAACCAAATTCTTCTAAACAAATTTATAATTGAATTAGTAATTTACTAATGATATTTTGATAATACGATATTGCATCAAGACAATTACTTAATACACTTAATATTATTATAATGGATCAAGTTTAATATTTGAGTCATATAGAAATGTGTATAAATACGATCACAATAACTTTATTAAACCACATCGCTACTTAATTCCTAAGGTACAGTATACGAGTTACATTAAATATTTTTATATTTGTATTTATTATTAAACCACAGGCATATTACTAATTGTATTTTTTTTTTCAGGAAATATGATTCCGTTTATCGTTTTATTTTTATTTGCGACGTCGGCTTTGGGGGCTGACTACATGTCCAATTATGACGAAAATCAACATCGAAGAGGAAGCGGAGATTCTCATACTATGTTCCCCATGGACTATTTCGATGATATATTTAATAGAGATCTTAAAATTAAACCAGATTCCATGTTTTCTTACAATTTCGAGCAGACAAGACGTGATCAACCTCCTCAAGTAGAAATGAGAGAAGAAAACGTTGGAAGATATTTCCACTCAAGACCAACGACAACCACACCTGGTTCAATATTTTCCATGAAGGCAGAAAATGAAGCACAACATGTCTACCCTAACATGAGACCTAGAAACAATTTTGACAGAAACGATTTTAGCAGAGAAGATTTTACCAGAGACGATATTAGCAGAAACGATAATAATAGACAAAGTTGGAACGAGCCACCAAAGTCCACAGTGCCACCTCCCCCTAAGTTTGCGTTTTCAAGACCACATAATGAAGCCCCTCGCGAATTTCAACCAACGCAATATCATAACCGGCCCATGAAAGTAGCGCAACCTCAAAACGAACATAAACATGCTGTAAGACTTTATCAACCTCACCCTTCACCAATCCAAACAACTGTTCAACCGGCTATGCAATGGACTGAGGATTATCATTTTCCAAGCCGTAATATGTTTGTTCCTACTCCAGCTCCATACGTTCCGCAATACGCAAAAGCATCTGAAATTAGTTTCTCTCCCTCTGCTTCCTATGTGTCCGATTCAGTGAACGGCAATAAACAAACGTTCCATCACAGTATGCCTAGAGGACATCACAAATTTAATGATTTAAGAACTAATTACGAAGAAGCTGCACCCATTAGAAATCACCACGTAAACTTGCCACAGGCACCCCTACCACCACAAACAACCCTACGAACTACAACAGTTCAGCCGACCACTGTGCGCGCGGTGAGTGATAACAAAGCTCCCCCTCCAGTTCCCACACTATCGCCATGGTACGATGGTTTCGGTAAATAATGTAGCAAATGTTAATATTATATGAATAAATACATAAATAAAGAATATAGAAGATTAAATAAAGAAGATTTCAATTAAAAAAGTATTTTTTTTAATAGAATAATATAACAATAAGACATTACACTATAAAATTACTTTTCATATTAAATAATAAAATGAAATGAAACGAAATTTAAAAATAATTATTTTTGTTATTTATTTTTTTATGAAATTAAATTCATGATTTATATAAATTAAGATATGAGTTACTATAATAAATAATATGACAATTATGTACTAATAACGTTTTAAAATACTCTGCTACATATTTAAAACTACTTAATCACCAGTTCTATTATTACGATTGGGTAATAACTTCTAATGAGAAGGTGAGGCCAGTCTTATTGTAAGCGCGACAGGTCCTGGGTTAGATTCCCACTCGAAGAAATGAAATATTTAATATTTTTATTTCATCGCTCTGGTAACAAGAAAAGTCCGCCACTCAATACACAATACATCCAGATTTCGGCGGAAAGTGGGGAGCGAAAGTGACTTAATGGGAATGGGGTGTCTTAACACTTGGTTCCCAGAATCCCTCTGCCTATCCTGCTATGTACGTGATATCGCATCAAGCTAAAAAACTCAATAAAAAATAAGTGTAAATAACACTATCCAAAAACCCCATTAAACTGAATTACGTACTTTTCTTGGAATGTATTTTCTGTAGAAAAAATATAATACTCGGAATGTCACTGGCAAGTTGCCACTTTGGTGCTTTTGTGCTTAGACAAAATCTCTAAAAATTCGATTAAAGTAAAAGCAATAAAACGAAAATAAATTCTTTGCTTACCTACTCTGAAGTATGTGGAAAATATACAGAGAAAAATAATAGCATTGTACATCAATTACTACGTTAACATTTCGTGGCCGAAAAGTTATTATTTGTCATCATTTGAGTTCATGACCATACATTTGAGGTCAAATGAAAAATAATATTTACAACAGAACGTTCATTTTTAATTTATTTTCAAGTTATAATCCTATTGGATGTACCTTGTGTCACAGCATATCAAATACCCGACACTACTATCACATAGAGTAAGTTTTAAATCATAAAAAATTTGGTACTCATATCTTGATTTATATAAATCATGAATTTAATTTCATAAAAAAATAATAAAAAAAATTAAGTTTCATTTCATTTATTATTTAATATGAAAAGTAATTTTATAGTGTCGTTGACAGTGTGCACACCGTGTTGATACGTCCTGCGCGCCTTCTGTGCTTCTATTAGACATGGGCGTTATGAAACGTAATTGGTTTCAGAAACTGCTAACGAGTCGAATAATCGCATAACTAGTTTCGGAGACAAACACATCACGATTATTTGACATACGTAGTTTCATGACAGTAAGCAGTAACACATTTGTCAAAAGCAGTTGTAGCACAACTTATTTCAAATAGATTATACTAGCGGCCCGCCCACGGCTTCGCCCGCTTAAAATACATGATTATTGATTTAAGCAGAATTGATTGACAACTATAATAAAATAAAATAAATAAATAAATCAGCTTCACGCTGTATCCCGCACACAGCAGGGTAGGCAGAGGGAACCTAGTGTTAAGACACTCCGTTCCCCACTTTCTGCCGAATTCTGGAGGCATTGCGTGTTGAGTGGCAGAACTCAACGCCGCGCTTAACCTCGGCACCAGAGCGAAGAAATGGAAATATAAATTTAAGTAAATATTTCATCTCCTCGAGTGGGGATCGAACCCACAACCAGTCGGTTTTGCAGTCACACCTCGTGCCGCTGCGCCACGACTGGCCTCACACCCTATAATAGAATGACAAACAAATATAAAGACAACATACAACAACATATATAATATGAAGACAACTATAATGACTTCTAATATGATTTTTTGTTACTTTAATCTGTAATATTCTATTATGATTTTTTTACGACATTATCGTAACTTCTGTAAGAATTTTTGATTGTTTCGAACTAAAAAATATGACCAATGTCGATATTTGATATTCATAAAATATACATAAAGCTAATTATTTATTGTATATATACATATATATATATATATATTTTTGTAACATTACGTTCTTTTTACCTATGTTATGTTTTTTAAAGCTCTGTTAAATGTGCTGATGTCACTTAATAATTGTACTGCTTCAGAAACAGTCTTAAATGTAAAATTATTAATTTGGTTAAGGATTCATAATATTCTTTGTAAAATAACTGTAATGTTTGCATATTAACTCCTGTTTGCATATTATTAGATAAATGAATAATTGGTTAATATGTAGTTATTACAGAGTACAGGTAGAAAGGATGTTTTTAGGCATTTTTATATAGATTTATTTCAAACGAACGAACGAACCAAAAAATCTATGTATTTACTTGATATTTCTTTGAAGATCAAATCGTTCCTTATCTCTGTGTTGAATTAATTACGATTTAAACTTTACTGTTACAATTTATGAAGGTAATCTCTACTAACAATTCAATTTTGTTTACTTAAAATAAATAAATCAGCTTCACGCTGTATCCCGCACATAGCAGGGTAGGCAGAGGGAACCTAGTGTTAAGACACTCCGTTCCCCACTTTCTGCCGAATTCTGGAGGCATTGCTTGTTGAGTGGCAGAACTCAACGCCGCGCTTAACCTCGCCACCAGAACGAAGAAATGGAAATATAAATTTAAGTTAATATTTCATCTCCTCGAGTGGGGATCGAACCCACAACCAGTTGGTTTTACAGTTACACTTCTTGCCGCTGCGCCACGACTGGCATTGTTTACTTTATTGTATAAAATATTGTATAATAGTGCTTCAAAAATATATATTTTTATCAACAGTCATATAATCAAGACGTTTCGAATGTCATTCTTTAGCCAGGGTCATACCAGCGCGATTTCTATATAACATTCGCTGGCAAGCTAATGCCTTGAGTTCATTCAAATGACGATAACTTTTTTTTTAATGAACCGATTTTGATGAACCAAACTTTAGAACCTAAATTGAGTTAAAACAAAGCAATTGGTGAAATTTTCAAGTAAATCGGTTCAGTAGTTTCAGAGAAAAATGCGGACAACAATATGTCGACAGACAGACAGACAGACAGACAGACAGACAGACAGACAAGAAATTCAAAAAAAATCTTTTTGCTTTCTATTAGTCTTTTTAAGTGTCCCTCTATCCATTTCAGTCAAAATTACTAAATGTACAGACAAAATATTTTTACTGTCTTATTATATATAGAGATTATAAAATAGTAATGTCAGTTACATCGATTCTAACATAGTCGCATCTCGCTCTATCTTACTACGTTTCGAACGAAAAGAGAGACAGCAATAGATCAAATTTGTATGCAATTACATTGTAAATTATTTTCATATCCATTTTTAGAACAAAAACGTCATTAAAATATGATTGATTACACACTCCATGAAAAGAAAAAGTAAATGCATAAGTAAAATTCTATGGAATTAAAAATATTACTAAAAAAGAGAAAGTAAACTGATTATAAATAATATTTTTGAATATTTTATAATAGTGAATTTGTGAACCTAATTATGAGAATAGATCATTACTATTAAATATTAAGCGGACGAAATAAATCTCCAATTTTTTTACCTTTGAATTAATTATATCCCTTTAAAGTTGCGATATATTTAAACATCGTTGCACACATATTTAATTTAGAAAAAAAAGTTAATATTTTTCAAATATTAAAATTCTAGGAATAAGCATTATTATGATAGGTAATATAACCTTAAGCATTTTTGTATTCATAACACTCTTTACCGTTATGATTACAGATAACATGCAACGTTTTCTGTAATCATAACTATAAAAGTAAACGTAAGCAAATGTTTGTAACTAGTTACAAAAATAAGCAGTTTTGAAAACTAGTTACTCGTGTACCCGAAACTAGTTGCAACCGATTATGCCTAAAAGACGTTACGACCCACGTCTAACTTCTATTCTACATCTAGTGCGGCGGCGCGGCATCACGTAAGGGTGCGCTAGTGGACCAGTGACATTTTCGCGGTTTCTTGTAATTTTTGTTGGTAAAAAAATCGTAAATATTTAGTTTATGTTATTTACTGTCACATGGCTGAAAAATATATTATTATACTACGAATTAACAAGTATACTTATTGTTTGAAATTGATATTTAGCAAGTTATATTGTTTGTTTTAGATAGATAAGCGCAAAACAAGACTGATGAGTATACTGATGATTCCGACAACTTTCCCATGGCGAATCCTTAGCCTTTTAAAAAATAAATAAAATGCACTTAATTTTAAGGAGTTTACTTGTATTAACAAAATGTATTTGCTCTTTGTAGGTGTAAAACACCTATAGTAAATTTTAGTAATATATTTTATTAGATCAAAAATCAGGATATGAGCAGCTAGTGCTAAAAAACAAATGTATATTTTATAAATATTTTATTAAAGGAAAGAATATTGATATATTATAATTTCAAATAAAAAAAATCTATTCTTGGACAAGAACGTAACCTGGGAAATTTGTTCTAGGGTTTCCAATTATAGATGGACGGTTGAATGGCCAAAAAGACAGAGACGGTAAAGATGATATCATGTTGGTCAGGAAAGATGGTCTTGGGATCTTCCATTGAATAATGGCTGGTGACTGTAAATCAGCAAGAGGTTTCTCTTTCACCTCTTCAATTTTAACTACTACATCTTCTTTTTTAGGTTCCTCTTCTTTGGGTTCTTCTTTAGGCTGTTCAGATATTTCAGCTTCAGCCTCGGGTTTCTCATTTTCATCTTCAGGTTTCTCATCTTCAATTTCGGATTTCTCATTTTCAATTTCAATTTTTTCTTTTTCACCTTCTTCTTTATGAATTATATTAAGTTTGATTGGCTGTTCTTCATCATTCATTTTCAAATTTTTATAAATTGATTCTTCAAGTGGTGGAAGTTCTGGGGGGCTAGGTAGAGCCGGTAAAGGAATAACTTTGGATTCTTTATCATCTTTACTATCATCTTTTTTATCATCCTGTTTTACTTCAACTATTTCTACTACCTCAGGGACGTTTGTACGTAATCGCCGTTCTTGAACAGTTACTGAAGATTCTGGTAGAGATGGGGGGTCAGGAAGGACTGGCAAAGCAACAGCTGTTGCTACCAAGCAAAATACTCCGATCATGTACATCTGTAAAATTATAAAGCATTATTTTTAATATTTTGAGATTTGAGCAGATATTTTATTTTTTTAACAACTGTTCAATAAATTCTTTAGTAATGCTTACCTTGAAGTTTTGTAACGTAAGTAATGTTTTTCAAGCTGCCCTATTTATATATACACGATAATTCCATATAATTGAAAAAATCATTAAATATCATCAAATCTTGAGTTGGTGCTACTAATATAAAAATAATTTTGTGGTCACTTAATAATTGCAATCGAATACATACCATTGATACCTTAATGGACTGCATCATTATTTTAAAAAACAAGGAATAAAAGTAAAATTTAAATTTGTATATTATATCCAATTAACAGAACGCAGCTATGATAGGTACATATGTGTTAAAAATACATTTAAGGCAAGCTATATATAAATAACTTTTAGCTTTAAATAACATATTGTAATAAGCGCAAAGTTTTTGTGTGAATAAAAGGTGAAAGACGTCATAGAGAGAAGTTTTTGACCTACCTCACAAAATGCAATCTAAATCTAACAGTACACGACGACTATCTGAGATCAGTCGGGGCGCAGCGGCACGAAGTGTGACTGTAAAACCGACTGGTTGTGGGTTCGATCCCCACACGAGGAGATAAAATATTTACTTAAATTTATATTTCCATTTTTTCGCTCTGGTATCGAGGTTAAGCAAGGCGTTAAGTTCTGCCACTCATCACGCAATGCCTCCAAAATTCGGTAGAAACGGAGTTTCTTAACACCAGGTTCCCTCTGCCTACCCTGCTGTGTGCGAGATATAGAGTGAAGCTGATTTTTTTAAATATTTTTTTCTTTCCATTCATTTAGAATGTTTTAATGTATATTTATAATATTTCAGAATCTCCCGTAATTGAATTATTTATTATTGAATAAAAATCCAAACAAGATTCAAAGTTATACATAATTATTGCGTTTATCATAAGTTGATTTGCGAAGTGTCGTAATTTACAGGTCGTTTTAACTTGGTTATTATAAGTAATACATATAGAGACCAGTCGTGGAGCAGGGGCACAAAGTGTGACTGTAAAATCGACTGGTTGTGGGTTCGATCCCCACTAGAGGAGATGAAATATTTATTTCAATTTATATTTCCATTTCTTCGCTCTGGTGTCGAGGCAAAGCGCTTTGAGTTCCGCCACTCAACACGAAATGCCAGAATTCGGCGGAAAGTGGGCAACGGAGTGTCTTAGCACTATGTTTCCTCTGCCTACCTTATAGAGTTTTATATACACTAAACATTAATAATCTATAACAATCTTAGGGACGTGTGAAAGAAGCACAAGTGTGTGACTGTAAACGCGACTGGTTTTGAGTTCGATCTCAATATTTTCTTTGCTCAAGTGTCGAGGCGTTGAGTTTGTAGGCGCTGTATCCTGCACACAGCAGAGAGAGACAGAGGAAACGTAGTGTTCAGACTCTCCGTTCCCCACTTTCCGCCGAATTCTAGAGGCAGTGTTGAGTGGCGAAACTTAACGCCGCGCTTTGCCTGAACACCAGAGCGCAAAAATGGAAATATAAATTTAAATAAATATCCATTTCCTCAAGTGCGGATAGAACCCACAACCAGTCGCGTTTCGTGTGACTGCAATTTGTGCCCCTGCGCCACGACTGGCTTCATTTACTAGTTGTGATATCTTAAAACCTTTTTTGTTCCTGAAATCTATTTTTAGTACTTATCAAATTATTTCAATCGAACACATAGCGTTTTGCATTGATATAGATAAGTTTTGCTGCCAAACACCGCGCGAATAGTTTCGTTTAGATTTCGGCTATTCAGCACTTGCGTATCTCTTCTCTATCTCTATATCTTATAAAATAAGAACGGTTTTTTTCTCTGTCTGGCCTTTCTACGTTATCTTCTTCTAAACCACCCAACGGATTTTGATGCCGTTTTCACCATTATGTAGAGTATTTCTCAGGGAAGGATGATATATGGTTTGTTATATGTATATTTTATTGTAGTTTGACATAAATATGATAAATGTGTATAAAGTCCTACCCGTTCAGACACTTTCACGCATGCGCTGCTTTATTGGTAAGTCCTACATGAAAATAATGTACTAGAGTATTATTCCTCTTAATAAGATCTACAAAAAAGTCAGCGACAGCATATTCGTACCTTCTAAGGATAACATACAGTGAGCATATTTCTGTCTAAAAATAGTAATTTGAATATAATTTTTATTTTGAGGGATGTTTGTCCATAATGGTATCAATCCTTATCCTTTTAAATACTTTATTAATTTTCTACGTTAAACGAAGATAAAATTTGCTCTTTACACTAATTTGAAATTACGAATAGTTTTAGAGAAAAACGCATTTAATTGTTGACACATCACGCCGGCTATAAACCGCAGTTTTTGCGCAAGTTTTATTTATTACCTTACTCTCAGCATATAAATAAGTATATTAGTTACGTTGGCCATTTAATGTAGATCAAAACTGTCTTTTACTGTTTTTCATTTTAATAAGTACTTTAGAAGTTGTTACAATATCAAAAAATCCTTGCTTTGAAACGGCTCGCCACATGCCATGCGTCCCTCCGCGCCCCGCGACGTTTTGCTTAAAGAAGCGCGTCCGCCGCGCCCGCCTGCCTCTGTACTGTAGAAAAGTAGATGTAGATGCGATTGTACGTATTGGATAATTGGAGTTTAATATATTTAGTCTATTTTGATTAATAGAATAGTAGGTAGTCTTTTGTTCATAATTTCTTCCGTATAAGTATTTTAGTTTAAGAGAACAATAGGTAGGCTTTTGTTTATCATTTCTTGCGTTTAAGTATCCTGTTGTTTATTTTGTTTACTCTTCTTCTGTTTTTTTTATTATTTTCTTTACCTTTTAAACATAGGAAATGTTTTTAATTTAATTATACCACGACAAAGTCGTCCAAATATAGGTCGTAGAACAAGAAATGCAAATAAAAATCGTTTAAATCTTAGTAATGAAAGCGTATATGAGACGGAAATTAGATAGTAATTTAAATATATTTACTTATTGAGAGGGATGTGTGTCAATAATGATATTAATCTTTACCCTTTTAAATAAGTTATTAATTTTCTACGTTAAACAAAGATAAATTTTGCTTTTTACAATATTTCGAAATTACAAATAGTTTTAGAGAAAAGCTATATCGACTCATGTTATCCCTTACTTTCAGTGTATATGTATATTAGTTATCTTGGCCATTTAATGTGGATCAAAATGTTGATTAGTAGCATAGATTTGAAATTACGATACTAAAAAATTCTTGCTGTGTAACGGCTCACCGACCTCCACGCTTCCCCCCGCGCCCTCGACATTTTGCTTATAAAAATGGATCCGCCGCACCCGCCTAGCTTCCCCCGGGCATGGAAGGAGGGCCTGCTCATCATGTTGCCCAAGGCTGGGAAGAGCCCATAGCAGCCTGAGGGGTACCGATCTATAACCCTCCTTTGCGCGGTCTCCAAGCTGTCCGAGAAGTTATTCCTCTCACTTCTCCAGGCGCACATCCACCTATAAAGCGAGCAGTTTGGCGAGCGGGTATACTACTCTGGTTACACTACGCCGTAACAGCGATCAACCGAAACCCCGCCCCGAAACCACGTCTGGCACCCGGACCTACTTCATTAAGTGCTCAGAGCCGGCACCCCCCAGAACGTCGCGCATGTCTTTGCCTCCCTGCCTCAGTGACAGGACATTTTGCTTGAGAGTTAAGAGTTCGAGGTATAGCAGCGACTCGATCGCTGCCGTTGTTCCCCAGGGCAGCATTTTGTCACCTGCTCTCTACGCACTATACACTGATGACATCACATCGCCCTAGCGAGTATCACTCAAAGAGAAATCCTGCAGGTGGTCCAGAACCTCATCCTCCGTCGAGTGACGCAGGCGCCATACTACGTGAGAAACACCACGCATCACCGCAACCTAAAAATAGAAAGCCTGGAGGTACACATTGGTCGTCTCGCGTCCAGCGCATTCCGCTGCGCCAATGTATCGTGTCACCTGTACCTAAGGAGCAGCACTCCGTGGCATATCCGGTCGCCCGAGGTCAGACGTCAGATGACTTCCGAGGGACTTTCTATCCTCCTCCAAATGCGACTCATGAGCCTTGCATTGATCCTTGGTCGTTTAAGCTGGGCCTCCCTCAGGAAACCGAGGGTCTCACCTGACTGAGTTGACCGCCTAGATGGCATTTGATAATCTTTTCAATCCCGTCCCGCACGCCTCTCTCTGTGTCTACTCTAGAGCAGCTTATCGCTTGAGACCACGGCCATGGAACCAACGCCCAGATGTCGTTCGGAGCTACTACGGAGATGGACGAGAGAATGCTTCAATTCTGCGCCTGGATCTATAGCAAAGTAAATTTAGAAGCGATTGCACGTATTTTGGAGTTACCCAATAATTATAATGTATTTCGTCGCGGCATTGTTGGTTACATCTTTCGTTTAAGTATTTTTGGGTAAGAGAATAGTAGGTAGTCTGTTGTTTATAATTTCTTTCGTTTAAGTTTTCTGTTGTTTGTGTCATTTGTTCAGGTGTGTGTTTTTTTAAACAATTGGAACATCCTTATTGGAGCTACGAAAATGTGGGTTGCGTTAAGGTTTCAATAATTTTCACATTAGTAATCTTAAGTGCTTTGCAAACATTCAGTAGTTAAAGCGGGCGAAGCCGCGGGCGGGTCGCTAGTATAGATATATTTTCTGGGAGAGGAGGGCTTGGACTTGAGCTTTGAACAGATATGTTCGTTCGTTCATAAAAAACAATATTATCATTCGTTCGAGAATGTTGTTTTTTTTTTATTTTTCAGGGCAAATTTTGCTGTAAGTTAAATTTCTGGGGTGGGCACCAGACTATGCGGGGGTGGGCAGAGGCCACAGCCCTAAAGTATATTATATTATGATCCAAAATAAATAAACAAATATTATAATTATTATACACCAAATAATGTCTTACACAAAAATTAATATTACTATCAAAAACCTCACTTCAAATTAGTTTTACGTCATCCAAAATAAATAAATAATTTATTTGTTGCTCTGTTCATCCAATAATTTGAAATGAAAACATATTTTAATTTTGCCTTTGATGTATTTATTTTACAGCAATATTAACGCCGTCGTGGCGCAGGGGCACAAGGGTGTGATTGTAACGCGACGGTCGTGGGTTCCCCACTCGGGGGATTGAATTATTATTTATTAATATTTTCAATTCCTTGCTGTAGCACCAAGGCAAAAGCCACGTTGAGTTCCACCAAACCGGCGTTGAATTCTGCCACTCAACACGCAATGCATCGAAACAATCGGCTGAAAGTGGGGAAGGTACTCCCTTCCGGAATATTAACAGTAGGTTTCCTCTGACTATATATGCAGGATACATCGTGAAGCTGTTTTTAATATTAAGACTGGCATACCTTTATTGGTTATGGTTATCAAAATTAATTAATTTTATATAAAAATGAATAATTGATGTATGCTTCGGAACCCCCATATATTTAGTATTATAAAATAGTATATATCGTGATATTAAATATTGTCAGCGTCTATTTAACGACAATATATAATATTTAGTATGAAATTTATTTTAATCATCAATATATTTTTATAAGAAAAAAATATTTTATTTACTACTATTTTAGGAAATATAACATGGTGACTATTTATACATTTTAGTACCTAAAGGTTTGAAATTTTATATTTTTTTGGTAGTAAAATAGGTAATAATTTTTTTGGGCGGCGCGGCGTTTGAACCATATTTATTTCATAATACAATAGCTAATGAATATTTGTCAATCTTGAGTAGTTCGTCTTTACACAATTCTAGTTCTATTAATTATCTATTATAATTCATTATCATTAGGGATATAATGTGATATTAAATATACTAAGTGTTCTCTTTTGAAATAATTTACCATATAAATTATGGTTTGGGGCAAACAAGCACAGAATAGTATTAACGTTCAACCTTAACCACACTCCCTGCAAAATGAACACTGTGAGTATATATTTATTAGAACTTATTACGATTTTCTGAAAAGTCAAATATATCAATGAATCACAAATTAAATAAATAAACTCATGTGCCAAAACACATATTTAATAATAAGTAATGTTTTAGTTGGTGGTATTCCTTGGTTTACTGGCCGTGGCACTTGCCGCTCCAAGCGTAGACCCAGCGACGGCAGCGAGACGAGCGCTGCCAGCGTTGGAGCACGAGGAGGTGCATGACGAGTTCGGACAGTACGCGCTGCGGTACGTCACTGCGGAGGGAACGGTCGTATCCGAACGAGGCCGCCTCGTGCCCTCTCCTGATGGCACCGGCTACGTGCTTATTACTGAAGGAGAAGTCTCTTACATCGGCGATGACGGCAAGACCTACGTCACCAAGTACAGCGCCGGTTTGGATGGCACCAAGGTTGAAGGTGACCATTTGCCCGTCCCACCCAAGCCGATTGAAGCTTAATCACCAGTACAAAATGTAAATAAAATATTTAATTAAGAAAACCTATTGATTCTTTTTTTAATATTTCCATTTTGTTCTCTACTTTTTAGAAACCTAAGAAAACAACACTTAGCAGACTAAGTAGCGCTTAACAGATTAGCAATAACCACCTAAAACAGCGTGGAACAAATAACACTAATTCTGCTGAAAACGTTCTCCACATTTGTTGTTGACTTGTCTGAGGTTTTTAGGCGAGAAGCCAAGGCAAGCAAATGAAGGATATGAATATGAAAAAAATTAAATTAAATTAAATTAGCTTCACGCTCTATCCCGCACACAGCAGGGTAGGCAGAGGGAACCTAGTGTTAAGACACTCCGTTCCCCACTTTCTGCCGAATTTTGGAGGTATTGCGTGTTGAGTGACAGAACTCAACGCCGCGCTTTACCCTAGACACCAGAGCGAAGAAATGAAAATATAAATTAAAGTAAATATTTCATGTCCTCGAGTGGGGATCGAACCCACAACCAGCCGGTTTTACAGTCACACTTTGTGCAACTGCGCCACGACTAGCAAAATTGAAAATCCATACCTATATTATAAATTCGAAAGTAACTCTGTCTGTCTGTCTGTCTGTCTGTCTGTCTGTCTGTCTGTGACGCAATCAGGGCCAAACCGCTAATTCAATTGTAATAAAATACTCATACAGAGATACTTGAGGGTCTTCGGATGAACATAGGTTATTTTTTTTCTCACATTTGTAATATTGTCGATATATACTAATATATTAAAATATTTTTTAATTTGACAGGCAATTTATTCCGCCATGTTAATAACAACCGACCGTTGCTAAGCAACGGTTTGCAAAGTTTATTTGTTGTTATAAGCAAACGTCACCCAAAATGAGCTTGCTTAACGCATACATGGCGTGCGCCGACTCAACCTTATGAGATACATAAAAATAATGTTTTACAAAAATATTGTCCTTTAAATAATGTTTAAAAAAGTCCGCGATACATGTTGATATGATGTTTATCTCTGAAGCTTGAGCAAAGTAACAGAGTAGCAACAAGTAACCATTTTAATTAATTTACTTTATATTTATCGGGTTTTTGTTGTATGTATTTTCTATAATTTGATATTGATTCTTATGAAAATGAATATAATAATCACTTTTAGCATTTCATCTAAATTGAAATTATAGTTCCCTGTATAACATTCTAATAAATAATTAAGGATATGTCACTGATTCGAAATGACCTAGCGAGCTACGACCGGCATAGTATGACCGACGCGAACGGGCAGATGACTTTGACGGTTTTGTAAATTTTCATACATTTTCGAATTACTGTTAATTTTTATGTAATTATTTGCTGTTTATAATTAATTTCTACTTTTCTTTGGTTCTTCGCTTATTCGAGTATAAGTTAGAATTTCATGAATTTCTTGGTGTGGTGTAAGTCCCTTCCCTTCCCTGCGCGGCATCGGTATAATATTATTTAAGTACTAGCGGCTCGCCCACGGCTTCGCCCGCTTAAAATACATGATTATTGATTTAATAAGCACAATTGATTGACAACTATAATTACTTCTAATATGATTTTTTACGACATTATCGTCGAATTAAAGAATAAAGATTTTTTGATTGTTTTATATAAAAAGATACGACCATTGTTGATAATTGATATTTATAAAATATACATAAAGATAATTTATTACACGTATATATTTTTGTAACTTTATGTTCTTCTTACCTATATAATATACGTCTCATCATAATTCTAAAACTCTGTTAAATGTGCTGATGTCAGTGAATAATTTAATCTACTCATTCAGAAACAGCCTTAAATGTTAAATTATTGATTTGAAGTAACGTAATATTCTTTGCAAAATAACTGTAATAATTGCATATTAACTCCTGTACAGTTTTTAAATTAGTTACATATATTATATGAACGAACCAACCAAAAAATCTTTGTATTTACTTGATATTTCTTTCAAGATCGTTCTTTATCTCTGTGTTGAATTAATTACGACTTAAACTTAACTGTTATGATTTATGAAGGTAATCTCCACTAACAATTCAATTTTGTTTACTTTATTGTATAAAATATTATATAATAGTGCTTCAATAATGTATATATTTTTATCAAGAGTCATAAGCCAGACGTTTCGAAGTCATTCTTTAGCCAAGAAACCAGCGCGGTTGCTATAAAATATTATACGCAGGCAAGCTAATGCCTTGAGTTCATTCAAATGACGATAACTTTTTTTTAATGAACCGATTTTGATGAACTAAACTTTAGTAGTTAAGTTAAGTTAAAACAAAACAATTGGTGAAAATGAAGTGTGAGTGAAATTTTCAAGTAAATCTGTTCAGTACTTTCAGAGAAAAATACGGACAAAAATATATCGACAGACAGACAAGAAATTAAAAAAAATATTTTTGCTATCTATTATTCTATTTAGGTGTCCCTCTATCCATTTCAGTCAAAATTACTAAATGTACAGACAAAATATTTTTACTGTCTTATTATATATAGAGATAGAGATTAAAGAGAGAATTGTTGGTTATTTCATCTTGGTTGGATGGTTATCTCTACCGTTGTTATACACTTAATAAATTGTGGTTATAGTTTTTTGGGATTTTATTTGATATTGCTCGCAAAACTTATCATATTTAATGTAGAAAGGACTTTAGTTATTTCATGTAGTATCTATGTACGCGCGCAAGGAAAACGAGTAAAAAGATTTTTCCCGTGTAAATTAGTAAAATCGATCATTGAAAGTCCAATAAAAATTAGTTCAGTTTTTCTGGATATTAGCTCGGGGAAATAGAAAGACAGACAGAGACAAAATTATAAATAATGTAGCTGGTTTTGTTTAGTTTTTTTTATTAATATTTTACTATGGTTACGTTTACTTATATTTTTTTCACTTAAATTAGTTAGATATTTTCAAAAACAATTTCCTAAATATATCTATAAGCATTCGTAAAGTTTAAGCGGGCGAAGCTGCGTCCGGGTCCGCTAGTTATTTAATATATTTAACAATCAGTTTACTTTTTTTAGGGCATAGGAAATTTGAAAAAATAAGAACTCTTTAAAAGTCGTAGCAAATCCGAACTAAAAAATACGACCAATGTTGATATTTGATATTCATAAAATAGACATAAAGCTAATTATCTCTATCCATACCTATATTATAAATTCGAAAGTAACTCTGTCTGTCTGTCTATCTATCTGTCTGTCTGTCTGTCTGTCTGTTACGCAATCAGGGCCAAACCGCTAATTCAATTGTGATAAAATACTCATAAAGAGATACTTGAGGGTCTTCGGATGAACATAGGTTACTTTTTTTTTCTCATATTTGTAATATTGTCGATATATACTAATATATTAAAATACTTTTTAGTTTGACAGGCAATTTATTCCGCCATGTTAATAACAACCGACCGTTGCTAAGCAACGGTTTGCAAAGTTTGTTTGTTATAAGAAAACGTCACCCAAAATGAGCTTAACGCATACATGGCGTGCGCCGACTCAACCTTAGGAGATACATAAAAGCTATGTTTTACAAAATTATTGTTCTTTAATGTTTAAAAAAGTCCGCGATACATATCAATGTTTATCTCTGAAGGTTGAGCAAAAGTAACCATTTTAATTAATTTACTTTATATTTATCGGGTTTTTGTTGTATGTATTTTCTATAACTTGATATTGATCCTTATGAAAATGAATATAATAGTCACTTTTAGCATTTCATCTAGATTGAAATAATAGTAATCCTGTATAACATTCTAATAAATAATTAAGGAGATGTCACTGATTCGAAATTACCTAGCCTTCGGGAGGCATAGTATGACCGACGCGAACGGGCAGCTGACTTTGACAGTTTTGTAAATTTTCATACATATTCGAACTACTATTAATTTTTTTGTAATTATTTGCTGCTTATAATTAATTTATACTTTTCTTTGGTTCTTCGTTTATTCGTGTAGATTAGTTAGATTTTCATAAATTTCTTGGTGTGGTGTAAGTTGCGGCCCTGCGCGGCATCGGCATGATATTATTTAAATATTTATTATTTAAGGAAAAAATTGTTGGTTATTTCATCTTGGTTGGATGGTTATCTATACCGTTGTTATACACTTAATAATTTATAGTTTTAGTTTTTTGGGATTTTATCAATTGCGCGCAAAACTTATCATATTTAATGTAGAACGGACTTTAAGGAAAAAGATTTTTCCCGGGTAAATCAGTAAAATCGATCACTGAAAGTCCAATAAAAATCAGTTCAGTTATTCTGGACATGAGCTCGGGGAAATAGAAAGACAGACAGAGATTGTATTTGAGTATTATGTACCACATGCACTTGCAAAAACATAGCACAACACATTTAATTTTAATTCTTTTAAATATTTATTTTACTTTGATGATATTAATAATGTAGCTGGTTTTGTTTAGTTTTTTTTTATTAATATTTTAATATGATTACGTTTACTTATATTTTTTTCGTTTAAATTAATTACATATTTTCAAAAACTATTTCATAAATATATCTAATAAACATTCGTATAGTTTAAGCGGGCGAAGCCGCGTCCGGGTCCGCTAGTATATAATAAGACAGTAAAAATATTTTGTCTGTACATTTAGTAATTTTGACTGAAATGGATAGAGGGACACTTAAAAAGAATAATAGAAAGCAAAAAGTTTTTTTTTTAACTTCTTATCTGTCTGTCTGTCTATCTGTCTGTCGACATATTTTTGTCCGCATTTTTCTCTGAAAGTACTGAACCGATTTACTTGAAAATTTCACCAATTGCTTTGTTTTAACTCAACTTGAGTACTAAAGTTTAGATCATCAAAATCCGTTCATTAAAAAAAAGTTATCGTCATTTGAATGAACTCAAGGCATTACTTTGCCTGCGAATATTATATAGCAATCGCGCTGGTATGACCCTGGCTAAAGAATGACATTCGAAACGTCTGGTTTATATGATTGTTGATAAAAATATATATTTTTGAAGCACTATTATATAATATTTTATACAATAAAGTAAGCAAAGTTGAATTGTTAGTGAAGATTACCTTAATAAATCATAACAGTTAAGTTTAAGTCGTAATTAATTCAACCGGCCGGTCGTGGCGCAGCGGCACGAGGTGTGACTACAAAACCTACTGGTTGTGGGTTCGATCCCCACTCGAGGAGATGAAATATTTACTTAAATGTATATTTCCATTTCTTCGCTCTGGTGTCGAGGTTAAACGCGGCGTTCAGTTCTGCCACTCAACACGCAATGCCTCCAGAATTCGGCAGAAAGTGGGGAACGGAGTGTCTTAACATTAGGTTCCCTCTGCCTACCCTGCTATGTGCGGGATACAGCGTGAAGCTAATTTTAATTTATTTTAATTCAACACAGAGATAAAGAACGATCTTGAAAGAAATATCAAGTAAATACAAAGATATTTTGGTTGGTTCGTTCATATAATATATGTAACTAATTTAAAAACTGTACAGGAGTTAATATGCAATTAATACAGTTATTTTACAAAGAATATTATGAATCCTACAACCTAAATTAAATTATTCACTGACGTCAGCACATTTAACAGAGTTTTAGAATTATGATGAGACGTATATTATATAGGTAAGAAGAACATAAAGTTTTTAAGCTTTACGTATATTTTATAAATATCAAATATCAACAATGGTCGTATTTTTTTATTTAAAACAATCAAAAATTCTTTGACGATAATGCCGTAAAAAAATCATATGAGAAGTCATTATAGTTGTCAATCGATTGTGCTTATTAAATCAGTAATCATGTATTTTAAGCGGGCGAAGCCGTGGGCGAGCCGCTAGTTTATTATATATATATATATATACATTTTTGTAACATTACGTTCTTTTTATGTAGAAATAGTGTAGAAATAGTGTTTTTAGGCATTTTTATATAGATCAAATCGTTCTTTATCTCTGTGTTGAATTAATTACGATTAAAACTTAACTGTTATGATTTATGAAGGTAATCGCCACTAACAATTCAATTTTGTTTACTTTATTGTATAAAATATTGTATAATAGTGCTTCAAAAATATATATTTTTATCAACAGTCATATAACCAAGACGTTTCGAATGTCATTCTTTAGCCGGGAATCTTACCAGCGCGATTGCTATATAACATTCGCAGGCAAACTAATGCCTTGAGTTCATTCAAATGACGATAACTTTTTTTTAATGAACCGATTTTGATGAACCAAACTTTAGTAGTTAAGTTGAGTTAAAACAAAGCAATTAGTGAAACTTTTAATTAAATCGGTTCAGTACTTTTAGAGAAAAATGTGGACATACATATCGACAGACAGACAGACAGACAAGAAATTAAAAAAATATATTTTTGCCTTCTATTATTCTTTTTAAGTGTCCCTCTATCCATTTCAGTTAACATTACTAAATGTACAGACAAAATATTTCTACTGTCTTATTATATATAGAGATAGAGATTATATAGCTTTTTAAGTTACGAAAGACAGTTTAGGAACAAAATGGAAAGATTAAAAAAGAACGAACATGTTTTCTTAATTATTTTATTTATTTTTTTTTACTGGTTAACTAAGACTAAGCTTCAATCGGCTTGGGTGGGACGGGCAAATGGTCACCCTCAACCTTGGTGCCGTCCAGACCGGCGCTGTACTTGGTGACGTAGGTCTTGCCGTCATCGCCGACGTAAGAAACTTCTCCTTCAGTAATAAGCACGTAGCCGGTGCCATCAGGAGAGGGTACGAGGTGGCCTCGTTCGGATACGACCGTTCCCTCCGCAGTGACGTAACGCAGCGCGTACTGTCCGAACTCGTCATGCACCTCCTCGTGCTCCAACGCTGGCAGCGCTCGTCTCGCTGCCGTCGCTGGGTCTACGCTTGGAGCGGCAAGTGCCACGGCCAGTAAACCAAGGAATACCACCAACTAAAACACAAAATTACAATATTTTTAATAAATTTGAATGTATTTTTAGAATTTCTGAGTTACAAAACTTAACTAATATTCTTACTTACTGTATTCATGTTTCCAAAGTAGTAGTTGACTGTGATCGTTATTGACGTAAGTCTGTTGTTGATTTGCACGATACGGTATAATTTATATAGTAAACTATTTCGTAATTAAATTATAAGTATTATTTTACAATAATAAATCTTAATGATAATAACCTCTAATCGGTAATTAGTATTTCAAGAAAAATATTACACAAAATTACAAGTACGAGACAAAATGTTTAATCTAAGGACAGGTTTTAAATTTAGTATTTACCAAATGACGATTACTATAAATCACCGAATCAAATAATTTTTACGATCAATTTGCTTAAACCTATCGAAAAAGGAAGATGGTAAAACTTTTATTTTGAATATAATATTATATAAATAATCAAGAATTACATTGTTGTTAATAATTTATTATAATTATTTTGTTATATTATGATTAATTTTAATCTTTTTTTCAGTTGCGACTACGGATATTTTTACTTTTGGTAGCAACTATAATATTACCATGCAATTCGACACCAGATGACACAGACGACTTTAATCAAATATCAGCAAGCTTCGCCTTACAAAATGCGGATTCAAAAATTAAAAGCGAAAAACACAACCGAGACTTAGAAGTAAAAACATCGCCGGCTACATTACCTCCATATTTGGCACAATTTTTGCAACAGGGAAATAATCTTTTTTTCAAGCCACAGATTTTATTAGGTTCGACTCTTAACAACAGCCCTTACATTTCGCATGAGTCGGATATCAAGGAAGAAAAAGAAAAACATGAAAATGGAATCGGTGGATCAGTGAATTCTACTCCAGTAGAAAATGACAAAATTGTCAAAGATAATGATAAAATCACTAAGGACGATGATAAAATCACCAAGGATAATGATAAAATCACAAAGGATGATGATAAAATTATCAAGGAAACTGATAGTGTAATAGAAAGGATAGAAGAAAAACCTATTGAGAAATTCTCAGAGATACCGGAAGCACCCATATTAGCACCGCTGAATATGCCTGCTCTCCCACAAATAATACTTGAAAAACCGGAAGAAATCATAGTTGAAGTACCAGAAAGTGTAATAATTGAAGAACCAGGGAATATTATAGTTGATGAACCTGAGAATGTAATAATCGAGGAAATTCCAGAGCCAGAAGTTTATATTGAAAAAGAACATAATATTGTAATTCCCGAAGCACCACCACTGATGCCTCTAAATCCTCCCAACGTTCCTCTCCAAATTTTAATACCAAAACCAGTATCTCCCGTACCAAGCTGTATTGGCTATCAAGTAGCTATTCCATGTTTCCCAAATTATGTTCAACCGCAATATCCTGGCATTGTTGGTTTCGAAAACGTTTCGAAAAACAAAGATCTTATATGGCCATCTGTTCGTCCGTTACCAAGAATACCTCTTGGTGTAGCTTTTAAGAGACCTGTCAAAACCGTGATGCCATTTCGGGAAGATTTAATAAGTGCAACTAGGTATTTACCTTCCGTAACAGTGTCAAAATTTCCATTGCGCAGGAGGAATAGCAAATTATTAAAAAACCGTCGTCGTCTATCTCAAATGTTTCTTGGAAAAGTTCCCTTAAAACAACAAAAAGCTGAGGTGTACGAAGAACCGATGTCGTCGTTTTCGGCCTATTGCGCCCACATCATTGCGTTGCAACGGGTTTTACCAAATATCGTAGAAAATGGAGACACTGTTAACGCTGTACCTTTGCTGGAACTTCCAGAAAGACCAGTTTATTAATTTAATTTAGTATCTATATTAAAATAAGAAATAAACATGATAAATAGAGTAATTTATTGTTTGATTTTTATATAATCTATTAACATTCGCGTAAGTATAAAATATAAACTAGAACAGCTTTTGATTAATTGTTAATTTCTCTATTTGTAAAATTAAACGCCAGTGGTTGATCAGGAACGTTTATCAAAAAGGTCTTTATCCCAAGTTCGTCTCCAATCCATTGAATCTTAAACTCTCTAATAAGCTGAAAAAAAAGTATTTTTTATTAAAATAATACATTAAATAATAATTATAAAAATTTACTACGTTCCTATAACATTGCCGTTTGCTAAGTTTATTTTGTACATTCTATACAAATGCAAATTTATTCAATAGTTTCAGGATGATCAAACAGCAAAGGTTAAAACTTTAATTCGTTATTTTTTTAATTCTCTTTAGTATATAGTTACAGTAACTTAACGTACAAATAAAAGAAATAAAAATGAATTACCTAGAAAGTACCGCAGTAAATTATACTTAGTTATCATTTTATAGTTTGTCATTCTTTTCAAACAATTTGATTTATTAATCAGCTTCACGCTGTATCCCGCACACAGCAGGGTAGGCAGAGGGAACCTAGTGTTAAGACACTCCGTTCCCCACTTTCTGCCGAATTCTGGAGGCATTGCGTGTTGAGTGGCAGAACTCAACGCCGCGCTTAACCTCGACACCAGAGCGAAGAAATGGAAATATAAATTTAAGTAAATATTTCATCTCCTCGAGTGGGGATCGAACCCATAACCAGTCGGTTTTACAGTCCCACCTCGTGCTTTATTAATAGATATTGATTTATTAATAGATATTGGTTAAATATTTTTATTAATAGATATTGGTTAAAGACTACATAACTTTTTCCTTTATTTTCCTTCTATTATACTTATTTAAAAAATGTATAAAAATTTGAACGTATCGGGCCTCCTGAAAACCGACCAGGCTACCAACTAAGCCATATGTTCTAATCGAGCTACGTCGAAATTTTTATACGGATGTTACAACTTATTTATGTTGTTAGCATCTCTGTACAGAGATTTTTACAAATTTCCGCTACCCAAAGATAATTAGTAAGAATTATCATCTGGCAAATACATATTCTAATGAAATATTCTATTAAAATACTTAAGTGATCCAAAGAAGGCGTCGGTCCATTGATAGCATCTTTCCTCTATACTTAATTTATAGTGACTTGATGCCGTAGTGGCGCAACGGTAACCTGCCTGTAAACGCGACGGTTGTGGGTGCGTCCCATTTGAGAGGAATCCCGCATTTGCGGGATACAGCTTAAACAAATAGTATAAAATATTTGAAAACAATATAACAAACATACCCGTATAATAGTAATGCATATGTTTTGTTCAGCAAGTCTTCTCGCTATACACGCGCGCGGGCCAAAACCAAATGGCAGACTCAAAAAAGGATGAATATTTTCATAATGCTCAGAGCCTCGAATCCACCGCTCTGGCTTAAAATGTAAAGGATCTTTGACATATTGTGGCAAACGGCAAGCCACCATGTTCTGTGTTACTATAGTCGTC
The DNA here is from genome assembly GCA_021202915.1 of Heliconius himera. Lineage (NCBI taxonomy): Eukaryota > Metazoa > Arthropoda > Insecta > Lepidoptera > Nymphalidae > Heliconius > Heliconius himera. The sequence continues at coordinate 420,690 of JAJHJA010000079.1, read as the reverse complement.
TGTAAAAATTTATATTACTTTTAGCATTTTAAAATTGTTAGATTAAGGACAGAAAAATATTTTGGCCTGGATGGTTCCCAATAGATGAAAGTTCGTTATTTTTTTTTATGTTTTCTAAAATATATTTAGATTAATTAGCCTGAATATCAGAAAAAAACATTAATTTTAATTTATAATTAATAGTAATTTTTAATCAAGATTAATCATGGCCTACTTACGGATATATTTGAAGAAGAAGTTATATAATGTTAACCATAAACCGATTCAGTAGAAAATTAAAAATAGAGTAGTTAGCTCTATCAAGAATAAAATTAAAAATATTACTTACGTCTTTAGGTACCAAATATCCTTTCAATATGACATCGTTTTGTAAAACCCGACCTACTCCTATAGAGACAGGATTTAAGCGTAGGCTTTCTTTTACACAGCTTCTCAAATATACAGCTTTTGCTAATATTTCAGCAGTAATTTCGGTATCTTTAGTAGGCAAAAGTGATGACACTTCTTCGTACACTTTCATCTGACAAGTTGGATTTCGGGCTAAATGGTATAATGCGAAACTAGTCGTGTTTGTAGTCTGAAATATAATAACTAATTCGTAAAAAACCGGTCCAATTTTATAATTGTATTTGTAGCCTATAAATACAATCAAAAAAGTTGACAAACTTAATTTTACGGTCGAAGGCTATTTTATTTTTTAAGAGAGGAACTACAAATATAAGTTTGTATTTTTTTTTATTATGTAGATTTATTTGTGCTGTACGTTCTCACTTCTTGTCAAATTTTATAATTCTAAGTGACTAAGAAGTAGACTGTTTTATTTATTTACTAGCATTTTGATTACGGTGACATAGAGTTCTACATTTTTCATCAAATATCCAGGTTTACAGTGCCTTAGGACTGTAGACTCGGATATATGATATTAATTTATTTGCTTGCTATCTCCACTTTACATCTATTGAGAAAAATTATGTCTAGAGACGGACAGGAGCATCGGAAGACAATAAAATGATCTTTAAAGGGTTTTATTTTTTTTCTTCGGAACCCTTAAAATACAAAATAAAGTGTATTTGAATCATATTTAATAAAAGTACCATACCGTATCTACCGAAGCCATTAGGATATCCACCATCATTCCAATTATATCTTTCATATCAATCTCAGGCAACTTAAGAAAAGAATCTAACAAGCACTTTTCTATCTCATTTTCTTCTTTATCATAAAAGTTTAACTTTTTCAGAAGTATATCCATTGATATTCTGTAAATTATTATAGGTTTAATCAACCAATAAAATATTGACATAAAACATGTAGGTAGGTAGGTACATACTTAAGAAAACTAATACAAATATGTTAATTTTAGTGATAAAATATCAATGAGGCCGTGGTGGCGCGTAAACGTTTGACCGTAAACGTGACGATTGTGGATTCGATTCTCACTCACAGGAATTAATTATTTAATAGTTTCATTTCCTCACTCTATTGAGTTCCGCAACTTAACACGAATTGTCTCTGCCTATCCTGCTAAAAAAATAATATTTTATTTACTTACTTTTCTAAATATTCTTGGGACTGAGCAAGTCGTCTGTAAAGAGATGTTTCGAAATATCTCCATAAAATGCCCTTATCTAAGTTAAAAATACCACTGTTTGACTCAAAAGCTGCTTTAATCACTTTGCTGCTTCGAGATTCAGAGCGTTGTTCTTGGAGAGAAAAACTGTCAAAGCTCACATCAAAAGCCACAACTCCGATTACTGAAAATTTCAGTAGAAGTTTCATTTTAGTTTTTTAATTTTTATTGTTTTCATAAATTGGAAAATTTATTTTGCAGCCGTCGTGGCGCAAGTACAAGCATGTAACTGTAACGCGAAAATTGTGAGCTCGATTCTCAATATTTAATTTTTTTCGCTCTGATACCAAGGCGAAAGCTCGATGTTGACTTCCGCCACCTAACACGCATTGCTTGAAAAATTTGGCGGAAAGTATGAAACGGAGTGTCTTAACACTAGATTCCCTGCCTACCCTACTATATGCGGGACACAGCGTAAGACTGATTCATTTCCTCAATGCATGATAGTTCATTGATACTTTTTTGTCCTGATGCAATCATCATATTTAACTTACAAAATGCAAGCAAGCAAAACAACCGTGAAGATAAAAAAATAAATAAAAAAACATATTTAGATACCTTCTAAATATAAACGGTTTAAATAATTTAAAAAATCGTCATTATGAGTTACATTACTTTCGCTAACCCATTTTACAAATCTTCTTGCAACATTATCTGCTTCTCCTACATATTGTTTTGCATTTGATGGATTTGATATCTTTTTTTGGAAAGCACTTCTTATACGCCACCAGTCTGGGCCATTTCTAAGAAAAAATATTTAAATTTAAATTATGTGAATGAAATAAAAATTAAGTAGGTAATGAATATCATAGACATTTAAAAAAAAAAGATATTTAAAAAAAAACAGGATCGAGACGTGAAATAGAAAAATTACTCTTCTTGCATTTAGATTGTACGGCTACTAAATGTAAGCTTAAGAATAGTATACAAATATAGGAATAAATATTTTTTTCAAACACTAAAGGTGTTGTTTTCTGTTACAAAAATAAACTTAACCTAGTACTTAGACCTGTTAAAATATTTCAAACATTTATCTACATATACCTACTATTAATGATTATATTTACGTATTAATAGTATACTATTAACAATTACAATTAAATAATAAATAAATATAGATTAAATATAATCTTACGTAGAAAGAAGTCCACCGCCATTATAAACATCTTTTTTGCTGAGTCTATAGTGTAACATTGCTAAATGACTCCTCCTTGCTGGATATCGCTCTTTTTGCCGTAACACAATTTCTATTAGGTCGGGATCATACACATGTAGTACATTAACGATGGGTACTTCCTTGACCAACCCTCCATACTTACGCCAATTTTGCCACGCGACCTTGTCTAATGAGTCGGAGTCATAGTCACCTAATAAAAGATTTTCATATAGACGCCATCTTTATATTATGATAACTTCACGCAATCTTAAAAAGGAATGCTTAGTTTTAGTTTCACGCATACAGCAGAGTAGGCAAAGGAAACCTAGTGATAAGTCACTTCGTTTTCCACTTTTCACCGAATTTTCGAAGCATTGCGTGGAGTGGTGGAACTCAACTCACCGCGCTTTTTTGCCTTGGTACCAGAGCGAAGAAATGAAAATATTAATAAATAATAATTCAATCCCCCGAGTGGGAATCGATCCTACAACCGTCGCGTTACAGTCAAATGCCTATGGTTGTGTCCCTGCGCCACGACAGCCTCAAGCCTAATTTCAGAGATTATATAAATGATATTATTGGGCAAATCAAGACATCCTATAAAGGTGTACCGTGTAAGTGTAAGTACAGAAAAGAGCGTATCACATTACACGTTATGTACCTAAGTGTAACGTAACGTCGCTCTCGCTAATTGGCACACAGAAACTATAAGGGCTAAAAAAATGGTAAAATTTAATATAAAATTTACTAAAATGATATCTAAATATATATAGGCGCCTATAGATACCTACTACAAAAAAAATCATTAAAATAGAAAAAAGATCTTAGATATCTATCTTAGATATCTAGGTATAGATATAGATAATTACCTACTATAAAAGAACTACAGAAATTATACATATTATATGATGCTTACCCACTAAAGGCCAGTACTTATATAGTGTTCCAATCCCAGGATAGCATTTTGGTCCAGGTATAGTATCAAAGCTCATAACATCTACAGTATTATTATCCTGAGAATACGTAGAGTTTCTTGCTTGTACTCCTTTGTTACATTTTAAAATACCACTTAGAAAGTGTTTCGAATCAAATCCTCTCAACATTTCTTTATTACAAAAAAAAACACAATAAATACACGTAGCCTGTGACTTATTTCTTCTAACTGAGCTTCAAGTTACAAAATATCGCCGTATAAAAATGAGATGCACATAGCAAAAAGACGACTAACATGAGATGGACTCGCCAGGTATAAATTACTTACATATTTATGTGGACATTGTATATTTATTAAGTCGTAGTTCTTTCTATTCAAACTATTTGTATCAATGTATGAACAGATTTGTCAGCCTAAAATTTTACTCAAAATTTTTACTTAAGACATATGCAATTTACTGAATTTGCTATTGACTGCACCTTGCACAGTTATTAATAATTAATTGACAAACTATAGATTTTCTACCTGCATCTTCACCATTATCTTATCTCAGCAAAGTTGACAATGATGTTTCATTTTCTATGTATAAAATAACACACAACTGAGTCTTACACAAGACTCGCGTGTTTTCTATAGATTTGTGGCTAAAGAATAATAAATAGTAAAACAACAACAACATGATAAGTATAAAAGGGAACAACAAGGCATTTTCGTTAAATTGTCCTTTTGTATAATTCATCAGCTTTCAAGTGTCCTAAGACACTAATGTCAATATCATACTCATACCAAAATAATTTAAATATTCCTTGGAATTAGGAATGTTTTTAACAAATCCAAATAATGTAAATGACAAAACAAATAAAATAACATATAATACTAAACTACAACTATAAATAGCATCAATACACAACTTTTATAGCATCTCATATATCATCATCATAGATTATATTAAATACAAAATTATATTATTATTATTAAATACAAAATTAAATTATATTGATTCAACAAAATTCTTAGTAATTTCACTTTTGACTACAAGGATGAAGCTACAGGTAAAAGCTAGTGGTAAAATAAAAACAAGTAAATATTGTAATTTTAATTTTACTATTTTTATTGGTATTCTTGACTCAATAACCTTATCAACAAGACTTTCACCTATAGGACTAATTGATTTTAAATCTAAACTACCTAAATCTGTAACTATATCTAATTTCCTTTGCCATTTTTCATAACCATTCCAAGCTATCATTATTCCATTGTCTGTACATAGCTTTGCTGTGGGCCTAAATATTTTGTAATCAAATTCATCACATAATATAGTTAAAGCATTGAAAATGTAGTTATTGCATGCTACACCTCCAGATACAACTAATTGTTTTGTGTTATCTGGAATAATTTGATGCCTTTCACAAAACTCCATGGCCCTCTGAGTTCTGTGAACCAAATGTCTGGTCACTGACATTAATGAAGCTGCACATAAATCATTAAATTCTGGTATTAATTCATCAGCCTCAATATTATGTTCTTTTTCTTTCTTATAAATATGATAAAAAGCAGAAGTCTTAATGCCATTAAAACTAAAATTACAATCTTTATATTCTGCCAAGGGAAGTGGTAATTTAAACATATGTGGATTTGTTGCTTTTGCTGCCGCTCTCTCAACAGCCTGTCCACCACACAATTGTGAGTATTTGGATAAATTACGTAATTTCATCCTCCTGGCTATTTTGTCAAAAACTTCGCCTGGAGCACAATCAATGCTTTCCCCTAACAACTGAAACTTATCAACATCTTGCACAGCTACTAATAAACAATGCCCCCCTGATATTAGCAATGACAAGAATGGAAAAGTAATATTATGATTCATTCTTGCTACTAAAGCATGTGCTTGCATATGATGAATAGGTATAATTGGCTTGCCATAGGTTCTAGCCAAGTGTTTAGCATATTTCATACCTATTGCAAGGCTTAAAGGAAGCCCAGGTTCTAATGTAACTGCTATAGCATCTATGTCAGACATAGTCAATTGAGCCGTCTGTAATGTTTGATGCACTGTAGGTTCAATATATTTTCTATGAAGATCTTGTGCAACGTCCGGTATAATTCCGCCATTACGTAAATGTACCAAATTTTGTGATTGTAATGTTTCTGCCAACAATTGTCCTCTATCATTAATAATAGCACATCCAGTGTCGTCACAGGAAGTTTCTATTCCAAGAATACATGAAAATTTTCTTCTAGTAATTAGCCATTTATTATAACTAAAATATTTTGAATGTTGCCTAAGAGAAGCATTGATTGCCTTTATTTTTAATTTTATCATATTTATTTCTTTTCAATTAAAAATATAAAATTATTTTAGATCAAGTGTGTATTAAAGTATTTATAAATAGATACAACAAGAAAAAAATTAATCAAGTTATTGAATTGAATTTATAATTAACATAAATTATAAACATTTTAAAATAACCTCACAATTGTCATCATAAACATAAAATTATTATGACATTGACACTGACATACTTAAGCATTGTATTTTTATAAGTATTTTCTTACCTAAGTGTGGAATAACACTTAAAAAGTTTAAGTGTAGAAATTAGCTAAGAATACACCAAATTTTCGCGGTTTTATGTGAATTCAATTCAATTGTCTGAAGGTTTTTTTTTAATATATTTTTGTATACACTTAATCATTGTATCGTGCTAGTTGTTATCAATGTTACGAGGAATGAAAAGTTAAGTTTTTCTTTAATCTGTATAACAATTAACATTTAGAACCCATAGAGTAAAGAATTGATTTAAATAATTTTAGATTTGACACTTGACAGACCATTGATCGGTGACCATTGCACTTGGAAATTTTAGTCTTCAGTCTTTAGTGATATATATATAGTATGAAAGAATTATTGTGAAATTATAGTTCAAATAACGTCATATACTTTACTACTTGCCAAATTATGCATAGCTACGTAACATTATTAAACTGCATCTAACTTCAGCTGATGTTGAATACATTAAAATTACAAGAAGATGGATATTTTGCAGAAACTGTACATTAATTTGAAGCAACAAGTTACTTTTTTACCGGCGACAGTTTCGAAAACTGTAGAAACAGTCAACAAATCTTTAAATCAAGTGCGAGCCCCACCTGTCACCAAAGAAAATGTATTGTTCTATTATTTACCTATGCAAGGATTGGTTAGTTACACAACACTATCGGTTGGTGTGATGAACCCCCAGTTAATGGTGAGGTATGTTACTCTAAAACTGTTTAGTGTATATGTAAGATATTAGACTTTTAAGTTTTAAACTTATAAGTACAATTACTTATTAAGAACTGGCTTACCAAAAGTATATATATTAATCAACATTACTAGATTTTATCTCCATGAAAGAAAACGGGATTATTTTGCCAAAAGAGGGACAAAAACAAATAATCAACATTTAATTTATTATTTATCCATTTATTTCAGCTTTAAATTTAACTTTTAATGACAATAGATATCAATATAAAATGTTTTTTTGAAAAACATCATATTTAAACAATATTGTTTTAGTTTACCATATAAGGCAGTTAATTCTTCAATATAGTTATAAGTTTAGTAATATTAAAAGATTTCTCATCATCATATTAGTACATGGAAATAATCTATGAAAAGTGGGTGGCTTGTCCCAATTGAGACATTTAATATTTGGGCCCAAAAATCAGATTTTTTAGCAACACTGATATGAATTGTTTATTAATATTAAAATATTGGGAACATTGTGGCACAGTGAAAGTTGGGACAGCATCTGACTTTTAACCTACTGTTCTTTATGTAGGATACAGTGTGAAGATAAAAAATGGTAAAATATTTTTTATTATTTAAGTGGTAGAACTTAAAGCACAGCATTAAGTCCTATTAGATCATAGCAATAAAAAATTTAAAATAATCATTCCCACAAATATCCATCCTGGATCCCCGCAACCATTCTGTTTACAGTCATATGCTGTCTCACTAAGTGCATTCAGATGGCTTCATGTTTAACCTGAATTTATGGTTTTTAGGTTATTTCCACGAAGAGATATAACTGATGTATTATTCCTCTCTGCTGGTGGAGGGGCTGGACTTTGGCTTTGGGCTCGTCCTCATATTGCAGCTGCAGCACCGGCAAGGCGATTTTCTTGGGCATTTCTAGGTGGTTGCTTATGGCCCCTTGGATCTATTTTTCTATGGGCAATATTGAGGAGTTCTATTGGACAAAAACCTGTTTTAGGAACATTGCTAGGTGTAACAACAGGAGCAATGCTCACTAATATTGCAATAGATTATTTTAATTATGTAGAGCTCATGTTTTGTGGAGAAGTTAGACTGCCAGATGACACATACAGCCCAAACAGTGATGATGAAAATATGCACTTTTAAACCAAAATTTGTATTTTCTCAATTATTTGTTTGATTCATGTTTAAGGTGAGGTTTAAAATTTTCTGCTTAATATTTATGTGTATATAGAATGGCAGAATTCGCTTAAAGGAACCAAAATATTTTTCTTATATTAACTTGAATGTGTGATGTAATTGAAAATTGTGATTTTGTGGTATCTATTTGCTTTATTAAATTATTACTCTAATTTTTTTTTATTATTCAATCATGTTGAAAAACAAACTTATTATTTCTTTTCTAGCTGTAGTGATTATATAGCTTTTATATGAAGAGTCAAGTTTTATTTGAAGTTACATTTATAGATATAGAAAAACTTTACTTTACAATATGTTAAATTATTGATATCTATCTTGTAAAAAAAATATTGTGTTATTAAATAAAACTCCACTCATATACATGATAATGCACGAAGAAAAATCAGCTATTCTAGAGAAGTAAAAAATGTCTTCTAAATTTAAGCTGATATTGGTTTTATGTAGTATCTAAAATCTACGACTCTGGTATCAAAAAACATTGTAAAAAGAGGTTAAAAAATTAATAAAAACAGTTAATTTTTTGCATTTATTTGAAAATTTAAGATATTACAATTTTTTTATCATAATCATAGAACAAGATTGCTATTTTTATACATTACAAAATTCTCTTCTGGAAGTTCTAAAGTTATAGATTATTTTATCTGCTCTGTTTACTTTGTATATTATCTTTATTCTATGTTTATGATTTTTTTTGTTTATATAGTATACTTAATTATTCTGTGGTGGTTTTGACCATTCTACATTCAAAATTAAGTGGTCGTAACCATATCCATTTAAAGTTTGAATAGCTTTAGCGGCATCAGCTCGGAATTTGAAGTGAACATAAGCAAATCCTTTGCACTGACCAGTGCTCTGAAATAAAATAAAAAAATGTTTTATATTTCCATATATTAATGCCGTTATAGCATAGTAAAGAAGTGTCTGCCTGTAAATGTGACAGTTGTGGGTTTATTTCCCTTTGTGGGAATGAATTATTTTCATTTCTTCTTCACTTTGGTAACAATATAAATGTGATATTAAAACATGCCAGGCAAAGTGCAATGCCTCCAGAATCCAGTAAAAAGTTGGGAACAGAGTGTTTTAACACTAGGTTCCCTCTGCCTGCACTGCTATGTGGGAACACAGCTTTGCTTTACAGAAGCCGATTTAGATTTTTTTTTAAATCTATATGAAATGTAAATACCTTTTCCTTAGCAAGATAAAGTTTGTGAACAGGCCCAAATCCTCTAACCAAATCATCCAGATCAGCTTCAACAGCAAAGTTACTGAGATTAGAAATACGAATTGCTGCCAAATCGTCTCGCTTGGCACCTGGAGGTTCACGACCGGGAACACGGCTGGCTCCCTCTCGCATATTAGGTGCGACATATTTGTTCGTAGTCGCCGCTTTTGCCTCTGTAAAGTTGATAAACATTCAAATATATATTGATAAAATTATATAATTAAAAAAAAATCATATACAATAGTATGGGCATTTACAGTTTTTTACTTTTTTCCCTAATAGTTTATGTATATTTTATAACTATGAATGAAAATATAGTGATATGTAATTGTCGTAATTTATTATTTAATATTTTTTGAGTGTAGACTCATTTGATCTAATAATTACAAACATATGATAAAATATTAAGAAATAATAAATCATTATCTCGAGTGGGGATGGAAGTCACAACTGTTGTGTTACAGCCACACCCTTGTGACCCTGCATTACAAAGGCCTCTTATTTTTTATTGTTATATTAAAAACTAATTATATAACATTTTTAAATAAATTGTGGCCTACATGTGATTCTGATGCATAAGCTATATTAGTATAAAGTTGCATTTAAATGAGTTAAGAAGGTTCTGTGAGCCAGTAGAACAATCATCCATCCTCACAAACTTTTTTGTGAGGATGGATTTTCGTTATAGTGATATTTATAATATTAGTGGGAAAGTAAGGCTTTACCTGCAGCTTTAGCAGCTTCACTTGCTTTAGCTTGAGCCAGTTCTGTGTGTTGGAATGGACAACTTGTGGTCCAATGCTCCCCATGACAAGTACGGCACTTGAACAGAGCCTTAGTTGGTCTAGCCTAAATAAGAAAAAAATTAAATATGTAAAATAATATACTAATAACATACTTTATTAACATTATTAAGCAACATTTTTTTTAAGTTGTGGGCTAACGTTGCTCTATGGTACTGTGTATGACTGTATACCCAACACTGATTCCATTCCGACTCAGAGGAATAAATCATTTTCATTTTGTTACTCCAGGATGCAGTTCTGCAACTCAACATACAACATTTTTAACTATTTTAAAGTGTTCCACACTTATGAAAGGAATTACTTTTTATAAAACATAAAAATATGAATGTAGCAGGATTTGAACCCATGCCTCTTGGAAACCACCCAACTGCTCAGACCTCTTAGCTTTACATTCTCATCAAGCTATGTTGAAATCTCGCTTCAACATATTTATGTTGTTAGCATCTCTGTAGAGAAGACTTACAAATTTCCACTATCAAAAGATAATTATTAAGAATTATCATTTGGCAAGAAAGAATGCTATTTATTAAATATTTTTAAAGTGCTTTTTATAGATTTTTACATTAACAGTTTATAAAAAAGTTACCTTAAGTGCCTCTAAATCACCTTCATCTGGACGTTGTGCTTCCTCCTTGCTTGTAATAAACTGCATATAGACATCTTCAGATACATTAGTGGTGGCTGGATTTGGTCCAGGCTTGTCACTTGCAGAATCACCAAACTTGGCCCATGTCTTGCGTTTTGCAATACTCTAAAAAAAACATGATTTTTTTTTTTCATTATCATGCTGTATCCTGCATAGCAGGGTAGGCAAATGGAATTTAGAGTTAGGACATTCCATTCCACATATGACATTATTATAAAGATATAAAATGTTACTACCACTTATAATAAAATATTATTACCTTCGATACAACTCTTTTTTCGATCTTGTATGTCCGTACGATTTTTACTTTTTTATTGTCATTGTCGTATTTATATTCGGTTACAATTTTTAGACCATTTTCAACTACTTCAGAAGGAGGTGGTAGGGCTCCTTGATCAATTTCAACTTCATCTGCCCATGAGGACTGGATTTCATCAGCAACTGGCATCTGAAAAGCATTGTAAATTGTTCTATGTTGTGAAAATTAAAAATTATACATAATTGAATATATTAATGCATATCATACATTTGCATGATATGCATTAATATATTCAATTTTATGAACTTGCTTTTATTTATAATTAATTGGTTCCTACCAATAAATAATTTTGTATTTGGAAAAAGATTTATTGCAAAAAAACCAGAAATAATGCAAACTTGTCGATTTGTCAAGTATGTGTATATAACCTTACTTAGCAATTTGATGTAAAACATTACATTACATACTACATAGTAGCAATAATTAAATACTCACATTTGATTGAGAATAAGAATACACTTGTCAGATTTATTATATTAACAATAACAATTAAGTTAAAATAAGTTGTTAATTTTTAACTGTTTCTCTTCTTAAGACACACAAGAAAGATAGATACCACAGATGACAGAAAAGAAGGACACACGTTCATATTTTATTTCAGATTATCACCACAGACGAGAAATACAGATTCATATTTATATAAAATCAAAAGCTTTTTTATGGTACGTTTCTTCCTGATCGATATGTAGCACGGAACGTGATATGTAAAGTAAATCACTGAGATAAATTAAATTAAAGCTTCTCATAATAAATATATAGTTAATAAACGTATTTAATTGTGTAGTAAAAAATAGTGCTTGGACAGGGTTTGTAAGTTTTAAATTAAGCATTCACTTATTACCGTAAATATAAAAATATTTTTTCATATATCATTAAAATGACAAAAACGAAAAAAAGTATTAAAATAATAATTGAATTTTTAGTATTACATTATATGGGATGTTTTACACGCAAATGTGATTCACATAATTGCAGAAGTAATTATAATACGTACTTCAAATATATAAATATTACTTATTTTGATGTAAATTACACTTGCAAATGCAAGCTGCAACCACAAGTTGGTGACGTCATCTCATAACGAAAAACAGAATAGAATATAGATTCAATAGAACGAACGAGACAGCAGATATATTGACTGACTGTCATTAGATCAGTCTCGATTTGTAAAAATTCCAGCTGCAGTTTTTTAATTTTATTAATGAGATATTCATTTAAGTAGAATTAATTCTATTTATATAAAAGTTTATAAATGATTGTAAAGTCCTCGTAGAGATCATTTTAATATCTTGGATTTTCTGTAACAACAAAGTCGTGACAGAGTGCTTAACGTGAACTTAACTTTTTGTATTGTGATTTGTGATATATATAAATCGAATGTTCTAAGAAGATTGAGGCTACGCATGTAACTTTAAGTCATTTACTATTGAGGTGTGTATTAAAATATAAGTTTAGTTGTTAATACAAACTGGCACAGTACTATTACTTATTTTAAAGTTTTTTAAGGCCGGTTTTGAGGCCGGTCGTGGCGCAGCGGCACGAGGTGTGACTGCAAAACCGACTGGTTGTGGGTTCGATCCCCACTCGAGGAGATGAAATATTTACTTAAATTTATATTTCCATTTCTTCGCTCTGGTGTCGAGGTTAAGCGCGGCGTTGAGTTCTGCCACTCGACACGCAATGCCTCCGAAATTCGGCAGAAAGTGGGGAACGGAGTGTCTTAACACTAGGTTCCCTCTGCCTACCCTGCTGTGTGCGGGATATAGCGTGAAGCTAATTTAATTTAATTTTTTTTTAAGTTTTTTAAATCCGCCTACTTTAACATTAAGTAAAATATATTCGAGATCGATAATTTCCAAGTAGTTTTTTAGATTAATTATTTATTTTAATGAAAAATTGCCTAAAACATAACACATTTTATTGCATTTAACCAGAAAACAAATACATTTGGAATTTCTTAGCATGATCTATTTAAATTAAATATTATAAAAATAATATTGTTAAAGACAGTACCAAATCGGCCTTTAAAAAAATTTGTTTCTACGTAAAGTAATTACTCAAAAATATTTTCTAATGATCAAAATATTTTATAAAAGCACTAGTTAAAGAGAAGTTATGTTTTGTTTTATAGGTTGATAATAATAATTTGTGAAAAAAATATACAATTATATACAGACAATACTACTACTTGATTTTTTACAGACTACATCTTCTTGAACATATAATTTAAACTACATTTAATCAATATAAACAAGATATATTAGATAGCAATTACATTTTTTTTCCCATTTCACAATTTTAATATTTATAAGAATATATTGAACTAGATGCAATTCTGTACAAATATAATGAAACAAAAAATATCCACTTGTAAAAAAGTTACACACAAGCATTGCTTAAATCTAAGATCAAGTCAGTTTCTAAACTTCTGGTTGATATTTTTATGATGGAAAGTATATATTTGTTATAATATGTTAAATTTCTGTAGGCTGTGGCTACTAATAGAAAAAAAAATCTTGCTATCTATCTATTTCTACCTTAACAGAATATTCCACATACAGCAAATTATGTGGAGTCAAATAGTATTATAATTCTGGGTACACTAATGGCCCAACTTCTGTTACATTGTATTTTGAGTGGACCTCAACTTTGTGCTGAGTGCTGATTGCACAATCAGACACTGCCCCATTGTGCCATAATGGCATCAAATAATTATTTATTTATTTCAAATAATTTCAAACAATTTGAGATAAAAACTCCACATGTTAACATATTATGTTGAAATATAATACTTTGAATAATAATCAAGTGCAATGAAACAGATGGCAAGATAAAATAAAATCATTTAGATTGAAGTCTTACTATAGCTGAATATTGTATCAAAATTCATCATATGACATTTTTGTTTGATCTATAATCTATATCATACTATTTAGGGTCTTTTGACTACATAGGACATTTGTTACTTGACAATAATTGGCAAATCATCAAATTTGTCTGATTTAACTTTTGTTTTCAGCACATGAAATTAATAAACAATCAGTATTTTTTTTTCAATTTGAACAAACATTCATCCATCATTACTATCTCACTTTTATTATATTAGCAAGTTACAAGGATATGGTAGTAATTATAAGCTTATATAATATAATTTTTTGTACAGGTTTGACCAGAGTCAAGCATGTTGCGGTTTTTGAGCAGACGGGGCAGGTCATCAAGCCAGAACAGAAATAAACAAAATCAAAAAGCCTCTACTAACAAAAATTTAATACAATGCAAGGTAATGTTACTCGATGATACTGATCTATCTATTAATTTATCAAAGAAAGCCAGTGCTGGGGATCTTTATGAACAAGTATTTTATTCTTTAGATCTTATAGAAAAAGATTACTTTGGTTTACAATTTACTGATACAAACAATGTGAAGCATTGGTTGGATCCAACAAAAACAATTAAAAAACAAGTTAAAATTGGTCCACCATACACTTTGAGATTAAAAGTAAAATTTTATTCATCTGAACCTAATAATTTGAGAGAGGAATTGACCAGATATCAGTTTTTCTTACAATTAAAAAAAGATATACTAGAAAGTAAATTAGAATGCCCACATGAAACAGCGGTAGAGTTAGCAGCATTGGCTTTGCAATCTGAATTGGGTGATTTTGATGACACAATACATACACCAGCAACTGTATCAGAGTTTCGATTTGTTCCAAACCAAACAGAAGAAATGGAAATTGAAATACTCGAAGAATATAAAAAGTATAAAGGACTTACTCCTGCTCAAGCTGAAGTAAATTATTTGAACAAAGCAAAGTGGCTAGAAATGTATGGTGTTGACATGCACATTGTGTTAGGTAAAGATGGGTGTGAATATCACTTGGGTTTAACACCAACAGGCATTCTTGTTTTTGAAGGACCCCAGAAAATAGGTTTATTTTTCTGGCCTAAAATAAGCAAATTAGATTTTAAGAAGAAAAAATTGACTCTTGTCGTTGTTGAGGATGACGATCAAGGCCGTGAACAAGAACATACATTCGTATTTCGCCTACACAATGAGAAAGCCTGTAAACACCTTTGGAAATGTGCTGTGGAACATCACACATTCTTCCGCTTAAGAGCCCCGGTCAAAGGCCCGTCTGCGAGACAAAACTTCTTTAGAATGGGTTCAAGATTCCAATACTCAGGTAAAACAGAGTATCAAACAACTCAACAAAACCGCGCGCGTCGGACAGTTCAGTTCGAAAGACGTCCAAGCCAACGTTTCGCTCGAAGGCAAAGTCACGTCCTGAGGGAAAGGGAAAAACAAACCACAGTTATAAAACCAGAATCCCCACAACCAGAACCAAGTACATCAGCTGAGGCAATAGCATCAGCCATCGAAAGTGGTTTCGACACGTTGTCCAGAAAAAGCAGTGCAAAATCTCAAAAATCTGCTTTAGTTGAACCTGACAAGACAATCGACGTTGGTGAAACTTCAACTAAAAAATTAGTCGACGATGATAAGCAAGAAGATATTACAATATCTAAAGAAGACGCGATTGGCAATAAGGTTTTGTTTAAAGCCGATAAAGCAGAAGAGAAGAAAAACAATTTGACTCATCTTGTTATTAATAAGCCGCCTTGTAACTGTTCGCCTGTGGCAGAATTTAATCCACTCAACGATCTTTTGATGAGTTTAGTAAAAGAGAAATTAAATAGTGACGATTCCAAGAATGAAGTAAAGAGAGATCAATTAGACTCAGCGGACAGTGAAGTGCCGAACAATCAATCTAAATGCTACTTGGCTTCAACTAAAAATCTACCTCCTGGTCAACTTAAATGTAACAATATACTTAAGGCTAGGGAAAACGAAGTTAAAATCATCAATGAATCGTCTAATATAAATTTATCTATTCCGTCTACTCCATCCCCTAAAATTCTGAATGAAACAAATCCGAACAACTCTCAGTATGTTTCTATCGTCGTAGTAGAGCCGCCGCGAGCAGAACCTAAGTTGCCTGCCCCAAAACCAGTTGAAAGAAAGGAAGAAATCACGCCTAAACCTAAACCAATTTCATCCCTATCGCCGTGGTTAGTCAGCTCGGAACCAAGTTCTCCCTCTGGCATTGGGGAAAAGGAAATAACTATAATTCACCGTAAATCTGTTATCACAACACAACTCTGAAATGAGAAATAAATTGTTTACAAAATTATATGACACTTAAGCAAGTTATAAAAGATATGTTCAACATGTCTCAGGCATAACAAATAAATAAGTACATCAAATACGATGATCTTCAAGCAAATTATGCTTTTAACCATGAAAACACCTGTTTTACACAGGTTTACTCATCAAGACTATGGTCGATGTAGTGATTTGATGACTGCTGATCTAACTGATAAAATAAAACAAAACAAAATAAAATTACGTAACGTGAGGTGCTCCGAAATTATTAAGTAATTTCAGATGTCAGCAATCGAAACATGACACTGTGCCTTAAAAATACTATTAATTTTTAATATAAATAATTCCTTAGGTTTCAACATAATTTCAACATAGTATTTACATTTCCCTTTTAAGTTTCGAAGGAAACCAAAAGCGAGATGCTACATTTTACACGTTCTTGTTTACTAATTAGTATTTAACATTCTATTATACAAATACATTCCATGGAAAATGTTGATTATTTACAAATTAGAACAAAAATTTTATGTATACTTACTAGGTTATTTTAAAATAATACTAAAAATTTTGAATGTTTTAAATTACTAACGCCCAATATTATGATATTAAAAACCTATCTCCAACTGACGTTGGAGATAGGTTATTAATATCTTAGATTGTTTCATATATCTATCCAATCTCTAGATTGGATAAGATTGACGTTGGAGATAGGTTATTAATATTGGGTGCAAAACATCTTGCTTGATGTTACTTCTATAGTGTATGTTGCTTATTCTCGTTTCCTTTACTTTTATCTTCTGAGAGATTTTTATATGTGGTTATTACTTTTACGTATTTTTTATGTTAATCTTCGCTCTGTTTAAACTTTTTTTTATTTAAAATATCATACATATACATTAGAATTATTGTAACGATATTTAATGAATATTTCACTAACATTAGCACTTTTGTACTTATTTTGCCTAATGAATGATCTCGTCTTTCCATTTGTTTGACCGAATAGAAATTTATATCGTTTAAACTTTATCTTAAAACGTAGAAAGTTATACTTGCACATTTATAACTATAAAAGCGATCGATTCCTTCCCTGAGTAGCGGTTTTTAGTTTTGTTAAATATGCGAACATTTAGTTATAATCTCTATACATTTATACACATGCATTTAAAAAAAACGATAACGTCGTTGTTTGGGACATTTGATCATACGCAATGCTTGTGACTCACAAGGGATACCCTAAAATATAGATTATATGTCCATTACGCGAAAATCACAGTACAATAGACTTTATCATCAGTATTAACAGAATTCATAAGGAAGGTGCCATAGATTCGTTTTAGATTGTGTTTTTTTAAAGATTTTCATTTTTAACATGAATGTGATATTTTTGATATCTAAATTAAATTTTGATGTAAAAATTGTCGATGATCCAGCAGTATCGAATATAAGATCACGGCGATCTATTTTACATAGAGACTGATATAATTTTTTTTATGGAGTTAATGATTGTATAAGTGCATTCTAATATTTAAACATTTAAGTATCTTACTTAATCAAATGATTAACAGAAATACAGTATGTTTTCATACGATTTCTCATGACAATATAATTATAAGATTATAAAAAGAAATTATATAGAATTTAAAAAAAATGTTAACATTATTTTGTGCCTCAAGTATACACTACTTGTTCAGCCATAGTATAATGTGATGGTGCTGGGAATGTAGAATAAGTTATTGGCTTAAAATGCATATCGTATTACAACCGTCCTTACTGTGTTTAAGTATTATTCTAACTACTTTACAAGGTATCTACTCTTATATTGTACTTAAATGTAATCTTGCTTTACAATAATACAATAATGGTAAACATCACTTTTATTAATAAACTAATAAATAAGTTATGTTCTGTTCTGGTCTGTTTCTTATTTTATGGCTTTTAGGCGTGCCAGTTGAGCACAGTGTAAAAAAATAATATACTTAAAACCATTTGACAATATAGTAAGTCATCCAGTGAGTATTTTTTTTTTATTACGAATATACTTATTGTGTTTACTGGTGCCTTTTTCAAACTCAAAAATTATGGAAAATATTTTATTATTGAATAATGGGTATTATATTTAGCTAAACATATTTTAATAAAAATATTCATCTTTTAATATATGATTATGTACATGTTACAATTTTAAGACATTGTTATAGCTATATTACTTTGTAACTGTATGTTATATCAATTTCTAATGTTTTAAGTATATAATATATGTAATTATTACTGATCGAACAAAATTTGTTTTATTTTATTGAACCTTATAAAACCTTTTTGGTTGCGTCTCTTATATGTCATTACATTTTTATTAACAATTAAATAACATTACAGCTATTATTGCTCTGGATACATCTAAAATATGTCTTCAGAGCTATCGTCGACTAATTATGACTTACAGTTTTCTTCTCGTCGGTATTTTATTAATAATTTGGACTCGTATCACGGAGAGTACATGTTGAAAGAAATGTCTAAGGTGTTACAACAGAATGTGGTAGAATCGAACAGACAGTCGTCACAAACGCTACTCGGAGAGGCCGAAGTTGTGTCACCTCCACCACCAGTACAACCTTATGAAATAATAGGTATACCGTAAATTATTTTGTCATAAACTCATTTAATTATTTTATTATATATCTCACGTTAAAATATTATCTTTAAAAAGTTACATTATATAATTTTTAGATTAATCAATATTTATTTTGCTATAGAGGCACTCGAGGAGATGAAATATTTACTTAAATTTATATTTCTATTTCTTCGCTCTGGTGTCGAGCCAAAACGCGGCGTTGAGTTCTGCCACTCAACACGCAATGCCTCCAGAATTCGGCAGAAAGTGGGGAAGAGAGTGTCTTAACACTAGGTTCCCTCTGCCTACCCTATCATGCAGGATACAGCGTGAAGCTGATATATATTTATATTAAATATTAAACCGTTATATAAATATTAGAACCGTTATATAGATAAGTTATATAAATATTAAACCGTAAATTGTCGATTAGTTTTAACGCATTATAGAAATGGACGCAAAAAATATTATATAGTGGGTTATCTAAATATTATTCAATGTATATTAATTTTGCATAAAACCTGCTTACACCCAGGTACCGTTACGGACCCCAAGGTTAAATCTTTGGACAACGTCGCCCGTATAGTTTCAAAAGACGACTGTCTGCCCCAAATGCTCGTCTGTGGAACGGTTATATTTGATATAAGCTATGATAGAGACCAATTAAAAGTTGCGATGGACTATGTGAAATGTAAGGATCTTTTTGTCAATTATGGTAACCTATACATATTCTCATAGAAATTAATAATTCGCTTATCGCAACTTGAGGTTAGTGCCCAAAATGTCATACTCGATAATGTATGCAGTTGGATTAGCAATAGAAAATGTGAAGGACTTGTAAAGTTTAGGATAAATAAAGAGCAAATTTAACACATGTTACCTACAAAAGGTATTTAGTTATTTGAAATAGACAATTGAATGCTCAATGGATATTTTCTTAAGTTTGAAAAAATTTTTTACGTACTTTCTTATCAATTGTGCCAGAAACGGAAAGCAAAAATGCACTTGAAAGCTACTTACTGAACAAAAGCTTTTTATTTGACGCCATTGCTTCTAAAACGTTTATAATAACACTAAAGCGACTATACTACAGCCCTTTAAAAATAGTTTATATTATGACATTTAGAGAAGTACGTTAATTTAAGAGAGAATGATCTGAAGATGGAATATAATGATATTTAATTTTGTCATTATAACATTTTTATCCTATTCTAGTATTAAAAGATCTTTATTGTTATCCCATTCTAGTATTAAAAGACCTGTTTGAGAAACAACCAACGTCACATGGCGATGACGAAAGCGCAACCATTGAGCGCTACCTGATTCTCATATCAACCGTAATGACTTGGGCCGTTACCAAACCATTAGACCCGGTAAATCTTTACAAACCATTATGTTACGTTACATACCTAGGCTTTATCGATGCGTTTTTTTTATCTCTTAAAGAAAACATTCTTGACATATAAAGGATATTTTATGTTAGTCATTGTTCTTTATTGTGCTAATCTATAGTATTATAAGTAAAATATATAAATAGATACTTTGAAACTGAGTTTTTAGCTGGGTAGTCATAGAGAACCTAATGTTGAGACACTTTGTGATCTGCTTTTTGCCCTTATTAAGACACTGCCTATTGAATAGCGGAACTTAACGCCGCATTTTCTCCACCATAACGGGCAAATGAAAATAAGCCAAACCTGGTGGTTCAAGTGAATATCGGACCTACAACAAACGCGTCTACAGTCGGATACCGTTCCACTTCGCCGTGAAGGGACCGATGAACTAAATGAATTTTATTTATGTTTTATTGTGTTACATTATCTTCTAATACAATCATTCCAAAGGATACCCCGGACATGCCTTTTATAGAGACAGATTTTAGAAAAAGAAAACCCCATCCCAACTATAAAATGCATTATGATGTGGAAAACGAGGTTATTGGTATAGCTAGGAAATACAAATCGCACATTAGGTACGTAAAATATTTTCCAACGTTTGTCATGTTTTATTCAAGTCTTACTCATGAAGAACGAGACCGACCTTAATCCGTTACTTTGTCCTTATAAGCTTATTTGTGACGGTTGAAACGACAAATATTTAATGCCAATTGTATTCAATTTTGTATAGTTTAGCGTGCTATTAGAATTAAATTAAATTAAATCAGCTTCACGCTGTATCCCACACACAACAGGGTAGGCGGAGGGAACCTAGTATTAAGACACTCCGTTCTCCACTTTCTGCCGAATTCTGGAGGCATTGCGTGTTGAGTGGCAGAACTCAACGCCGCGCTTAACCTCGACACAAGAGCGAAGAAATGGAAATATAAATTTAAGTAAATATTTCATCTCCTCGAGTGGGGATCGAACCCACAAGCAGTCAGTTTTATAGTCTCACCTCGTGCCGCTGCGCCACGACTGGCCTCTTTTATAGAAATGTATAAAAAAAAGGTTGTTTCGTCAAGGTGAATTGAAATTATGAATAATAAAATCGTTGAAAAAAGTGTATTTTGACATAATATAAAATATTATAGGCGGTCCGATCTCTTTGAAGTAATTGGAATAAACTATTCTCAGATATTACAATTAATTCTTATTGCTTGCTGCCTTTTCATTTTTTTTTGTTACCTGTCATCATATTTTTTTACTCTAATGTACTGTCTTATATTTTGTGCACAGTTACTGTAGAATACTGTAGTCATAAGTAGTAAGTAAATTACTTAATATTTTTTTCCACTGATTTACCATCAACTGCGACCGCGATCTAACACGGGGTACAGAAAGAATGAGGTAAAAAAATGTTGTTTGAGCGTTTTGATGAAATGTATATCATTTAATTGTATAATATGCTTAATTGCGATATGGAAATAATAGTAATATAATTTGATGAGAATTATTATTTTTCTTTCTCTTTAACATTTGTCGGATTCCAAAGAACCCGGCTCCTTGAAAGCGAAAATCAAATATTTATTAACAGAAAAGTGCCTACTATAATGAATGAAATTTAATTATGTACTTAACAGTAATTTTTATTTTGCAATAAGGCGATAGTGGTGATAATAAAATAAATTTTGAATTTTCCCTCCAACAGACATATTATTTAAAATGGTTTTTTTCATGTAATAAATAAAAAGTTAAATAATATTTGACAATTAATATTGTGACAGGGCATTAGTAGTAACTGCCGGAATAACCTATGGAGGCCGTGAAGATGTGCTGTTTTATTGGTTTCAAAAAGCGTGGGAATGCGAAAGATTGTTGCCAATACTTGGTCGAGGAGAAAATGTCATCCCTCTTATTAATATCCAGGATTTGTCACAGTTAGTAAAATTCAATGAATCCGTTTGAATAATTGTTGAAGAACAAAGATTTAATTTCGTTAATATAGAAACAGAATTATATAATTATATAACTGAATTAGTGTATCTATAGGTATTCATCTTACATGCATCCTACCTATTAAATTTATCTAGTCTTTCAGTTTGTAATTTTTTTTAATTATATATAAACACGTATGTCGTTGATATCGTGAATAGCAAATTATCTCATATTATTTAAATGAATTACTGAGAAGAACTGCTATTTTACAGAATTATATATAATCTAGTGATGGATTTTCCGAAAAAGCTGTATATTCTCGCAGTCGAACAGAATGTGACGAAGCAAAAAGAGGTAATTTCCTTACAACTGACGAAAATATTATTTATTTCATATTTAAAAAAAAAATGTCTGCTTGTAGGTCATAAAACCTCTGGGTCGAATCGTTGGATCGGGAATGTTTCAATGTATTCCTGAAGAGGACGCCTTTCTCATACCAGAAATTAATGTTTGTACAAAATACATTTTTATTGCATATTTGACCTCAAGCTAAATTATTTTAGGTTCGATTCCCACTGGCAGGAATAGTTATTTATATTTATATTATTTTTGTTTAATCCATCTGGGAAGATAATGCTTGGTGTAAGATTTTGTCAACCAACGGGCAGTGCAAATAGCAAAATATCACATATATTTAGCTAATAAGTATATGCGTCAAGATAAAAATGTGACAATAAGGTTTGTTTAGTGATTATTTAACATTTTCATTTCCTCGCTTTGCTAATAAAAAAAGCGAAACTCAATATGCAATGCCCGAGAATTCGAAAGACAGTGTGGGACGGAAGTGTCTTAATAGAAACGGAGTGTCTTAATACTAGGTTACTGCTAGCTAGAAATGTAAATTTGATAAAAATATAAAAGATATTTCCAGCAAAGAATATTTGATTTGATGACATTAAATCTCTTCATGGAACCAACGTTTATCGTCGAAACAATGGCATTACAATGGACATCTGAGTTAACATTTGCGGAAAATGTTCCAATTCTAATAAAGCAGTTTAAGAAAGAAAGGGCACTAAAAGCTTTTAAGGTGGGTATTAATATCGTCATGTTATTTTATCCTTTGTTTCTCATTTTTTATTTATTTATTTAAAGATTTATTGTTTGGTCATATTATAACACAATATTATTTAGATTAATTGATTATTTGAGTTCTATTTCCTTGGTTTCGTTAGACAATTCGTCTATCTCTATTATATAAACAACGGAGTAAGATATCACTAGCTTAGTCTACAATACAGGAAATGCATAAAGGAAAAATTAAGAGCAAGTATAAATCCAGTCGCGTAAAAGTAAAAGACTGGTCGTGGTGCAGGGGTACAAAGTGGTACTGTAAATTTGATGGTTTGATCCCCACTCGAGGAAGTGATATTTCTGCTTAAATTTATATTGTAAATATAAATTTAAACAAAATTTCTGCGCTCTGGTGTCGAGGCCAAGTGCGGCGATCAGTTCCGTCACTCAGCAGGCAATGCCTTAAGAATTCCGCGGAAAGTGTGGAACGGGATGCCTTAACACTAGGTTCCCTCTTCCTACCCTGCTGTGTGCACGATATAGCGTGAGGTTGATTTTTTGTTTAGATGTTGAGGTTGATTTTAAGTATAAATTAAAAAAAAAACCTAATTTAAAATTTATTTAAAATCGAAAATTTTAAGATTGTTGTGTATGGACCTCCACTTGTGGGAAAAACTACATTATGCAAGCTCATTAGCGATGCATATGGGCTTCTTTATATTTCACCAGAAAAAGTCACTGAAGATCTCGCAGAAGAATTGGTGAGCGATAAAGTTATTTAAAACTTGTAGTATTGTAATATTATTTTTTTTGTAGTAAGTGTTCCGTTACTATTTCGATTATATCGTTTTCATTTTAGCGGGTAAGGATAAAAAAAACCATTTGTCACATAAAATTATATGGATCTAAAGTCTGAAATAAAGATTATTGTTATTATTATTAATTCGTTGTAGCTATTAAGTCATCATAATAACCATTTTAAAATCCGTTGCGTAATTTGAAAAAGTTGAAGCGTACATTGTCGGTGGGAAAAAAAATTAAATGAATATAAATATTAACATCGAACATGAAGTGCTATTGCAGAGCATGGATTCGTTAACTTGTAATAAGAAAAAACATCCCAAAATTTTAATATTGTTAAAAAAAATAATAATTTAAGCTTTATTCAAACCGCGCCATTAAGTGAAGGAACCACTGAACACGTAATTACTCGAAAAATGGGCGGTGCGTGGAAACGTAGGTAGTGTATTAAGTATTGACACAATGTTCCCTTTTATTGCGTAGGAAAGGGGGGAGCCGGGTGGGCCGTGCCCACCCCAGGATAGTCTGGTGCCCACACCAAAAATTTTACTTACAACAAAATTTGCCCATATCTGGTCAAAGCTTAAGTCCAGGCCCCCCTCAGAAAATATCTCTACATACGCTATTACTGCTTACTATATGCGGGATACAGCGTGAAACTAAAAAAATATTTTGTTAATTATAGTAGCCAATAATATTAAAGTAATTGTTAGGCGTGGCGCATAAGTCATTGGGAGGTAGGTGAGACTTCTCTACTTATGACTATTGGAGAAGAAACTGAAGTTCCTGAAGATGTTGACGACTCTTTGGAAGAAGAACAAGAGTTTGCTAGACAGACGCTTGCATTATTGAAATCTGGAAGGATTTTAAGTGAAGAAGAAAATTTATCGTGCGTTTTATTTAACTTTGGTTTATAAAATTTAAATTTAGATATCAATAACAAAATGCAAAAGTTTTCAAAAACGTATGATTGTTATAAAATTATTATATATCTATAGTATAATAAAATTTCCTCTGTTTTTACACGGGGTCTTTCTAACGGCAGTGTTCACTTAACGGCAGGTGACCCGTACGATGGTTTCTCTTGTTTTTCTATAAAAAAGCAACAATCATTTTTAAAATAACATAAATATATTACGTATAATGTATCTACTTGTATCAATTCAAAACTTAAATTGTTTTAAATTATAATAGGTAAGAATAATTAAAAATATATACTTTATTCAGCTCTTATATCCAGGTATTTACGAAGAAAACTTTTGAGCCACGAAGCTTTGAACAGAGGATGGGTGCTGGATGGCTTTCCCGCAAATTTGGCACAGTGTTCATTATGTAACGTTTTAGAATCATTTTTCTTAAAAAAATGCAATTTAATTTTCATTATTAATATTGAATTCCATATAAATATGTTGAACATTATGAGATTTGAACCTACAATTTTGAATAAGAGGTCCAGTTTTTCGTTAATAGGAATTATTTATACATAAAAACACAAAATCAAAATTAATCAAAAGATCTGTATTCTTAATTTTGTACTAGTATATTATCGTATAGTATAGGGGAGAGGGGGGCACATTCGAACGATTTTTAAACTTGGTGTCATATCTAAAAATTCTACAGTTTTTAACTTCTTTACTATTTCACAATGCTTAGTCCAACTATTGTGCCACACAATCGTAGCATCATATGTTGAAAAATATATAAGTTAAAGGTGCAATATCAATTTTAGTAGCAGTAGTCAAATGTTCAAAGCTGCCCCCCTTCCGGGGTAGCTTTGAACATGTATGGGGCAGTTTTGAACTATCATCGAATACAATGAAATTAAAAGACTTATCAAACTTTTAAGTAACTTTATTAATAAACTTAACATTAGAAACGATGGAGATCAATTATCAGTACCATGTTAACTTAATTTAATAATATTTTTTAAATAAACAGCTTACTACCCTAATTTGAACTTAGAAAAATTAAAATTAAAGGAAAACATGGATGTAGTACGTGACGTAACCAGCAAGTGAAATGTGAGGAAGTAGTCTACGTAAGAAATAAAAATCAACTTCACGTTTTATCCCGCACACAGCACGGTAGGCAGATGGAACCTAGTGTTTAGACACTCCGTTCCCCACTTTCTACCGAATTCTGAAGGCATTGCGTGTTGAGTGGCAGAACTCAACTAAATAAATATAAATATGTAATAAATTTAAGTAATTATTTCATCTCCTCGAGTGGAGATCGAACCCACAACCAGTCGGTTTTACAGTCACACTTCGTGCCGCTGCGCCATGACTGGCCTCAAGTGTAGTCTACATAAGACTTTTGAAAAACTAACGTAGCACTTGTCCTCTTTCTCAGGAAAGAAAAAAATAAACAAGCTACTTTTTTACTATTCACGGATGATGAGACATTCGCTAAAACGAAGTCTCCAATATTTATTAAGTTGTAGTCTAATTCCATTTCGTAGTCTTCATACGCACAGATTTCAGTATCTTCATTCTCTTCACAGTAAATTGTCACTTCCTCTTCTGATTCCAAATGCATTTTTGAGTCAGTTTCTTCTTCTTTTTCTTTCTAAAGAAAAGTTTAGTATAGTTTTGTTTTTCTTTTGCGGTATTTTTTTACATATAATAATATTCAAAACTGCTTTATTTTGTTCAAAGCTGCCTCAGTGGTAATAAAAAAATTACAAATGTTTTTTTTTCAAGTAAAAGTTTAAAAATTGTAGTAATTTCTAGTTTATTGCATGATATATGAAATATTCTAACTAAAAGAGGAAAAAATAAAACCATATACCTTGAATTGGATCCCTGCGATCCTTACGCGTTTATTTAAAAATGTATAAAATTTTACTCAAAATCAAACACTCCTCGTAACTCAACCACGGGCTCTCATATATCAGCGGTGACAAGTGACACGTGTGCAGATTAGTGCTGCCACTACTCAAAAAAAAATTATCAAAATTTCTTTTTAAAATAGCTCTGTTAACACATATTTTCTAAGCTGCCCTCTCCCCTACATATATATTTTCTATAAGTAGAATGTATATTTTTCTATAACTAGTATTTGAAAGGGGCGAAGAACAAGATTCCGATGTAGGTGAAGAAAATGAAGAAGAACAATTCGATGAAGATGTAGATTTATATAGCAATGTACTGAGAAAATTATTGCCAGGTAGTACTATGGTAAAATATATTTAGTAAAAGAAATAAGTAGAACCTACTTTTTTCTAGTATGCAGAAAAAAAAATGAATATTTTCAGATGTTGTCGTGTCATTAGAGGCTACAGATGATTTTGTATGTGAGAAAGCCATGCGACAACCTGAAGGCGATTCTCGTATGAATGAAGAAAATGTATTAAAACGACTCAGAGAATTCAGAGTTGGTGACGCGCGAGATATCACTCCTCTTAACTTTTTTGACGAACTTGACATACATCCTTTAATAGTCAACGTAAAGGATCATGAGGATTATGGCATGAAAAGTGCATATTCTGCAGTCACGTTAAGAATGGGAAGACCTTGTCGATATGGAAAACTTATGGGTAAATTGGAATAAAAGTTTATCACATATTATTTCTTTAGTTAATTCTCTCATTCTTAATATTAAATATAGCAATAATATTAAGACATTCTGTTTTTCAGTTTCTGCTCGAATTCGTTCACTGCATATTGACAGAGAGATCTTTACCCACTCCACAGGTTTCTCCTTTTAAATTTAGTCAATTCACTGTATGTGATGTTAAGAGAAACATTATCGCTATTAAGTCTGATGCAGTTGGTGCGGACTGCATTAGTCGTAAAATGATCATTCCTATAATAGATATATTAGCTCCTGTCATTACATCCATTTTAAATCGTTCCATTCATCGCGGTGATTTCCCTTCCATTTGGAAAGATGCCCAAATTCTGCCATTACCAAAAAAAATGAATCCGTCTTCCTTTTCCGATTATCGTCCGATTTCTATCCTTCCATTGTTGTCTAAAGTGCTAGAACGCCTTGTTCACAAACAACTAAGCACATTCCTTTTAAAACACAATTTCCTAAGCTCCTTACAGTCTGGCTTTCGCCATGGTCATAGTACGACTACTGCTTTAGTCAAGATCACCGATGACATCAGGCATGGTATGGATGATCAGAAGATAACGGTGTTGACATTATTAGATTTCAGTAATGCTTTCAGCACTGTTGATTTTGACATTCTACTTGCTTTACTGACTTCTCTTAACATATCTCCTGAGGTGATTGATTGGTTTCGTTCTTACTTGTGCGGACGCCGACAGCGCATTCGAATAGATGATTCATATTCTGAATGGTCCTTCACCAGTGCGGGCGTCCCACAAGGTGGCGTGTTGTCCCCTCTCCTTTTTTCAATTTTTATTAATACCATCTGTCTTAAAATTTCTTCTCTCTACCACCTGTATGCTGACGACTTACAAATCTACGCACAAGGTACTCTCACTGAGCTGCCCAATACCATCCAGAAAATAAATGATGATCTTAAGCAAATTTCAGTTTGGAGCAAACATTTTGGACTTACTATAAATCCTTTAAAAGTCAAGCAATTGTTATCGGTAGTCCTAGATTACTGTCGAAAATTAACTTATCACATATATCAACTATATTGATCGATGGGACTTCCATTCCATTTAGGGAATCAGTTAGGAACTTAGGTGTAATTATGGATAAGCATTTGTCTTGGGAACCCCAAATAGTAGAGGTAAGTAAAAAGATTTATGCTGCTTCCGCATCTCTGCGTAGGCTGCGCAATTTCCTACCAATACCTACCAAAATTGCGCTAGCAAACTCACTCCTATTACCAATTCTCGATTATGCTGATATTTGTTATCTCGACATTAAAGAGGAGCAACTGAATAAACTTGAGCGACTTCAAAACCTCTGCATTAGGTTCATATTTGGAATACGTAAATATGATCATGTTTCAGAATTTCGTGATAAGCTCAAGTGGCTCCCTATCCGCCTTCGCAGGAATACTCATATTCTTCATCTTCTCTATTCCGTGCTGTTTAATCCTTCTACTCCACCTTATCTGAAGAAACAATTCAGATTCCTACATGATGTCCACTCACTTTCCCTACGTTCCCAGAAAAATCTATTACTTGAAATTTCTCCTCATTCTTCTTCTTTTCTCACTAACTCTTATACTATTAAAGCTGCCCGACTATGGAATTCCTTACCGATATCGATCAGACATGCCAAAAGTTTACAGAAATTTAAAACTTTACTAAAGAATCACTTTATGAATATTTAATTTAGCCTTTGTTTATTTTTTATTTTTGTTTTTTTTTTCTTTTAATCTTCAAAATACTTTTTATAAATGTATCAATATTATATGTATGATTTATTTTTATATTGAATGTTGCTTAGTATTTATTAATATTAATATTTATTGAAATAAATATGTATTTATTATATTTATATATATGTGTGTATATATATGTATATGTATATATATGTATATATGTATATATCTATTTTATCTATGTTATTAAATATTCTCCTGCATTGTAATGCACCACCCACACTCTTTTTTTATACAACTCCAGCGACCAAAGGTTGCCTGGAAGAGATCGCTTTAAGCGATAAGGCCGCCTTATTGTACATGTTTTTTCACTTGTTTTGTAAATAATTTGTTTAAATTTAAGTGCAATAAAGTAAAAGAGAGATTGTAACGTTCCCATTACAAAAGAGTAGCACCACTAAAGTTAAAGTCTTTCCAGGCCAGAGATATGAGAATAATATTATATTCCCTCGAGTGAGAATCGAACCCACAACCATAGCGTGTATAGTCAGACGCTGTCCCACTGCGGTACGATGTCCACTGATAATTAAATAAAGTCATTACACATAGTTAGAAATATTTTTCTATTTATGCAGCTAAAATAAAAGCAGCAGAAAAAGAGGAAAAGTTACAACACGAGACCCTTCGCGCCAGGGAGGAGAAAATCAAAAAGGAGCTGGAAAAAAAGATGCAAGAAGATCGAGAAGACAAGATGGAATACTGGGTAAGCATCGTTAAATCTTAATTTGCAGTTGTTTTGCTTCATTAGATGTTTTATTTCGATACTTATATATCATTATGCAAAATTTTTACACATTTTCATTAAGTCGAGTTGTGAGTATATAATCAATTTAAAAAAAAAAAAAAAAAAAAAAAAAAAAAAAAAAAAAAAAAAAAAAAAAAAAAAAAAAAAAATAGCTTCACGCTGTATCCCGCACACAGCAGGGTAGGCAGAGGGAACCTAATGTTAAGACACTCCGTTCCCCACTTTCTGCCGAATTCTGGAGGCATTGCGTGTTGAGGGGCAGAACTCAACGCCGCGCTTAACCTCGACACCAGAGCGAAGAAATGGAAATATAAATTTAAGTAAATATTTCATCTCCTCGAGTGGGAATCGAACCCAGAACCAGTCGGTTTTGCAGTCACACCTCGTGCCGCTGCGCCACGACCGGCCTCAATTTTAAAGATCTTCTTTTTAACTAATTTTTATTCTTTTATCATTATAAAACTTGACAATTATATGTAAATCCGATGACTATGACTAAATAATAATATGGTACCATTGAACTGGTACTGGTGCTAATAATGGTGCCTGAGGTTTGGCCAATATAAGGAACGCCTATTAGTAAAACTGGCTTGGGATTGCTAAATTCTTTTTGATATATTCGGTTTATATATCTAAGTGTAAAGCGTTTTTTATCTATTTTTTGTCTATTTTTCAGCTTCACGCTGTATCTCGTTATAGCAGGGTAGGCACAGGTAACCGAGTTTAAAGACACTCCGTTCTCCATTTTCTGCCGAAATCTTGAGGCATTGCCTGTTGAGAAGCGAAACTCGAGGCCGCGACTCAAGACTTTGCCTTGTTACCAGAACGAAGAAAATTAAAATCGAAGCCAAAACCGTCGCGTTTACAGTCAAACGATTTTGCTACTGCCTCGTGACGGCGCTTACATATTAGCTTTAACTATTTATTTAGCTTATATGAGTATACTAAAAATAAAAATATTTTTAGTCTGAATTATATTCTCTAATACGCGAAGAAGAGGAGGCGGCATTAGCGGCGTCTGGAGAACCGATGAGAAATTATCTCGTTACAAACATATTTCCTACTCTTACTAACGCGCTTCTGGAAGTCGCTAAATTACGTCCAGCAGATCCTATAGATTTTCTTGTAAGTGCTTATGAAGTGTTATAAAATATATTTTGTCGGCTTAAAATGTAAACCTGGTAAATCCTTTTGTTGTCTTTATGTATTCGTACGTTTTTAAGTAATTCGAAAGTGTAAAAACAATATGAAATCGACCTTTATTTTATTTCATATAGTAGAGCATGCATTCTAATTATATTTTATTTTAATAGGCAGAATATCTATTTAAATTGAATCCAACTGGCAAGATGTTAGAGCCGGGTTACAATCTTCAGGCTGAAAAATTATTAGGAAAAATCAAAATATTAGATGATGCTCTCCAGGATTTAGACATTAAGATAGATCCCTTAATGCCTCCGGAGGTCTGTTATAAAGAACCCAGCGACACTAAGAGAGATATTAATAGCATGAGCGCTTTGTGAATTTATTAAATGATATATAGAACATGAAAATAGGAAACCAAGCAGCGTTGCATATGTTTTAGATGTGATTTGTAACTTAAATATGATATAAATAACTATAATAAAAGTATTGTATTTTAATAGTACTTAAGGCTGAATTCGCATATTATAATTGTGAGAATATGGACTCCGGCGCGAACGGTTCTAGAGGACGAAAGTGTCCCTTCTAATCTTTATGGGAACGTGCGATTCGACAGGTATTCCCGAATTATATGAGCGAGATAGTCTGGCAGTGCCATACGACTGAGCTTTTCTCTTCAAAAGAAGGCCGTTGTGCCAAACAAAAAAAAAATCTTTATCTAATCTCTATCGTAGGGCCGTTTTGTTTTGAATAAACTGGTATCTTCAAAACTACAGGACAGTACAGATTTTGCACGCCGTGCATGGCGGTGCGCGCGGGCACGCACGGTGATGCGCGGTCATACGCTCAACAACATTGATTTGTAATAATCTTAAACTTATGATTATTGTCATTATAATTTGTGATTTCGTTAGTAACAAAATAACACTTTCATAAATTAAAACATAGATATATGTGGGGAGTACGCACCTAAATTTATTATTAATTCTCTCTAAGATAGAGTACCCATTTTTAAAATCCACTTTATAAAAATATTTACTACAAATGAATTTTTAAATACGCTCTACATGCGATTCGTTTTTTATTTCGCGTTGTATTTATTTTATTACTTACTAATAGACATTATGAATATTGGATAATAACATGTATTTCAATTTTAATTCATACCTTTACAGTGAAAATGTCGATGACGAGAGCTAATTTGTGTTATAAGAAAATAATAATTGTTTAAAAATAAACCGGGGCTTAGCATCATTACAAAATCTACCATATCATAATAATCTTGTAACATAATTCTCTTTACATAATTTTTTATTCTTCTAACATCATAATAATTAAAAGATAAAAATATTATACCTAAATATCTTTCATAACTTAACCACCTGGGTTGAGTTATGAAAGATATTTATAATATTTATTCTTCTATCATGTTGAAGTCAAAAGAAATATTAATTTTCTTTTGACTTCCTATATAATAATAATAATATTGATAATTCAATTTAAGGAAAAATATAGGAATATAGAAAATATTTGTATAAAATTAATAATCTTAATAATTAAGAAAATTATATAATAAAGTAATAACTCCAATATTTGGATATAATTTTCTGTACAAAACACCAATATATATTATAATATTCTTTTTTATTGTCACAAACAAATGCAAAGTAAGTCATTAGGTATAATTATAAAGTAGATCGATAATATAGATACAATCTATGCTTGCGTGATACAAAATTGTAAAGTTCTATTGATCAGTCGTGTGCTCCACATATTGTGATAAATATGAACCGATATGAGACGAGTAATGAAAGTTCATCCTCAAGTTTCTCAAAAATATGGATCCAAAACAAATATTAAAAGTAATAAATGGCTTGAGCAAACCAACGTTAAGCCAAAATCCGATGTGGGGCCGCTATCGTTGCTGGCAGCTAGTCTGCGACATCAAACTACAGAATTTTTCAATAATTCCACCTTACATGGTGTCAGGTACATCGCAGAAAAAGAACGGCCGTTCTGTGAAAAGTGAGTATTTTTTGCCTGTATCTACTGATAGAAATATCTGTGACTATCTAAGATCAATAATGTTAATTTCGTAGGTTCATGTGGTTTAGCTTCACTGCAATTGGAGCTGTTGCTACTTGCATTATTATTGTAAGCTTATGGGAAAAATTCCAAACAAATCCAACGATCACTGGTAAATATTGCTTCGATATTATGTAAATAATAAATATTTCAAACATTTAATGAATTAATATTTTTATGTTGTGTGTTTAGGATTGGACACTGATTTCCACAATTGGGACGTTCCGTTTCCCGCCGTTACCATGTGTGACATAAATCCTGTAGATGAAGATCTTTTACAAGAGTATATTGAAAGGTAAGCTTTTCTTATAGTTCATCCGAATTTCGAGATTTATTAAAAAAACAAATTAAGTATTGAAATATGTTTCCTTAAATTTCTTTCTTTTATTATATTGTAAAAACTGTTCATAGTATACTCGTATATTAAATATCTATAAATTCACTTGTCTGTTTATTAAAAGGGTTTGGGGAACCAACCCTCCTGCAAGGGCGGATGAGATGCTCCGTTGGTTGGCAACTCTTAGTTATCAGACCATAGCCTCAAGATCTTCTGAATTTCTTACTAATACTGACCTTGTCGGGAAAGGTCAGGACGATGATCCTGAACCAGCGCTACAACCTAAACATGCAATTTTTAGCGTAAGATTTGAAATTTATAATCTATCTAATCTTATGATATCAATGTTACCACTAATAAAATAAAATTTAATAAAAATCTTATTAACATTGCTTTTTTAAGATCGTTAAACATTGTGAAAACTTATTCTACGACTGTGAATGGAAAGGGGATTCTGAAGAGTGTTGTGATTTGTTGACGCCAGTATTTACAGAAATGGGGTTTTGCTATGCATTCAATTCAAGACACGCTGAAAAAAGTTGGCCTTGGTAAGTAACAGGAAAAATATTTTTAAGTAATTTAAATTATCACTAAAAACACAACATTTTTATATTTTTTTTCTGTTTAGGCAAACTCAAACTGAACCGTTCTCAGAGGCGTTCATTCACGAAACAGATTCGAAGTGGTCATTCATGTTTAATTCGTTTCGCAACGATACTGTGATTGATGTATGTTTATTTGTTTATTTTTTTATAGTGTACAACGTTGCTCGATATTAATTGTTGGATGTCTTTAACTTAGCTATATTTTTTCCATTTTTATACTACTTCAATGCCTTTAAGGCACTACAGCTATACCTAAAAATTATATCTAATGGTAAAATTCCAGATTTACATACATTCTTCAGAAGAAATGGCTGGCTTAGAGCAAAGTGCCCAGCATTCCTGGGACAGGCGAGTAGAAAAAGTTTCCTTTTCAGTAAAACACACGTATACAACAGAGGATGCCCGCCAGCTTTCAATTCGCCAGAGACGATGTGTGTTTGCTGATGAACAAGTATTGGAAACGTCTAATATCTATACTTATTCGGCGTGTATGCGACAATGCCGTATGCAGAGATGTCGGTCGTTTTGTAAATGTGTTCCACATTTTTATCCGCCTATCAGTACGTAGTTATTTGAATTTAAACATAATTCATTTTGTGTTACTTTTTATTTGTGTATTTATATTAGGATCTTGAGAATGGATAACTATAGCTATCACGCCTAGCTGCATTTCCTTGTGCGAAAAATGTTGAATACCTGTTATTACATTGTTGTATGTATTGTTGGTTTCGCGTTTTATTCCTCTCATAGCTTGGCTTGGTTGTAGAGATAATCTAGTGGCCAAACATTCCGTTCTCCGCAAACATCGTGCTCACAGTTAAAAATGACAAATACGTAAATTATTTATTTTCTTTTTTTATCAGCTTCACGGTGTATCCCGCATACAGTAGGGTAGGCAGAGGGAATCTAGTGTTAAGACACTCCGTTCTACACTCTTCGCTGAATTTTTCGAGACATTGAACGTTAGACTTTTGTCTTGGTGCCAGAGCGAAGAAATAAAAATATTAACGAATAATAATTCATTCCCGCAAGTAGGGATCGAACCCACAACTGCTGCGTTACAGTCTCACCCATGTGCTCCTGCAACACGTAGGCCTCTATTTACTTTCTTAGATGTAAATTAATGATAAATATCTTTACAGTAACTGATATATCTAATATTTTATATAAATATACATATTGGTTTTGATTAAACAGAAGGCTACAGATATTGTACAGTAAGAGAACTGGAATGTATAGCTAAATACATGGCCGCTATAACAGATATTACACGTTGTTCTTGCGAATTGGGATGCTCCCACACGGTGTATGAAGTAGAAAAACTCACGGACATCGAGTGGGTATTATGAAGGCATTGTTTAAACTTTGAACAATGATTTCTTAGCTAATTAATATTATAATTACGTTTCTAGTACAAGCAAGGGACCAGCGGCGACTAATTCTTTGGAAACCGAATTTGTATCTTGGCCAATGGTTCGATATAAACGAGAAGTGCTTTTCGGTTGGGTAGATTTGCTGGGTAATTATTTTAATAAACAAATAAATTTATAAAATTTAGGTCACTTCTGCTATTGTTATGAAATTATTGTAATAATTTATAAACTATAGATCATATAAACCCATGCTCATACTATAACACATTAGAAATGCTTCTCAAACTGGTAGTTGCTTTAAGTTCATTCGACAATAATGTTTGAAAAATCTAAATATATAATAGTAAAGAATGCTTTGAATTAGAAATTTTTATACTCACTAGATCTAATATATAAATTTATTTTTCAGTATCCTTTGGCGGTATCGCAGGCTTGTTTCTGGGTTTCTCTTTGCTATCAGGAGTGGAGCTGATATACTATTTCACGCTACGCACGTGTTGCTCCGCCATCAGGGACAAAGATTTGTTGATACAAGAGCGCGTTGAACGGCTCTCGCGACCAAAACCACCGCATAATTTGAGCTTAGTGCCTTGGTAAATTATGATTTTTTTTATCTCATGCTTTTTCCGTGACTTTCCTCCTCACTCACTCGATCACTCATTCGATGTGCCCAAATCATCTGAGCACGCTCTTCATTCTCATCATTACATCCTCGCTCGTACCTGCCCTTTTTTGTATCTCTTCATTGCGGATTCGATAATCTAAACTGATCTGCAAATCCTACGAAGAGATCGCACCTCGACAGCATTCTTCTTCTGTAATCTCCCGTTTCGCTGCAGTATAACAGCGTCGGTACCAATGCATTGTATGCGGCCAAACAGTTTAACTGTGCTGACGTTTCGCTGTCTCATCAATGCACCTAAGGACTTGTAATTCTGTTACAATACGTCTTTCCGCATACCTGTCATAACTAATATCTTCCATCTCTAATAAACATACTTCCCAAATATATGCAGCAGCAAGAGGCTGTTCACATTGTACCGGGGTAGTATCTTCCATAGTTTCGGTTTCACAACTCTATCAAACCTTTTCCAAGTCCACAAAAGCACAGAAAACTTTTTGGTTAACCGCCAAGGATATTTCCTTGATCATGCGGAGACAAAGCTCTAAAGTCTCCTTGGGCCTTCAACAATAGCATTTTGGATCTTGGACGTTGCTTCGTTGCTTTCTGTTGGAGAATCCTTCCCTGAGTCTTTAAAATCAGGCCGCCCGTCGAATTCTAGGGATGGCACAGTTCGGCGCTATGGAAAGGACAAATGAGGCGTACGCTCCACGGCAACCACTACCACGCACTATGGATAATGGTAGAACAACGGCAGATCAAAATTCATTTTTACTAAAGTCGTCTCTGACGCACTTTTTATTTTTTTTAAATAGTATAATAGTGGAACTTTAATGTAATGAATTATTTTTTCGTGAATTATATTTGGAATATATTTTTTTTAATTGTGAGAAATTGTTATACGTAAGAATGTCTATTTCAGGTTGTTCGCATCGATACTTTAAACTTAATTTCCTTAAAAAAATGTGCAAATAGGTATAAAGTGTTATATATTTTTAAAAAGCCTATAGTATGTAGATTTTAAAACAATTATTATATTGTGGATTCTGTGACTACATTCTTATAAAAAATATTAACAATAAGTGAAGAGAAAAAAAGTACGTACTTAAAGTTCATCGAGACTTTTGATAGCTACCGACGTCTACCGACGCGTTATATTTGATGTTATTTTATAGTCCAGATATTCATAAATAACATTTACAAAAATCAGCTGCGGAAACGTGCGGTTTAAGAAGTTATCGCGAAAACTACGATACAAGTCAGGGAACAAGAAAACTCTATCTATTGAAATTTCTAATGTTGTACTATTTAATTAATTAGATTGCGGTAAATTTCAATTAAATTATTGTTATTTATTAATAAAAGAACGTTTTATCTTCATTTTTCACATATTTTGCGGTATAACTAATTAATAAAATGCACACTACCCTCATTTATGAAATTATATAAATAGAGTGAATTAATTTAATAAAACTCTTACAAATTAGTAATAAAATTACTAACAGACGTTTGATTGTTAAGTAACTTCACTAAATTTCAAAGTGGCTAATACTTTCAAGTGTTCCAAGCGTGAATTATTACTCCCATACATTGAAGGAGTAAAAAAACTTGAAGCAATCAATATTAGCTATTAATATTTCTTAAAGAAAAGTATCATGTTTCTGTAGACAACATATGTTTTATTATCAGCGACATTCAAAGGAATCTTATTCGTTCCTTTAATAAACAATGGACAGAAGCGTCCCGGTAAAAAGATTAGTTTTTTTAAAAAAACAACGAAAATTGGTTTGTTTCTGAATATTTGTTAACCTTACCAATCATTAAAGAAGTAGCATCTGAGAACTCACCATCGACGTCTTCTGGAAAATGCGGAAGACCCTGTGTCCCTATGGGGACCCATCAGATTCAACGAAGAGGCGAAAAAATACCGCGTAATTTAGTGAATATGGCTTTGAACACACACATTTGCAATACCTACGTCCAGGGCTTACGTCTATAGGAGGAGAAATAGAAGCAAAACTCATGGAAAAATTAAGGCTTGCTGATCGAGATACAATGTCTCTATATTTGAATCTCATAGAAAACGCAAGCCACAGCAAAATGCTATCGGATCAAGAGGCATTAAATATTTTTATTTATTTTGATTTAACAAAAGCGCAATACATGTATTTAAGGAATTTAACAAACGAATGAGATCCCAAGAATGCACAAGGTGCACAAGAATCCCGTAATAAGGAGTATCAAAAATTTTGCCTACAGCATGCCAGAAAGTGCTCTCGATCAGCTACAAATGAGGATGTATTTCATACTCTTCTCTACACATCAGATCCGTACATTTCCAGTCATAGAAAAACATACGAGTATAGCAAAAGTATGAAGGCACTTGATGAAGGTACCCTAGATCTTTTAAAATTGAATGAACTTATTATGGATCCCGAAGTTTACCAAGTATAATTAAATATAATATACTCATCATATAATATACATTCATTTCTAATATTATTCTACTTGTAAATCAGTTTTTGTAAATTTTATATTTTATTAAATAAGTATATGTGTACGCGTAATTTCTTACTTAAATAGATAACAGCTTAAGAAACATTGTTTTTTCATAAACTAATTTAATAATACATTTTTATTACTACTATAAGTAGTGTGGACTAAGGAAATTATTATTTTATTCTTTTCATTATTTTTTATATATATATATATATATATATATATATATATATATATATATATATATATATATACTCTAATAAAAATAAAATATCTGAACGTTACCTAAAGCGCTATTTTATACTTTATGCTTGTGCAAAAATTCAATTGTTTATCTTAACAAATAAAAAAGTTATCGATTTTTGATCTGATACAGACCTCAATTGCCCATAGTGCCACGCTTAACGTGGAATTTTGCAGTATCAGGGGTCCACACTCCAACTTGAATGGCGTCCACCACAATCTCGAGACGACACGGCCGGCCTTGTTATTCCTGGCGGACACTCAGATTGTCCGACCGAACGACGCAGCTTATCTTCAATACCCCGGCTACAAAATAGAACATAACTTTAAGCCCCATGCCGGGGTCGCTGTGTTCGTAAGGGAGGACTTAAATTTGGACGTCTTGCCAATTTTGAAGGTACGATCGTGTCCGAGTCCACGCATGCTTTTACATCACAGATCCCCTCCGCTGAGGTCGTGATACTTGGCGATTTTACACAATGCCAGTTAGCTTAGCAGAGTGGGCTGTATTCGACCTTCGGCCCGGGTTCGACCTATGGAGTACTGTTCTCATCTCTGGGCTGGTGCATCGCAGTATCAGCTTGAACCATTTGATCGCATTCAACGTAGAGCCGTCTGAAATGTTGGGGACTCAAACTGATTTCCAACATAAATTACACAAAAACCAGAACAAGTCTAAGACGCGTGGCCCACCGTATTTGATCATCTCAGCAGTAACTCCATCTGCTACCGCTGTCTTACCACATTTAGCGTTTCGCTCTTACTCGAGACCGAGGCGTTATCCATTCATAAATCTACTTGTAAAATTTCGCCCATCGCTCCAAAATGTGTGGTTGTTGTTAAATTTTCACCGTCTTTCGAAAGCACCTTTTATTCTACAGGTTACCAAAGATTGCACCTCGGGAAACACCAGTACTAAATTTGTGTATTTTAATACATTATAAGAGAATAAACCAGATCTGAACGAAATCAAGAAATTATAATTGAAGTTTTAACAAAAAAACTTTCTTTGGTTTATTTTTAACATTATAATTTCAGGTGGATACAGCCTCCGATAAGTCCAACAGAGTTGCCTATAAAACTGAAAGTCAAAAATATACAGAATCCACAGTATTCTCCGCCGCCAGGATACACGGAGTTCTTACCGTAGATATTTTAATTTTTTTTTAGTGATATATTTGATTAAAAAATATATATATAATTAAGTTTATATTTGTAAAAATAGTTTTATATAGTATGTTAGCACTCGTATATTTAAATGCAATACTTAACTAGCTACGAAGAAACATGAAAATAAAAGCCACAATGAAATTTAAAAGTTTTATTTTATTCCTTGTTTGGTCACATCCATCTAAAAAGTCTGAAATACATCAGATAAAATTGTATCGAACTACATTACAATGACAAAACAGTCAACAAGTTCCAAATATTCGAGAAATATAAACGCAATAACAAGAGTCGAAAACGATCACAATAATGCAGTTCAAATAAGTAAATTTCAGAATTACATTTTAGTTTATACATTTAGATTTAAGTTTTTGTATAAGTTGCTAAGCAACTAAGACAGACATCTAAGTACTACACATTTAGGAATGAAGCATAGCCATTAAATACTAAATTGAGGCCAATGGCACATGAATGGTCTACACGTAAGCTATATATATATAAAAGATACTTTATAACAGCGATACCAAAAAAGTTTTAATTAAGCAGTTTTTTAAATAATAAACAATCACATGTAATGGCTGTGATAATATAATAAATTTGTAAGTCTCCGGATTAACATGTAACAATATGTCTCTTATATGGAGACGTTATTGTTTCTGTTTTTAGATTATCTCTGCCTACTAGAAGTTCTCCATAAATTACGTCATATGAATTTTATGATTTTGACCTTTCCCCATTCTTGTGCATATTTTTGTAACGCCCCATAACGTGTGACGTAATTTATGGATCGCCCCCATACCATACGCGAATAAGAGCGGGAAACTGAAAAAAAAAAACAATATCACACGATTGAATGTGTGTAGACCATTTAGCGCCCATGGCGTCGGTAAAGGTTGGATTCATTGCATCAAACACAATTAACACACTACATACATACTCATAAAAAATCATGATATTGTTTTAAAATTTAAGTACACGGATCATAGAGAAATAAGTAGATTATTGTTTTAATATGGGCACATTTAATATTGAAATCATTATTTACTTGCCTTCGACTGTACTCAAATTATTTATAACAAAATAATTACATAACAGTGTTACACTTTTAATGTAAGTTTTAATCTTATAGTTAACCATACTGGAATCTCTTACATGAGACATCTACAATACACCACATTTTAATGTAAATGTTTCAAAAACATTGTTGTTAGTGAAATCGTAAAAACAAACATTAAAAACAATTTTAAATGTAAGAAAATTATTAATCTCGCACACAATTAGTAATTGATTGTAGCAAAAAAAAAGGAAACTATTTGCATGTATTTAGTGCTTTAAATCGTTGGTGCCTTTCAATAAATTAACCTACACACAAAATTCATTGCATATTTTAGCAACTAATCACAATTGAAGCAATTAAAAATATGAAATATAAATAAGTACTATAAACGTGTAAATAAAAGCACGACAGCGAAATAATATGTACAATGATAAATACACAATATATAACAAAATTATTTAAAAAGAATTTCATACATAACGCAACAAATTATATTTGCTTTAATTATAATGAATAAAGTTTAATCGAATACTATTAAAGGTAACATGATTTGTTTTTAGTTTTGTTTTATAAAATGATATATATAATATGGCTGTCATTTCAAATATAAGAGACCGCTTTTTTTTTAAGAAATTTACGCTTATATGCAGGGATGTTACGGAGCTCCCTCCGTATTCGTACCAAAAACTATCGGATTTCTGAAATAAAAAATATCATAAAATACAATTTTCTCATAAACCACATTTTTAACCGACATTCTACAATCCGAAATATTTCTATATCCGTAACACAAACCAAAAAGTGTATTTTTCTTGTAAATCCAGATCAGAAATGTTACATCCGTAACATCCCTACTTATATGTTCAATTGAAATTAAGTACAAGTACTTGTTTCTTAAATAAGTACAACTTCGAAGCAACTTTGTTCTACAAAGATTGTAATTTAAGTATCAAAATATAATTTAGGAATAATAAAAAAAAATACTACCGTGATTAGTGAGGAGGAAAACAACACAGCCTTTAGGGACCTCTCTACACAATTACATTGTAATATTTTTGATATAGTGTAAACTCCATATAACGTCACTCAAAGGAATAAGCATTTTATGGTGTTATTGCCAAATTGTCGTAAAATGAAGAGTAATAATTTTTTTTTTTCTATTATATATTATTTTTAATCGAAAATTGTTTGTTAAATCCGGTCACGTTACATAGAGGCTACATTATAAATGTATTTATATTAAAGACTTAAATAACTACACATAGGACAGAATTCAGACTATTCATATCTGCTTATATTTGGCATTTGAAAATAATTGCTTTTTAATAAAAGAAGATAAGTTTAGTTTCTAATGTTTACACTAATATATATTAAATATATGAATAATAATTTATTGATTACTATACCATACATAATTCTACGCATAAGCCTAATTAATATTTATTATATTTATTATATAAATTATATTATAGTAAACACT
The DNA here is from genome assembly GCA_021202915.1 of Heliconius himera. Classification (NCBI taxonomy): domain Eukaryota; kingdom Metazoa; phylum Arthropoda; class Insecta; order Lepidoptera; family Nymphalidae; genus Heliconius; species Heliconius himera. The sequence continues at coordinate 377,881 of JAJHJA010000079.1, read as the reverse complement.
TCAAAAAATTCTATACTACTGATATTTGGTGAATAAAATATTAAATTTTGTTTAGAAAAAATATTATTCAATAGAAAATTACACTTTAGTGTTTGCTGCAGAAAATTTAATTTTATTATTAAAATAACATTAATACATCCACAACGTATTTTTTTTTTTATAAAACCGTTATCTAAGCTGAAATGAAAAAAATTGTTACTTGCCGTAAGTTCTAAATAGAACATTTTAAAGTACATATAGTATATTGAGGGCCATCCATTACGTCATACGATTTTTTGTACATTCCTTAAAATGTGACATCACATATTTATCAATATTACACTTCAAATTAATAAATTAAAATCCGTTCCGTAATTATGTTTGCATATTATATTTTGAAATGTGATGCCACAAAATTTAAGACACCCTCACTCCTTGTCACACTTCGTCCACCCAATACATACGCCTTAACGTGTGACGTCATTTATGAATGGCCCCCAACTATTTAAATGTTGCATATTTTTTTAAGTATTCAATTGTTTTTGTCTTTTCCCACAAACTACACTGTACACGTTGAATTATAAATAAGTCATTATAGAACTAATACACATTTCTAATTATCGTAATATTGTATAGTAAGTTTATAGTGTAAAGGTATAAAATTATAATTTTTCGTATTGTGTTGAATAACATTTTTTCGATTCCTACTCGTGGTAATGAGAATTATTTACATTTTCTCGCTCTGGTAAGAAGCGTGTTGTTGAGTTACATATTTGACCACGCAATGTCTCTAAAATTAGGTGGAAAGTGGGGGACGGAGTGTCTTGACAATAGGTTCCCTGTGCCTACTATTATATGCGGCATACAGCCTACTGTTATATGCGGCATACAGCGTAAAATTAAAAAAATGAATATGCTTACTGATTAAGTACACAATATAAACTTAAAGTAGTTTATTTTACTTAAACCTTTACACTTTAAACTGACTGCTTAATTTGAGAATTAGTACAACAAATTATTCTATATAAGACTACTACTGTCACAAAAAATGCTACTGAAGAAACACAATCTACTGTTATCATATAAGTACAGTGTAAACTCCATATAACAACATTATAGAGATTAAATAGAGATGAAAAAATATAAACACCTAATATCAATCAAGTATAAATTTTACAAATACGCCAACGTTATTATTAAAGTCAAATAAAATAATGTTTATACATATAGTACATATATACAATATTTTGAACTTTTTCATCATTCAATTTCTTAGTATTTTTGGTTTTTGTTTTAATTGAGAGTAGTTAGTCGTATAATTTATAATATTATATAAATGACAAGATACACCAAGCAAAGTTGTAGGATGTCGACGTTTTAAGGAGTGCGTCACTAATTGGACTGATGTTATATTGAGTTTACACTATGTTATTCTTATATAAATGTTTTTCCGTCAGCATGGTATGGATTGAGCGTTAAAATTGGTCGGCCACAATGGACTTCCTGCCTCCCCCGCCTCCTCTTCCTTATCCGAACATCTCCGTCGAAGGAAACTATATAAAACGGTAAAACGCTCCGGATCTGATAATGTTGCCTGTAAATACAATATTAATATTTACAAAACCTTTGATTTTCACGATTTTTATAAGTTTTAAATAAACTTTTCTACGTAAGAGCTTCATTAAATATTAATATTTATTTATTACGTTATTTTTTTACGCATTCTGCATAGCAGGGTGAGTAGAATGAGCTTAATATCAATACACTGTTTTCCGTTTTTAAACATTTTTTTAAACTGTTATTCCACACTTAGGAAAGAAAAAAACTTATTTAGAAAACGTATAAAAATTTGAACGAGTTCGAGTCCCGCTACGTTCAATTTTTTAAACGTTTTCTAAATAAGTACCGTTCTCCGTTTTCCGCCCATATTTAAGCAACGTGTTGAGTGAACGAAATTCATATTTTATTTTACTGAAATAGTGCAATGAAAATAATTCATTCCTGTAAATGGGAATCGGACCGTCAACCATCACGTTGACTTTAAGTTACTGTCGCAATGCAACACGATAAAATAAAATACTTATTTAGAAAACATATAAAAATTTCAAAAGTTCAAATTTTTATACGTTTTCTAAATAAGTATTTTTCTTTCCTAAGTGTGGAATAACACTTTAAAAATGTTTAAAAACGATAAAATAAATTGGTATAGTACAAGCCAAATCGGGCTTAAGACCGCAAAGAATTAAAAAACAGCTATATACACACCTCAATAGCAATAGCCAGTAACAGGTGAAGCACTGGAATAAGCAATAAGTAAATTCTAAATTTAAATTCCTCGGGTTGTGCTAGATCCATAACTTTGACCTCCATGAAGTCGGCGAGCCACGGCCACGGGCAAAGCAGTAAAATAGTCACGAATATAGCTTGCGTCACTAATGTTGCTACTAGGTAATCTGAAATTATGTATAATTATAGATTTTTTTTGTATAGTTTATGATCATTTTTTTCTAGTATTTATTTTGTGATCATTTGGTGTTCAAGGTCGTCGAGACGCACGCAGGCGCACAAACGTGCGACTGTAAACGCCGTATTTGTGGCTTCGATGTTGCTACCAGAGTGAGAAAATATAAATATTAAATAATGCATTATTACGAGTGGAATTGAAGCCACATCTGTCGCTTTTATAATCACACGCTATGCCACTGCGCCACGACTACCTTTAAATAGTATCAGTAATGAATAAATAATTATTACTTACAGTTTGAACAAAACGGTTGACGGAAGGGCCAGCCCTTAGCATAGACACAGGCCATTATTAAATACTGGAATGCTGAAATAATAAATATCACTGTGTTCTCCCAACATAGCACTTGCTCCACTTCCGCTCCTCCTTCTACTTGTATATACCTGGTACGAAAAGTACATATTTAGATATTTTTTTAAATTGGTTATTATAGAATTAAGAAATTTAAGTTATACAAAAAAAAAGTCAAATACAAACCATTCTTGGCTCTGCAACATATACACAGCTAGTATCTGCATAGCCAGCACTAGCAGCACCTGCAGCGTCAGCGGCAATATGCTGGAGACGGCCACCAGCGACACGGGCGGGGACTGCTTGGTGAGCGCGGGGCCCGGAGACGCGCGCCCCAGCGACAGCGCCAGCAGTGTGGTCAGCACCAGGTCGATGTAGAGGAACTGGTTGTTGCCGAGGATGGAGTAGAACTGGAAATGTCAGTCCGGTTTCAATAAGTTTTCTTAAATTTTTAGGCTTCTCTTTTTCTAAAGAAAAAAAAACACTGCTGTCTGTCTGTCCGTCTATTAAAACTATTTTCAAGATTGCAGGGAGGTATCGAGCAGAAATTAGTATCAAAAAATCAACTAAACACACTGTCAGACGACAGTGTTACCAGTCCCACAGAGCACAATAAAAAAACTTCTATGTCAACTTTGACAAGACGTAAGTATTATTTACAAACACAAATTTAGAATTTCTATACACAATTGCACATACACTTAAAATGGTTGAGGCCGCATTCAGTACTAATGCATATTATCTCATAGTACTTCAGGACCTTGACCTAGAAATACTTCATGTTTGAGCGGCATAACACAACGTCGAGCTTTGCCTTCCTACCAGAGCGAAGTAATAAAAATTAATTATTCCCTCAACAGCGTTTACCGTCAGATCAGTCTTTACCGTATAATTTGGTACATGAACATAATACTCACATTATAAAGAATAAGAATTGAGAAGAACTGTATAAGTGAATAGAGAGCCATATATTTGAAGATAGCGAAGGATGTGCTGAGCGCGCATCTACCCTCAAGAGCCAGCAGTGTCACACAGCGAATGTTTTGCTCTTGCGATGTAAACGGTGCGGCAACTGTAAATAAAATAAATATTATTGGCTTCTATTCACATTTTGTTTTATGGTATTAACTTCGTTTTAGTAGGGTAGTTTATTAGTATCAGAGACACATGGGATCGGCAGAGGATACATGGGAATCTAGTGTTAGGACAATCTGTTCCCATTACGACACTTCAATTCCCCATTTTTCGCCACATTCTGGAGGCAGGCATTCTGTAGCCTTTTCGAGTAAAATGAGATTAAGAAAAAAATCAAAAAAATCAAATTGCAGGTGCAGTTTATTAGTAACATTAAATTCTATTTAGCGTACCCCACTGTATGTGTGATGACGACTCGTCAAGTAAAAAACAAAGACTAAAAAAGAAAAAATCAAGAGCCTATAAGGGATTGGTCAATACGTAATATTATTTAAAATAAACATTTGTAAGCATACAGTGTCACTTGCATTCCTTTTTTAACTTGCTAAGAGGGAAGTTGTGTAATAGTTTTAACTTATTATTTGGTGATTTATATATACTACATTTAATATACAATTAGAGTTTATTATTCAGTTTCATACTAACAACATCGTCCCGGTGTCTAAGAGCACAAGCCTATTAAACCAAAAGCAAAAAAAATAACTGGTTGTGGGCTCACAGACGATAATTTTATAAAGAAAGAGTTAATTGAAATAACAATTTTTCCAATAAATTTACATTTATTTACATTAGATCATTAAAATATTTTTTTACTTAAATTATGCAGATTAATCCCGATTAACAAGTAATAATGAATGAATAGACGCGTCATAAGTTAGGTCGAACGCTTAGGCCGATCGTGCCTCTCTATCGTTTGTTGCGCACTCTCGCTTGCACGCTCGGCTTAGGCGGAAGTTCTTTGCTTCTGGTGTTTTACATAACAGAAGCAGTAAAAAGAAAAACTAATATACAAAAGGAAATAAAAACAAAGATCAATAAATACTCACCAGAAGCATCAGCCTCGGACAGTGAAATGCCAACGTGCGCTGCCTTCAGCGCGCCGCAGTCGTTGGCCCCGTCGCCGCACATGCCCACTATGAAGCCTGCGTCTTGTATGGCGCAGATCAGTTGCGTTTTCTGATCTGGACCGAAACGCCCGAAGATCATACCTAGATAAAAACATTCATGGCATGAGGTATGGCAAGTTTATAATAAAAAATATAATTTCAAAAAAATTCAAGATGTTTCAAAGGTTTGCTACTTGAATAAAAAATGAGGCAGTCGTCGCGACGATAAACAATAACTCAGCGTCTAACTATAAGCGCGACGGTTGCAAATTCTATTTCCATTCGGGGAATGAATAATTTCATTTCCTCATTCTGGTAGCCAGTCAAAGCGCGGCTTTGGCTTTCATCGCACAACAAGCAATTTCATTAAACAACAAGCAAAAATTAGACGGAAGTTGGGAACGTGCCTTAACACTAGGTTCATTCTTCATACCCTGCTAAATGTGGGGTACTGCATGAATCTTTAATTAAATGTAAAGTTAAGTTAAAGTTAAAATTAAATGTAAGCTGTAAAGGGAGTATTGTAGCTAAAAATAATTTCTAAGAGGAATATTATAAAGCCTTAGCAAATACTGGTTAATGGAAATTAACAAATTTATTATATTTATAGTATCTATGTACATTTTAGAGCAATAAAAATCATAACACAATGTTATAACAATAAATTTAAAGACTCGCCATCACATTATAATTTTATGAATTAAACGATGTTATTGTATCACAGTTGAACAGTATGTGAATGTTATGTATAAGTTTACAGTCAGATACTGTTGTGGGTCTGAATGTCCTCGGGGAAAGGAATTATTTTCAGTCCCCGGTTCTGATAAAACAAAGCGCGGCGTTGAATAACACTATATTTTGAATTCACCCAGAGGGAAGAATGAAGTGTCTTGACACTAGGTTCTCTCTGCCTACTCTGCTATATACAGGATAAAGCGTGAAGCTGCGAAAAATTAAAGTGGTAGTAAACATACCTCTTTCAACAACAGTGGGAATTAGGTCGGGATAATGTGTGCGCATGACGGCCCAAGTTTTACCATCCATTGCTAAAACGTATGCGTCTAAAGATAAATTTGGTGGACCACCCTCGCCTATAACCTATAAAAGGGGGTTAGAAAAATATTTTAGAAAACATATTAAAGCATAGCAGGACTTGAACCCACGCCTAATGTAAACGTCTATTGTAAATAAACGTTTAAATAGGCTATTGTAAAATTCTGACCACTTGGCCATATGTTTATATAAAGCAACGTCGAAATTCACACATTATAATTTATTATTTACATTGGTTACAAAATGAATGTATTCGAATTTCTGTCCTTATTGTGGAATAAAAGTAAAAAAAAAAATGTTTTTCAATATTTGATTTTCATTTGATTACTCGTGAAAAGTTATCACATTAATATTATAATTATTATTAATTATGGTAAACAGATCAATATCAAATAAGATTATAAATGTTGCTAGAATGTAATACACAAGCTCAAATTATAAAACTTCATTCAAAATGTCGAATTTAATTTATATTAATTTCTCCTTTACATAACTTATATTATTAGATGCAAAAAAAAGAGAAAAAATAAATGATGATTTCTTTTATAGAGAAGATAAATATTTAAATGTAATATTTTAAATTATAACAGCTTGTAGTATGGTTGTTTGTTCCAATTTCACGCAAAAACTACTGAACGTATTTAGAAGAAACTTTAAAATATACATCAGCATACAAAGGCTACCCGTAGGCTACAATGTTCTATAATATAACAATAAGTTAAAGCACTGCCGCGTTTAGGTATTAAATGATTATATTCAACTTACTTCCATATGCAATGTAGGCCTTTCATTTCCTACCGAAGGATTGGCAGTAATAAGTACAACTTTCTGATGAGGCTGGACCATAGAACAGCCGCGCGCTACCGACATCGCTGTCATTATATTATCACCTACAAATTATAGATAGATTAGGTATTAAATTAAAAAACTACTACAAAACAGCGTCGATTAACTGAACGACCGCTTATCCGAACTACTACGACCGCCGAACTCGCGTGTTTTTACCCATACAGTTTACTTTATAAAGTATTATACAGAGAAGAAATTGATTTTACCGTATAAATATGTGGTATGTTTTGTTATAATTATGTATGTAAATATTGTTTTCATTTCCTTGCATAAACATATCAGTGAATACAATTCTAATACGAACAAACTGATTTCCTCCAATTAGTTCGGATGATCGACGCTTCACTATACTTGTTTTTTCTAATTTCATCTGTGCAATTTTAAGCAAACTAAACATGGATTTTCTTAAGCTCTAATGTTTATTAAGATATTTATAGGTGCTGTAATGTAATTACTTTGATCGATGATCTTAACACTAGGTTCCCTCTGCCCTATCCTGCATAAGAAGGATACATGTGAAGTACAAAAAAATAAGATGTAATAACTAAAATTATTTACCTGTGACCATAATCTGTTTCATATTGGCCGCGTGCAACTCCTTGATAACGGGTGCAGTTTCGGCTTTTAGGCTATTTTGCATGACTAGAAAGCCTAAAAATATCATGTCACATTCGATCGTCTCTCTTTTGAGCCTTTGAGCGTCGACCCATTTCATTTTTCTATCTAATTTCTTGTACGCTATGCCAATGACTCGAAAGCCATTTGAAGTATAGTCGTTTAGTACTGCACTAAAGTTATCTGGTAGTGATTCTTGATCGCACATTCCTGCAACCTGAAGGATTTTATAATTGTACTTTTAAGTGTTTTTTTTTTGCTTCACGCGATATCCCGTGGATGGCAGAATAGGCATGGAAAAACTGGAATGCGAGTCTTCGGTGGAGCGTCTTAACTCAATCGATACTTACGCCTTATTTCGTTCGTTTCGTTTCGTTCGTCGTTGCATTATTTCTTTGAAATATTTTTGATATAAATGTAAAAATCATAATATTTCATAAAAAAATGTTGATGATAAAAGTATTTATTAAAAAAGGACCACATTTATCTCAAAATTTGCTCCTAATTATTGTAGAATTTATTGTATAAATACAATACAAGTATCATAAGTACAGAGCTTGCAATCTTTTATCTGGTTATAGCAACATCAAGACCGTCACGGCTCATTGGAACAGTGAATAACTGTAAACACGACGTTTGTAGTTGCTGAATAGGGATTCAGAGGAATAATTAAATTTAAACTATTTTCATTTACTAAGTCTGGTAGACATAGCCCGGCATTGAGTTCCGCCTCTCATCACGCAAATTGGACTGATCACGCAAATTTCTTCTGCCTACTCTGTAACACGGGAAAGGCTTGAAGCTGTTTTTATTTTATCAGTGTAGGAATACATAATTAAATAGTTAACAATGTGTTTAAATAAACTTAGAAATAAAAAAATATCTTTTTTTAAGTGTTATTCTACACTTAGAAAACGGATACACTTCGGACGGTTTTTAAGAGGCGCGGGTTCAAATCCTGCTTCGTTACAATTTTTATAAGTTTTCTAAAAAGTAATATTTTACCTTCTCAGGTGCTCCTTTTACATAATACACCATCTGCGGTTGTCCCAGAATCCGAGCAATGACTCCCATAGATTGTTGAGACGAGGAAAAATGGAATCTACGTAATAAACCAATCTGAAATAAATATTATGTATTAGTAGTAAATATTTACTTATATTATTAGAAATAATACAGAAATTGGCCTTTGTGCAGCATGCGTAGTATGCAAGTCAGATTCTGTGCGATTGTTGTGGGTTCAATTCACACTCAGATTTGGCATAAGTGTGAGTGTGAATCGAACCCACAACCAGTGAGTGGGAATCAAATTCACAACTATAGTGTTTACAATCTGACTCTGCGTCACTGCGCCACGACGTCCTTAATACATATTATAAATAAAATTAATAATTTTAAATATTTATAAAAGTTACCTCATAAGGCATTTCCATAGTGAGAGGGTCATAATTATCGAGGTCTGGTAAAGGTTCATTGGAGGCAGTGTTCGGCTTAACAATGGCCGGCGTTAAATTGTCATATCTTGTGTTCTCTGGTCCGGGTTCATCTAAAATCTGTATAAAAATATTGCTCATGAAAAAAATATTGTAACGATTACCGATTACACCACACTATTTCTAGTGCACTACATCATGTAGGGCACTAGACGTAGAGAAGTGTAATTGCATGTAGAACCCTAACTTAAATGGTGTATGCCCCTACCAGAACGGCTCTTTTTGACTTAGCACAGCGCACTAAAAGCAGTGTGGTGTATTCGCTTATTATCTTAGAAGCCTTATTGTAGTAATGCTAATTATAATTAATAATGACGACACGGCATTGTCTAGTGTGTCTATATAATTTGTGATATTTCATGTGATGAATTATTTTTTTAGATAGTATACTTTAGGTCAGCTTTATTACATTTTGTGTTTTGTAAGTCGAGCTGAAGGGGTTTGCAATCCTTTCCATTGAGTAATAAAATTTTAGGAATTATATAATATTTTCTAGTTAATAGGTACGTAGGTAATATAGTATATTTGGTATTTATTTGGGTAAAATTTCTAGAACGTTTAAAAAATATTATTTGGAATTTTCATAATATAAACAAAAAAATATTAGTGTGAAGTGTGCGATGCATTCTATTGACACGAAACAAACATTCATTAATTATGTTTCATTAGAACTTTACATAAGTGCTTTTTTTAGCTTCCCTGTATTCCACATATACCAAGTCATGACACTGCTTTTAAGATAGTAGTCGACACTGCGCTTTGTCTCATTCCCATAGCTTAGAAATGAAAACAAATCCTTTTCCTGAGTGGGAATGGGGTCCACAACCGTGGCGTTCACAGGCAGACGCTGTGTCACTACTCGACACCCTGTCACGACGGCCTGTTATTTGGTTTTTAATAAACAAAAAAACAGACTAGAAGAGAAACACATACCCAATTACTGAATTCAAACATTTTTAAGTCCAACGGATCGCCTTTCAATTGTCCCTGGATGCTAGTAAGGGAATGGCAGGAAGCGAGAGCTTGTACTAATGGGCTTTTCACTGACAGGGAACTGATAGTATTGACACAACGGCCAAATCTCTCGCCAATTTCATGAGGTACAACAGTATATAAATCCAGGCCATCTTCAGTCAATGTTCCAGTCTGGAAATTAGAAAGATATAATGGTTTTTTTTTTCTTTAAACAGTATTTTTTTGTTTTTATTTCTCTGGGGTCATTGCGACGTAACCAGTTGCAGATACTACACTACCTGTGGTAATGAATTATGCTTTGTGCAAGAAAAAAAATTAAGCTAATAGTAATGAAGTCTTTTTCGTTTATTTCTTGTGGGCATCAAAACATCGCGTTTACAATTAAACACTGTTCCACGGCTTAACATTAATTTCAACTTGATCCCTCAAAGCATTCTTCACAAAAATGGTCTTAACAGACAGACAAAAGACGAGTTAAAATGTTCTTTATTTTTCTTTTAACATATGAAATTCCGAAAAAGAAAAAAATATATTGCTCACCTTATCAAAGCACATAACTTGCAATTTCCCGCAAATAACAATCCTAGGTGGAGACACACAAAATATCCTGTTCCGCCGCAGTCTCTGCTGGCTGTACACGATGCCGGCCGTCATGGCGGCGGGCAGCGCGGGCGGCACCACTATGGTTATTATGTCGAGCGTGCGCAGGATTATTATGCCCGTTGGACTCTGGAAACATTGTTTTAATGTATTGGATATCATTTAATACTTAATATTTTTTTTGTCATGGACAACTAAGCAACATATCCAACTGACAAGAATTGTTGTAAACCGCAACCGTTACAGCAAAAAGGTTTCTGATAGATTTCAAACGACGTCTTTGATTTTCACAAAGTGTCACACATACCAAAAAGGATGCCCTGCTGTATAAAGTTTTCTTTAAAAAACAACTCTTTAGGTGACCTGGCATGCCAGTTCATGTGTTTGTGACCTTTTTTTTGCAGGGATTAGTTTAATGAAAAGTTGCGTAACCTGGCCTGTCAGTTCATTAGGATGAGACTTTTTTGTAGGGATTCGTGTAATCAGAAGTGAACAAACCACAAACAATACACCAATTGAAGGTACAAATTGTAAAGGTCTCGCCAATCAGCGTCCCACCAAATGTTTGTGGACGCGGCATTAAAAACTTCAACAAATGTATAGCAACCTATTTTTTTTTTATAAAACTATAGAAAATCAGGCAATATTGTGTTATATACTAACTAGGATGTAAAATTATTCCAATTATAATAACGAATGTTAACTTACCCCTCGGACAACATAAAGCCAAATCGAATACGCCATACCGATCGTAGCAATACAAAACATGAATATGAGAAATTTCACAGCATCCTTATAGAATTGAAAATTAAATTCTTTCGGGTACAAAATACTTTTAATCAACTCCCCCTTAGTTGTGTAGAAACCAGTACGAACGACTTTAGCCAAAACCTAAAAAAAGATACAAAATAATTACATTAATTTATTAATTTTGTTGGTAAATGTTGTGCCTTAACTAATATAACTTATTAATATTTCATAGTATGTAATATTATTTGATTTTGTTGATTCACCCTCTTTTCTTTGCAACTGGATAGGTAAAGGGAACCTAGTGTTAAGACACTCCCTTCCTTTCGTCCAATTTTCGAGACATTATAGGTGTTGGGTGGCGGAACTTAATACCACGCTTTATCTTGTTACCAGAGCGAAAAATTAAAATAATTCATTCTATTGAGAATTGAACCTACACCCAATGCGTTTACAGTTAAACCAGTAAAATAGTACCACAAGGACCTGAAATAGAATTACATTCTACACATTTTTAATGTTTATGTCATACAGAAACGGATTATCTTAAATATGACTAATTCATTTCATGGGCAAATAAAAAATGTTAATAGAAATAGAGAAACGATGACGTAACGTGACCGCTAAAAATTGTGTTTTACAACCATGTCTAATAAGATAAGATAAGGTTATGCGTTACCCATGTCTGATAAGATTTTGTTAAGTTAATTCTGAAGGCATTGTGCGTTGAATGGCGGGACGCAACGCCACGCTGTGCCTCTTTACCAGCACGATAAAATGAAAATATTAAATTGTGCATTCCTTTGAATGGGAATCGAACCCACAACCATCACTTTTACAGTCGCACGCTTGTGTCACGATGGCCTCGATTTTTTCTTGTTTTGTTAATTTACAAAGGAAAAGGCCTTATAATAGATGTATATGTTTGTTATTACAATTATAATAATGAATGTTTGTATGTCAAATGGATTGACCGATTTTAATATTTCTTACGTCTTTCGATTTGTCTTAGCCTGGCAATTGTCTGTTCAAGGCGACAAAACGACAAAAAAGACATCATATTTATGCTCGAAACGCCATAAACTTAGAAGGAAGGAAACTAAGAAGATTTAAGCCTGACCTTCAATGATATAATAATAAGATTACGAAATTTATCTAGTTATATGTAACAATCGTTATATTGATTACAATTCATAAAACTATTTCACTTGAAAAAATTGAGTGTGACTTTATTTTGTTTTATAATTATTATTTACATACATTACATTTTTGAGACTAGTCGTGGCGTAGGGGCACAAAGCGTAATAGTAAACGCGACTGCCCATGCATCCCCGCTCGGCGGATCTTAGAATTATTATTTATTAATATTAATATTTTCATTTCTTTGCTCGGGTACCACGAAAAAAAGCGCGGCGTTGAGTTCCGCCACTCCACACACAATGCTTCAAAAATTCTGCGAAAAATAGGGAACGAAGTGTCTTAACACTAGGTTCCCTCTGCCTACACTGCTGTGTGCGGGGTACAGCGTAAATCTACTAGTCTACAGTTACGCTAAAACACTTTATTTAAATGTTATAGATTGTTATATTGAGTATTTACCTGATTATTTCCATAGAATCTTGTTTGAATAACATGCGTGCCAGCAAAGAGGGTATGTCTTTTATGATTTTCTGTCGAATATATCTCAGAAGACAAGCTGGGTGGATTTTTCATAACAGGTACACTTTCACCTACGACACATTTTTAATATTAATAGTTTTCTAGCTTCAACCTGTGCCCCACATATAGCAGGACAGGCAGAGGGAGCTAAGTGTTAACTTTTTTTTTGGAAATCGAATTAATTAATTTCCTAAAGTCTTTGAAAAATCGAAGCAACTGTCGCGTTTAAAATAAGACGCTGTGTGACGCTATACTATGAAAGACTCCGTGAAGATAAACTAATATGAGTTTTGGTTTATTAATTCATAAATATACAAGAGTAAATTAAGTTAATGTTATAGATTTAATTGCTAAGCTGTGAAATGTAAGTCTACTATATTAACTTTGTTTTACTTATATAAAAATAAATTACGTAGAAAAGCAAAATTTATATTAAATATTTTTTATTTATTTGTAAATTTTTAAAGTTTCTAAAATGCTGTTAAGTTATGGTCTTGTCACATTATTAATATACATAGGTAGGGGCAGTATATCGTAAAGATACTTTGTAGTCCTAATAACTCTATATTATTAGGTAACTGTTTGTGCCATTAACAGTTTTAAATAATTTCTAATGACGCCATGCAAACAATGCTATATATTTTCAACAATTTTAAAGTATTATTCCACGCTGAGGATAGATGAATATTTTAGAAAATACATAAACAATTAAAAAAGCACATAGCAGGATTTAAACTTGCGCTAATTGAACGATATCCGAAAAATATTTTTTACGTTTCCTAAAATATTAATGCTATATAAAATAACTTCTAAGTTCCTACTAAGTTTGTAAAAACACAGGTCAACAAGTTAACACCTTATATTTGAAGGTGACAAGTTCAGTGTAATCTTAGCTAAAGTACATAAAGTATTACATTGCGAGGTTAAATATGTATGTCATTTGTTATGGTTTGTTAAATTTATTTTTGAATATAACTTTTTTCATTTATATACACTCTCGTTTTATATATAAAATTAAAAACTATTAAATATAAATTGTCTGAGTTGGCTAAGCACTCCTTTTGTATTTCTAGCTTGATTTTTATGTTCCCCTTTTTAATGTAAATACTATATGGTATGGTACGAAATATAATTATTTAATTTGTCTGGAAGAAGAATAGAAGAATTTGAAGGGTAGGCTTATTTTTATTTTACTTTATGTATTTAAGACATTTTAAAAGTTAAATTATTTTTTTTAATGCTTATTAATTAAACTATTAAAATTATATTTCAATAAAATACATACACGTGTTAATACATATCAAAGCTTTAAATTTTTTTATCTATTTGTTTAAATATCAAAACAATTCCGCCGTTATATGAACAACAGGTTCACGTTTCAACAGGAACGTTTTTTTTATCAGCAATAAGAAAATAAATTTGTTTACATGACCAAGTGTTGTAACAGCAGACCAACATAGCTCCCAACAATTTTGTAAAATTTTGGAAATGTTACATTTAACGATCGATGGGATAAAAAAGTCGTATTTTTTTAGTACGACCTTTGGAACGAAATAAGAAAATTTCCAGATATAGCTGTAATAACCCAATTCGTTACGTAATATTTCAACGGCGCCATATATATCACGACGACGACCACTTACCCGTGAGCATGGACTCGTTGACGAGGCACGAGCCAGTGAGCAGCAGCGCGTCGCAGGGCATCACGCAGCCGTCGGGCGGCAGCACGATGACGTCACCAGGCACCAGCTTCTCGGCGTTGACCACGCACTCCTCGCGGTTGTGGGACGACGGCCTCAGTACTGTCACTGTCAGTAGGCTGTTCGAACCCGCCATTTTGTGGAGGTTTATGCTCATCTGCGTATATATTTATGATATTTAATACATTATTCGATTATTACATAGATTCTTGAGGCCAGTCGTGGCGCAGGGGAACAAAGAGAGACTCTAAACGCGACTGGTTGTGGCTTCGATCCCCGCTCGAGGAAATAAAATATTTATTTAAATTTATATTTCCATTTCTTCCTCTAGTATCGAGGCAAAAAACGCGGCGTTGTGTTCCGCCACTGCAAATAGGATTGGGGGATGGAGTGTCTTAACTAAATCAGCTCTGTCTGACTATTTTGTTCTGTGCCGAGAAAAAAGTGTGAAGCTGTAAAAGAATAAAACTTTAACAAAAGTAAGACAATAATTTACAAGTTATATAATAAGATTAAGGAAAATACACAAGGAATAAATTTTAAGTGTGACAATAACTTATGCCTGCTACACATGTAAAGATATATTTTAAACGATTTCAACTTATGCAGATAAATCAAACGTTCATAGTGGCTCCACACGATTCCGATATCGACTTCAACCGTCAGTTCTCCACAGACGCTTACGCAGGAAACACGTCGCCCATAATGGAAAATGATGACGCATTTGCGATACTACCAAGCCTGGTTTAACTATTTTCCCATACATTTTTTTAATATTTCATTACTTCGAATGGGAATCAAACATACAATTTGATGCGTATGGTGCACGCTTATAGTCCTGCGCCACAACTAGTAATGACTAACGCCCAATATTAATAATCTATCTCCTACGTCAATCTTCGATTGCTCTAGCAATAGCAATCTCTAGATTGGATAGATATATGGAACAATCGAAGATTGACGTAGGAGATAGATTATTAATATTGGGCGTAAATGAGATAAAATTGGCTCTGAAAAATTGGCATAATTATTTAACGATGAATGAGGGCACAAATTTGAATATGCTGCCTTTAAATTAAATATTTTTCTCGTGTGGTATACATAGTTACACTTCGTGTCACTGCGCCACGACTGATCTCATATTTCCTCATCATTTTATTTATTTCTAGTGGAAATCGAACCCATAATCTGTTTTAGTTCGTATTTCTTATACCACTATAAATTCTTGTAGTTGTTAGCGAAGTCCACCTCTTCCCTGTTTCGACATATATAGCGAACGATCGCCATCCACATGCTTCGATAAATTGTGCAAACGCAATCGAGACCGATTTATTTAATGAAAATTTTAAATGTAGCCTGCGTGTAAATTTTAAATGTAATGCGGCTGTGAGTTCTGCCACTCAACACGCAATGCCTCCAGAATTCGGCAGAAAGTGGGGAACGGAGTGTCTTAACACTAGGTTCCCTCTGCCTACCCTGCTGTGTGCGGGATACAGCGTGAATCTGATCATATCTTAAATGTAACCGATGAACGATAAATTGCAACCATTTGTCATACACACGACCGATAAATCTATCAATCTGGTTTCCATAGATTTATCGTTACATGTGTAGCAGGCATTAATCTAAAACAATCTATAAGGAAATTTATTTTAATATTTTTTCCTCTGTAGAACGGTAAACCCGCTTTAAAGGTAATTTACCTGTTTAGTCTGGTACAGCGCCATCATGCATGAGCCTATAGACAGTAGCAGAACGCAAGACGCATATTGATAATATTCGTCCAATGACCATAGAACTATAGAAAATATTTGAAACAGGTAGAATGGGTTGAAAACTTCATTAACAAATAGAGTCCAGTAGCTCTTCACTTCAACTTCCACTGAATTGTTTCCATATAATTTTGTCCTTAAATAACGAAAAAAATTAAGAATTTAAATATATATTTAGTAGAAAGTCAAAAATTTACTTTGATATTGAAAAAGACTTACAGTTCATTTTGTTGACTTTTATTAATGCCTGAAATGCTTTCATATAATAAGCTGATAGTAATTTTCTCATTCAACGTCAATACATTCATGAAAGACGCGTAATCGCTTAGCCAGATATACCGGGTGTGTTCATAACAGAAGTAACGTAGTTTACTGTGCCGACCAGGAGAAAGGTTTAGCTCCACTTCCTTAACAGGTTCAACGAAGAAACCATTGCCGTCCAATACTAAAAAAACAAACGTAATGATATATTTGAATGTAGATACACAGACAATTATATGAAGTCAAAAATTGATAAAACTCACCGCAAACTTGGTCCGCCATTTTCAAACTGCATTTTGTGAATCTGAACCGTTTCAATTTTGGATAGTATCCCAAAATAAAATATGGTATACACAAAAAAGATGTGCAAATGGTGTAGAAGATGATAGAACGGATTTTTGAATATCTGTAGCCGTAAATCTTAATGACTTTATCATCGGCTTTGGTTTCCAGGAGCTGCCAATTGTATTCGCCAATGACTTCATATTCACCTGAAAAATAAAAAAGATCGATCTGCATACATTCCCTGGGATGAAAGTTTAGTTTGGCAATGACATCCACAGTATTTGCATTACAACATTTTATCTCAACTTGCTTGTGTTAACTTAATAAAGTTAAGCAAACTTACAACTGTCCAAGTCAACACAATATAACAAATTTGTATATGTGAGTAAATACATAAATAATATTTTTAACCAATAAAAAAAATTATATTGGTTTAAAAATATTACTTAAACACACAGAATAAAATTTGATAATATTCAAACAAATATTAGGCCTGTGTTAAATTTAACTCACACTTTTCAGTTTATAAGTTCGAATCAGTAAGCAGTTAAACAACAAGTCATCTGTTCAATCAAAAAGTTGAATGTAATGCTGATATTCAAGTGATGGTATTTGAGATGTCATTGATTGTTATCTATTTCCGAATTCTTAGATGTTAAATAATAAGTTTTTTATGTTATCACTTTAGCTTTTTATTTAAGAGCGTAATAATCTATTTTTTTATTATATATAAAAAAATATTTAAGCAACACATATGATACAAAACAAATAGTGTTTTTATTTAGCATAAACTAAAACTATGCACAAGCAAAATCATTAAAAGGAGCAAAATAAAAATTCTCCATATACACATAGATATAATTTTATTTGGTTAATATTATGCAGTGCACACACAACTAATATGCCATTAACACACAAAATAAAGATTAACATGAATTAATTATTTAAAAAATTATAACTTATATGTTTGATATTAATTTTTATCTCAACAGCATCCCCAGCGGAACACAACTTGTAATTATATATAGACACTTGAACTGACACAAAATGTTGAAAGCATTGAAAAATATATAAAAATATAGATAATTAATATAATAAAATTTAATCAAATTAAAGAGCAGCTTTGCATTTTGCCACACAACACACCATGTCTCAGGAATTCACTTTAAAGTGGGGACTGTAAGTGCCTTAATGTGGACAATTTGTTTAAAGTAGCTCAATACTAGATTCCCAGATTCAATCTCCTACCGGTTACAGTGAAAAGGTAAAAAAAATATGAGTACCGTACAATTTCACTAATCCGGTTTACCATTTAGGAAGAATATGGGCATTCTCATTTCACTCAGTAGAGCACTTGGTAGGGCTGGTTGTACTGAGTTTGCCATCATACATATACTCATACAGTACTGCACCAAATATGCCTCTCAGAATCTTTATATGTATAATATATACAACAATAAATAAAGTAAAGTATTGGGATAAATTCAATATTCCCATAATTTGTCTCTCATCAATCCATCCCTTCAATCCTATATCCAGTCTTTAATAGTGTCAGATTAATGAGATACTAAATATAAGTACAGTATTCTTATAATTTTGTGAAATTATATAAAGCATAATAAATTCAAATATAAAATTTACATCATTACAACAAAGCTGATAAATACATGATATTTTTTATGTATTAAATTTGCGTATATGTATATATATGTTATCTTAACCATCAATTGATTTCTTTAACAGTCTCTCTTAACAAAATTGACCTAAATAATTTTATGAATTATAATTACCAATTAACTACAATTGTCATTAATAAAACAAGTAAACTAAATATAAATAAATGTAATATACTAGTGTTTTGCTAGTGACTTTGCCCACCTAAATTGCATTATGTAATATTATACAAATAAGCAATCTTCTAAAGTTACTCAGCCAATTAGTGAACTGCATATTTTTTTTTAAACATACACCTGTGAGATGCAACTTGGTTTTATACTTTGTAAACATAAACACTGTTAATATATTATTGGTACTATTAAAAATAATATTATTCTATATTCTATAGTAACATTAATACAATAATAAAAAATGTGTTTTAGTAAAATATTAAGATAATTATGTTTTTAAGGCAAATTATTAGAATATAAAAAAAACATAGACAGTAACAACAATGAACTGAATACATTCATTTACATATTAATTTAATATCACATATCTTAACTTATAATTCTAAGATTTAAGACAGAATAAATTATAAGGAATAAGATAAAAGTCAAAGAAACTATTAATAAAATCATATTTATATAGCTCCTAAAAATCGTGTTTAAATGTTTTATTAAATTTTAATGCAATTTAAATACTTCTTGAATTATAAAGACTAAATTAAGACAATTCAAATTTTCGATTCAAAAAATCATTCAAAATATAATGGCAACGTTGACATGACCATTCATTGGATTATAATTTGTAAAATAACGTACTTAATTATATTATGTTACTATTAGTATACATTGAATATAATGACTCACAAGAATAAACTGTAATTTAAAAGATTCTGAGTGATACTCACCATTTGCCACCGCATTATTCATGTTAAGCATGGCTGTAATATTTACTGTAACGTTAAGAATCAAGGCATAATAATTAGATGTTATTTATATTACACTTTGACAATGCTACCTCATTTCAATTAACAATTAGATCTTAGGAAATAAGATCGCGCTCACTGCACACATCAAACTTTTCAAGAGACATGAGAATTGAGACATGAGTGAAGGATTTATAGTTGCCATGTCAAAATTGAAAGAATAGACTAAAAAAGAGTCCAATAGGTCCAAAATATATTACAGTACATTTATAAAATCTTACTTAAAGAATAAACTGATTGAAGAATCTTTAGTTGTCAATATTTTTTTTAAACACGACGTACTTCTATTCGTTTATTATTGCTACATTACTACAATCATATCTTACCTGTGTCTACCAGCACCGTTCTTGAACCAAGTTTTTGAATTGGTATTTGTAGCATATAGCTTGGCAATTTTTCCAATTTTCTACCATATGATATGATGATACTCTTAACTTACTTTTAACCTCCATTTTATTATAATACATTCGCATTGACTTCAAAATTTGATATCATAGACAAAAAAACTAAATCAATGACAGATGGCGCAAGTGTCTAATTGAAAAGTCTTTGAAAAGCGGATATTGTGTAATGTGAAAAATCGAACTACTTTTGACAGATTCATGTTATTATATTGATTTTGGCGCGAATACATAATAAAAAATAACTATAAATCACTTCTTAAGAGAATTGAATATTTTAAAATGTCTCATAGAGGCTTATCTGATGTGAAAAGTGAATATTTAGAGATAGGACAGTATAATTTTTCATGGCCAGGAGAAAATGGAACATTACAACAAGATTTTGGTTCCATAAATTATACCATGCCGTCTGGTAAGAAAAAAATGATTATTACTAAAATTTCATGTACTCTAAATTAATTCTAACAATATTATTAATAGTAAAGTTTAATTAAGATCAAAGTTACTTATTGTTGTTGAATTAACAACATTTATCTTTAGGACCATGGTACTGGCCTTGGTGTCCTTTGTGGAGAGTTCCGCAACATCCTCTTTTTCAGGTAAACAGTATTAGAAATAATATTTATGATTACTTAGTTAATAGTCTAACTACCTATATATAATTGAACTAAAAAAATAAATCACCATTAAATCAGCTTCACGCTGTATCCCTCACACAGCAGGGTAGACAGAGGAAACCTAGTGTTAAGAAACTCCGTTCGCCACTTTTTGCCAAATTTTTCAAGGCAATGCGTGTTGAGTGGCGGAGCTCAACGTCAGGCTTTTGCCTTGGTGCCAGAGCGAAAAAATTAAAACATTAATAAATAATAATTCACTATCTTGAGTGGGATAGTCACACCCTCATAATTGAACTATATAATAAATAATAATTAAATACTTATTTTTAATATAAACAAATCGAATATTTTTATACAGCTTTCAAATATGCTATTTGTAGCAGCTTATTGTGCTCCGAGTACTAAAAAAGGTCAACTATGGATGCATACAATTTTAATTTTCGGTAAGTTGACTTATAGATATATCTGGTTTTAAATTAAATTATTATAGAGAGTTTAATTGCTTATATTTTGTAAAGTGTGTTTAAAATAGATTTTAGAATATCAAAATATACGCGCTTAATTCATTTAGCACATCTAAATGAATTAAGCGCGTATATTTTGATTTATAAATATATTAAAGTCGAGGAAGCAACAGATGTTATTACTGCTATAGGTATCTACTGTGTCAGCAAGAAAATATTCTTATTTTTTAATTTGACGCTGTATGATGTATACTGCGTATATCAGGGTAGGTGGTGGAACTCAATGTGGCGCTTTGTCTTTTTTCCACAATGAAGAAATGAAAAAAAATCACTGACCGATTGGAATCGAACTCACAACGCCCTTATAGTCCGACACTGCACTGTGCCGCCTCATTACCATGGCCTCATAAAATTAAGGAAATATTAACAAAGTTAAAATGTCTGTATTACTTGCGACAGGTTTTATGCTATATTCTGTGTGGGCTTGGCATGTTATATGTTCACCGGATGCCTTCTCTTGGAATTTTGGATTCGTATTTTTGAATTTGGCGCAAGTTGTATATTTAGTATACGAAATGCGACCTGTCAAATTTGATCCTGAACTCGAAGAGGTTTATCATACACTTTTCGAACCCTTTAAGGTAAGTCTATTTAAGAAACATAATATTGTATACCCACATATGTACACTAGGATGGAGTGAAATTGGCCACAGAAAAAAATCTAATCTCCTGTATTGTTTAATCAATGATACCATAAAAAAATCTTTAAAAAATAAAAAAAAAAATACGACTTTATCTTCAGGTGGCGCACTTTGAATTCAGTTTTTAAAACACTCAAAATTTGATTAGTAAACTGTACCGGCTAGTTGAAATAATTACTTAACTATCTGTTCTTACTGTTTTTCCCATTCGCCAAATAACTGTCTCGCTTAGTCTCTCTCTCTTTATTGTTCATAAAATTACTAAATTAATTAATTGTTTTAGTTGATTCATAAAAAGATTTGAGACTTTCTCTGTTTGGTGACCATATATCTAAGGGATAATATGCTGTCGATGTGTTTTAATTTGATTTAGTACTACTTGTGGCTAAAAAGCGGCATAATTGAGTTGAATAATAGAAAAAACCGGTCAGTGAAAGCCTTGTGTTAAATACTTGCTACATTGTTGCAAGAATTCTTTTATTATCTATTCAAAAAAAATACTCTTCCTAATTCATATCTGCCATAATCTTTTTAATAGAAGACTGGGTTAGAAAAAAAGAATCAAAATGACAAATTCCATCTACCGAAACTGAATTGAGTCGTCACATTATTGTGAGTTAATAGAATGAACCAAAAAGATGATAACAGAACCTCCAATAAAACAGAAAGGAGCTGAATTACTTCAACAATTTCTTCAAGAAGTAATTTGTTTGATATTGTAGTGTATAAGTATTTGCCACACTTAGACATTACGTTAAGCTTGTAATAGAGATATATTTATCTGCTTGCGGACTTGCCAAGCTATAAACATTTTTATTTGTATTAGGATTTAGGACAGATAAAATATAGGTACCCCATTTTTGACACCGAAACTTGGAACAACCGCCAGAACGAAAGCGCTATTTATCATAGTGATTTAATAAACTTTAATTATTAGTTATGTAGTATGAACTATTTTGAATGTTAATATCGTGAAATCAATAATAAGTATGGACTTAAAAAAAAGATCTGTTTATGACGTAAAAAATATATATATTTTTTAATTTAAAAGCTTTTGCGCCA
The DNA here is from genome assembly GCA_021202915.1 of Heliconius himera. Classification (NCBI taxonomy): domain Eukaryota; kingdom Metazoa; phylum Arthropoda; class Insecta; order Lepidoptera; family Nymphalidae; genus Heliconius; species Heliconius himera. The sequence goes on along the minus strand of JAJHJA010000079.1, from coordinate 355,105 downwards.
CCTCAAGATATTGAGTGACAGACTAAAAATTTTCCACATGTGCTCTTGTATAGGTCATTAATTGATAATACAGGCTCAATTTTTTTCTCTCCTCTAATATACGAAGGTATAGTGCCGCGATTGGGCCGATAGTTCTATTAATATATAGTAGACATTTCACATCAAGATTAATAATAACATAATTTTGGTGTTATTGGCTCTTATATAATACTAGAGATTCAAACGCGACTTCGCTCGCTTAAACTTATTTATATTATAGCCAAAGGATATTATTTTTTGTAAAAATATCCTTTCTTATACCTCTAAGAATACGTATACAAAGCTTCATGATAATCAGTTGTGAGTAGGTTTGGCGTGAAAGCGCAACTAACAAACTTCATTTTTAGTTACAATGTATGATACTTGTTTCTGTTCACACTGTTCATTGTTGTGAATCATAGATATACTAAAAACAAAGTAGCTTCTACGATTTTTTTTAAATTTTGCAAATAAAAATAATAACAAAAATTTAAATAGGTATCAAGACTGCAATTCAAGCGAATGGTGTCACCAGACTTTGCCACGTTATGTCTTTACATGCGGGTGAAGCTTACGCGATGCAAAATCTTACAAAGACAGATCGACTAGGGTTATTACTCTCTGGAAAGGTATGTACGTTTTGTTTAGTATCAAACTTGATACTAAAGGATTTTCTATATAATTTTTTAGCCTCACGCCGTATCCTCTACATGGCAGGGTAGTCAGAGATAATCTAGTGTTAAGACCCTTCATTACTACTTCCTCACAACACTTAAGATGTTAATTTTTGAGTAGTGAAAAACAACTCTCCAAATCAACACTGCGTTTTTTCGCATTACCAGAGGAAGAAAATTAAAATAATTAGTCAGACGCTGTGCTGTTGCGCTATCACATCACAGATTAATTCTTATAAGTGTTAGTTTATAGCACGATTACTAAGCAAATGTTGGTCTATACTTTTATACTTATATTATGTAGATATGTATATTTAAGGATTTGAACGTTCACATGCAACGTTCACTCTACTTAGTTATGAAACATTGTATTTATATATTATGAACAACCAATTCATGTTTAGAAATTAGATTCTTTGAGTGTTTTTACATAAATTTTATGTCTCTATAGAATATGAATTTATAAAGAGTCGATCCAATTCTAATATAGAAATATTTTTAAATTTTAGCTATATAAGAAGAAGCGGAATATTAAATTATTCAATCATTATGATTTTACTCTTTATCAATATAGGAATGCATAATTAAATAAATTCCGCAAAGATTCCTTAAAATAATTGCTTGTAACTCACAAATTGCACTTGAAAATGGCATTTTCAAAAGCAATTTAACTGTACGTTAAAGTATGTCTTAATGAAGTTAACAGTTTTACTTTAAATAACAGCATTTCGTGTAACTTGCATGAAAGTACTTAACTATAATTCGATAAATAAACAAGTGCGAAGTGGACCACCGGAGGGTTCCGTACCAATTTCATTGATTTAGGTCAACGGAAGTACAATTTATAAAAGTTGTTAAGTTTGGGGGCTTATACATTCATTTTGTATGAACTGTAATTATATTATAACTTATAATAGTGTTCATCTATAATACAAATATAAATTTAGATTTTTTGGATTGTTCCTGTTTTTGTACTATAACTTTTCGGTTCTTGTCAAATTTCATAATTGCAGGTCTACGGAAAATACTCTACAGATTTTGATTATGCGGCGAATAAAGTTGACAAAGTTAAGTTACGGACTAATTCTTTATGAAATGAACTATAAGTTAACAATGACTTTTTCTATGAAATACCCATAAACTTAACACTTGGATTTATTCATTTATTTGTATTGAAACTTTCAATCCCTTTTCTCTCGTGCCAAATTTCATAAGTAAAAATTTACGATGAAGTACCCTATAGGTTTCGATTACGCGACGAATTACTTACAAAATTGTTTGTTGCACAAAAACGATATATAAATACTTGTATCTTTTGTTTACGTTGACTTAGAATTAGATTTTTTTGTCTATACTCTAGAGGGAATGTAGACCTAATATTTGATATTAATTCCAGCCTGATGCCTTCACGCGATCACGCGATGGTTGGCATGTTTTTTATGTGATATATCAACTATAAATAACCTATTTTAGATGTTTTACAATTAATTTAATTTGGCAAATTGTTGGTCATTACGCTGCAAATTTCATACAATATGCAGCAAAAACGACCCATAAACGCGTTGCATTGATTTTAATTTCTTCTTTGCACCAAAAATCTGTTCCAATCTTAGCTTGATATCTCCATGAGTTCTTGAGTAAAATGTGTTAGCATACTCGTGTAAAAGAGGGTAGATTTAGTGTAAAAGAGGGTAGATTTAGGTGGAAAATAACTATAAAAGCAGTGGAATTGTGTCAATCGGGGGCACTCGCTTGTAAGTGACGGCCCTTGTGGAAGGAAACTAGTGTGAAGTATTGTTAGTAGGTGATACATATCACTTATTGCAATTACATAGTATCTCTTTCAAAATAGTTTAGAATCATATAGACGATGTGTGTTTTTTAACGCGTTTCTTTAAAAACGTTACCCGCTTCCGATTTCTAACATCAGAAGTGGGATACGCATGAAGTTTTCATATCTTTATGTGTATCTTCGCCCAATTGGTATTTTGGATTGAAAGTTTGGTATTCTAAAAATTAAAAGTTATTTCTTATTATAAAATCTTTGCTGTTTGAAATTATTATCGAAAATAGAAGGACTACTTTACTAATAATTTTATTGTTTTAGTGATTTTATTGTGGTGTCATAAAGACTCGAAAAATGGATCGAATCAAGGATGAATAATAAGCAAGTGTCAGGTTAGACCGAGCGAAAATACAGGTCTGTGCATAATGCTTTGAGAGTAAGTTAGCCACACTTTACAATGTTGACATGTGTGCTCAAAGTTGATCTTGGTACTCTTAAGTGAGAAAATACTCTTTAAGAGGGAGACGACTTTAACAACTTGGAACGCTTAAGTGAGTGAAATGCTCTTTAAGGCCAAGTTGTGTTGAGTTATGAGTCTGGGTTCCTAAGTGTGGCATAGTCCCTTTAGGTTTCCTAAGTGTTGCATAGTCCCTTTAGGTTTCCTAAGTGCGGCATATTCCTTTTAAGTTGGGTCATGTTGTCGAGCTATTTCAGTGTAAAGAATGATAAAATGAGCAAATACCATTATGGGACTGTTTTATGATACAGTATAGTTTAGGCGCACGACTAACTGCTGTTTATTGTCACAGTGATTTATCCCGACTCGTGGGGTGCCCGGGGCGGGCACCATGCAGGATGGCCGTGTTAGCATACTCGTGTAAAAGAGGGTAGATTTAGTGTAAAAGAGGGTAGATTTAGGTGGAAAATAACTATAAAAGCAGTGGAATTGTGTCAATCGGGGGCACTCGCTTGTAAGTGACGGCCCTTGTTGGAAGGAAACTAGTGTGAAGTATTGTTAGTAGGTGATACATATCACTTATTGCAATTACATAGTATCTCTTTCAAAATAGTTTAGAATCATATAGACGATGTGTGTTTTTAACGTGTTTCTTTAAAAACGTTACCCGCTTCCGATTTCTAACAAATGGTATTGATGGACCGACACACAGGCAGAGAGACGGACTATAGCGGTATTCTTTTTCTTTTGTGGTACGGAACCTTAATAACGAACAAAACTTCCAAAGTACTTGTTGATTAAGTATTTATGAATTAGCATTACCGTTATCTTGGAATCACTTAAGCGGAGCCACTGTTACGGCTGGGAATTATGCAAATTGCAGGCTTGTTTCACAGATCGTTACATAGTGGGGAAATTTAAAACAATTTTTGTAGGTACACGTGCCAATGTTTGCGATATAGACCCGCGGTCAGGGTTGCCAGATCTGAAATAACTATGTAAAGTTGAGATATAATAATAATTAAAGCTTATTTTGAATGTAATGTAAAATTGGTGATATATCATCTATTTTTTAATTTTAATTATTATGTTGTTATGCTATAAATAAAAAGCTCTATATAGGTCTTATTTACACTTAGAGAAAAATTGTGACACAAAAATTATATATTCTCAGCACCTGGTAACCGTTATGATAATATAACGACACGAACGTGCTTTTTAAACGTTGCTTTTTAAACGTATAAAAATATATATTTCCTTTTTCATACATATTTACTTGTGTGTTCATTCTACATATTCGGTAAATATATAATATTAATGAGATCAAGTTGAGCGATTTGAGCAAATATATTACATAGAAAAGCTATGAGCGTAGCATTGTATTAACAATACATACTAATTAAAAAACATATTTCTATTATATTTCCAAGGCCGTAGTTGGGAAGCGATACAACGTCTGACTGAAAATGCGACGGTTGTGGGTTCAATTCTCACTTGGGGGAATGAATTAGATATATAACAACAAACAAAGCAAGCGCTGGTGCGCTCTATCGTGTGAAGCCAAAAAATAAACTCCTATTCTCATACATTTTTACCCTCAACGAATAATTATCGAGGCAGCCAGTAGCTGAAACATTTGCTTAATTTAACTAACTTTTTAATATTGATTTAATGTTAATTAATAGGTGAACGTTATGAGTGGACATCAATTTTTGCATCCAATATTGCCTTGCGAGTTTCTTGATTCGCCAGAATTTGAATCTAGTAGAGCTACCATCGATGAAAAATTTAAGGTAAGTTGTATTATGGTACTAGAAAATTTATAATATTAGAAACTTTGTCATATCAAAGATTTAATTTCAAGAAAAATGTTTTTATTAATCCTTGTCTGTTTTATGTAGTTCATCAATTCGTAACCTCATATGTAAGTTCTACATACAACTTTACGCCGTGTCCCGTATACAGCAGGCTAGGGCAGGGTAGGTCCCCATTTTCCTTCTAATTCTGGAGGCATTGCGAATTGAATGGCGGAATTCAACGCTTGGCCTCTACATCAGAGCGAAAAAATGAAAATATTAAATATTTCATTTTATCGAGTGGGAATCGAATCTACAATCTGCCTCGATTATAGTCACCCGTCTATTCCAAACCAATCTATTACAGAAGAAATAAAATAAATGCAATCATTTTAGTTTTAAAGAATTAAACGAATCTATTTTGTACTTGTGTCATAACAAACAAATGAATTATTCATTTAAACAACTACTATTTATCATATGGAAACATGGTGCAATATACACAAATTTACTGCGTTAAAATGAAATCTTAAACTAAAACTATGAACAAGCCGTGAGTGTAGAGTGGAGTTATTAAAGGTATTTAAAGAACATGTACCTATTTTCATTTAATAATAAAAACAATTGAGTTATATAATTTTATGTAATTAGGAATTCTTCGCAAACGCTCTATTTCAGCTTAATGACAGTATTTCATCTTACTCTTATATATTATTTATTTTAACGACTTTCTTTACTCGGTGGCGATTAGGAAAATAAATAAGCATAATGCCTCCAGAACTCGGCGGAAAGTGGGGAACGGAGTGTCTTAACACTAGGTTACCTCTGCCTACCTGGCCGTGTGCGGGATACAGCGTGAAGCTGATTATTATTATTAGTCTTCACAATTCAACTCGGTTTTTATATTGATCGGCATTCTCAATTTCAAAAAGCAGTAAATATAAAATTATCATAGACTTTTAATTTAACGCTCTGAGGCGTTAAACGTCTAATATTCCAATAAAATTAATTTACCATTTTTATGACCTTTTTAGTGACAACCTTTTTTCGTTAACCTGTCATGAAATTTCTACAAAGCCGCATATCTATAGATAAATGAAAGCTACCGTGGAGCTTTGATAAGCTTATCACTTGTTAAGCCTTTTTAATGTTTCACCGCTACGAGCGTGCAACATTACTGTTTATTGGTGAAAAGTAACTACTACGTAATACAATTGTATAGCGGCGTATCAACGTATACTCTTCTTTTAGCTTGACGTTTTATCTCACATTTGGTTCGACCATTTTTGTATATTTTCGGAAATAATCGCTACGCTTTATCTTCTCACCAGAATGAGGAATTTAAAATTAAATCATTCTCTCGAGCGGAAATCGAATCCATAACCGTCGTGGTTAGAATAGGACGCTATGTCGCTGCACCACGACCGCCTCAAATTTATATATACTTTGTTTATATGAAATGTCAACTGAAAACATAAATAGTCTCGCAATTCCTCGCATCATACGTTGAGTTATATACAAAGAACTTAAATAAATAAAATAAATCAGCTTCACGCTGTATCCCGCACACAGCAGGGTAGGCAGAGGGAACCTAGTGTTAAGACACTCCGTTCCCCATCTTCTGCCGAATTCTGGAGGCATTGCGTTTGAATGGCAGAACTCAACGCCGCGCAAAAATAATGATATAAATATTATGTTTTATAAGCTTATCATTTCTTGTAAATTATATTTGTAAAGATAGATTTGTAATTAACATGATAAATACATAAATTTCAGCTGCCTTCCCATATTAATCGTATTTACATTAATATTTAGTAAACTTAATGTTTCTAAAAATTTAAAAAATAAATAATTGGGAATACATTATGTTCTAGTTATATTTATTTTGTTAAATTTCCATTGGCCTTTCATCTGACCTTTAGTGAAATGTTAGCGCAACGCAATTGAGAAAGGTCCATAACATCTATATCGATCGCGTCTCTATCCTACATTAGAGTACTTCAATCAATTGCAAAATTTTTAGCTATAAGTTAAAAAAACTCATTTATTAATTAATTCATTTCTTTAACATGTTTTTGAGGATAAAATATATACATAACATAGATATACCCTTTTTTTTGTAATATTGCAAAGAAATACTTTTGATGACGTTGGATGCTGTAGATTTATCCCCGTGGGAGGTTGATAAAGAAATATTTTTTTTTTATTCTTTTTTTACATCAATTTTATGAACCCAGCATATTAGCAATAATGTATTGTATTTCATAGTAACGTTCCCCTAAGTTTGCTATATTCAAGTTAGAACCACAAGGGAGCTAAATAATGGAAAACTCCACCGTTATTACTCCGCGTGGACCGGGTCCGCTCTCAGGCAATATTATAAATGATGGCTTAGCACATAAAGCCTCGGAGCGTTTTATAACTTAACCCAGTTACATGGTGACGTTGTAAACATAGAAGCCGTCTCCTACGATATGATGTCATACTGTATTATCGATTATATTACCATATAAAACATAATTTTGAGGCCGGTCGTGGCGCAGCGGCACGAGGTGTGACTGCAAAACCGACTGGTTCTGGGTTCGATTCCCACTCGAGGAGATGAAATATTTACTTAAATTTATATTTCCATTTCTTCGCTCTGGTGTCGAGGTTAAGCACGGCGTTGAGTTTTGCCCCTCAACACGCAATGCCTCCAGAATTCGGCAGAAAGTGGGGAACGGAGTGTGTTACACTAGGTTCCCTCTGCCTACCCTGCTGTGTGCGGGATACAGCGTGAAGCTATAAAACATCATTTTATTTAAATTTATATTACCATTTCTGCGCTCTGGTGTGGAGGCAAAACGCGGCGTTGAGTTCCGGCACTAAACACGAAATGTCACAAGAATTCGGCGGAAAGCGGGAAACAGCGTATCTTAACTCTAGGTTGCGTCTGCCTACTCTAATATGTGCGAGATACAGCGTGAAGTTGATTTTATTTAATTTATGGCCTAAGATCCCATCGTTTAAAACTGTAGGGATTAGATTTTCTAATGAAACTTATATTTAAGAATGATACATGATAGTAGAATAGATTACACTAGGGTTGCCCAAAAAAATCCTGCCGCAATCACCTTTAATTAATGTTTTTCGTAACTCGTTTTTGGAGAAAATTGCACTCATATGTTTTTTATGTGAATCGCACATCATTTGAAAGAAAATCGCATAAGGAATTGGAAAAACAATGGTTGCCAGCTCTTAGTCTGCCGCAAGTCCAAGGTTGCCTGGTTTAAAGAGGTTACTTAATGTGAATATTTGCACTCATGTGTTTTTTTAATGAATTATATATCAAATTAAAGCTTATTTTTTTGTCATCACTAAAACACATGGTTGCCTGGAAAATGGCTGCCGCAAGCAAAGGTTGCCATCATTCGAAATATTTTATTCTGATTCCGTTTGACTGAGAATAGACGATGAAATACGCGATTTGCCTTATGTTTTAAAGTAAAATATTATAAAATAGAATTTTAAATAAAACTATTTTAACCGGATTAATCGCGTATATTTTGTATGTTTATACATTTTTGGAAACCCGACGTTTCGAACACTTTGCAGTAGTCCGTGGTCACGGGTAGACTGAGGTGGCATTCGTCTGTCAGTTGACATAATTATTATATCAAACTACCGCCAACGATTTCTTAATTGCCTCGCGTACTGTGACTGTGGATTATCATACATCGGTCAAACAAAGAGAAGCATCGGTGTTAGGGTGAAAGAACACATCTCTGATATCAAGAATGGGCATGTATCGAAGTCAGCTGTGTGTGAGCATACTGTGGATAAACCCAGCCACTACATTAGGTTTGATAAACCCCAAATCCTCGCTAAGGAAAACAGATACATTCCTAGAATGATCCGCGAGGCTATTGAAATACAAAAACATCCTAATTTCAATAGAGAGGATGGCTGGAAGCTTTCTACCACCTGGGACCCACTCATAAAATCATTGAAGTCTCAAACCCACCATACCAGAGGGCAAGATACTATCAGCTCATTCTGCAGGAATCCAGGGCAGTACGCGAGGCAATTAAGAAATCGTTGGCGGTAGTTTGATATAATAATTATGTCAACTGACAGACGAATGCCACCTCAGTCTACCCGTGACCACGGACTACTGCAAAGTGTTCGAAACGTCGGGTTTCCAAAAATGTATAAACATACAAAATATACGCGATTAATCCGGTTAAAATAGTTTTATTTAAAATGTGTAATAATCGTGAAAATCAAAGAACTTATTATATAAAATAGAAGGTCAATCTTAAAATTAATATTTATTCTAGCTGTTCACCTGTTAAATGATGATTTTAATCATATTAAGTACATACAAAAAACTATTTAAACATGAAATCATCCTTATTTTTCCATAGAAATAATGAGTCTATGATATTAAGTCTTTGTTAAATCTGTTTTCTAGATATGAATACTCGTTTAAATCGTTATTTTAAAAAGACTAAATTATCATCTATATATATAAAACAAGTACCTGACTGACTGAGGTAAGACGCACGCACAGCCGCTGATGGTAGAAACGTGAAATTTGGACAGATGTTTTTTTTTCGTAATCTGGACATCCACTAATAAGGGATTTTAAGAAAATTTAACCCTAAAGGGATAAAATAGGGGCTAAAAGTTTGTATGGGTTTTTTTTTATCGGCACCGATTATTATAATATTTGAAATTCAGACTCCTAAAAATATTCCATTGAACACATGTTTCATGGTTTTTTAGAATTCACCCCGTAAGGGTTCAAATAAGCGGGCGAAGCTGCGCGCGCCCACTAGTATTAAATAAACGTTTACAAATATCGTTCTATTATAAGATATTAATTACATAATGTTTTCATAATATAATGTAGGTTGACAATTATTGCAGATATTTTATTTATTAATCAAGAAAATATGGAAAATTACCTCGTTATAAACTCTCAATCTCTCTCTTCGTCCTTAGAGAAAAATATATAATATTAAACATTAAATTTAATTATACTTATCAAACATTAATTATACTTACGTTTTGCATTAGAAAATAATTGAAAAATAAAAATCAAATCAGATTCACGCTGTATCCCGCATGCAGCAGGGTAGGCAGAGGGAACCTAGTGTTAAGACACTCCGTTCCCCACTCTCTGCCGAATTCTGGAGGCAATGCGTGTTGAATGGCAGAACTCAACGCTGCGCTTTGCTTCGACACCAGAACGAAGAGATGGAAATATAAATTTAAGTGAATATTTCATCTCCTCGAGTGCGGTTCTTCTTTATATTTTTTTTTACAACAATGAACTTTTTGTAACAAGTGATAACCGTGCATTGTGTTACTATTTAAGAAAATGTTACTGTATATAAAAATAATTTTTTGGCGAAACAATAACATAATTTTACACTTCAGACTCATTATTAAATTCCACACACATTTTCGCACAAAAAACAGATCTTCATTTTTGTCATGTTAACTAAAAACGTCTTCACTCCAAAACGAAAGGTAAGTAACTAAGTAATATGTTCAAAAACATCTCATTTGGCCATCTGCACTGTTATTGCATTTAGAAACAATACATCTACGAAAATAAAATTATTGCATTTTGTTTGCTTTGTATACCGCCGCAAAATGTTTATCTATAGTAAAAAGTAGACAACTAATTGATATTTGCCGACTCCTGATCATAAACCTTAAATAGCGTTTATTATTCGGCATTACTGTCGAAATTTCTTAGAATTTATTTGTGATAAATTAATTTTGTTTATTATAATTCTATCATATATATTTCTTTCAATGCAAATTCTTAAAAGTTGCGTGAGAAAAAAAAGATTGCGGCAACCGTTATCAAAAAAAAAACGAGAAAAAAAATCATACGAGCAGAGGACAAAGAGAGAGAGTATATTGAAATGTTATTTTCCATATTTTCTTAATTAATAAAAAAACTTACGCAATAATTGTCGCCCTTCATTATCTTAAGGAAACATGATGTAATTAATACCTTATAATAGATTGATATTTGTAAGCATTTATTTAATTAGATAATTTAGTCGTTTTAAAATGATAATTTAAATTAGTATTAGTATTTAGAAAACAGATTTAGCAAAGACTTAATATCATGGGTTCATTATTTCACTTGAAAAATAAGGATGATTTCATATTTAAATAGTTTTTTGTATGTTCTTAATATGATTATAATCATCATTTAACAGGTAAATATCTAGAATAAACATTAATTTTAAGATTGACCTTCTATTATATAATATTTTAATTTAAAACATAAGGCAAATCGCGTATTTCATCGTCTATTCTCAGTCAAACGGAATCAGAATAAAATATTTCGAATGATGGCAACCTTTGCTTGCGGCAGCCATTTTCCAGGCAACCATGTGTTTTAGTGATGACAAAAAAATAAGCTTTAATTTGATATATAATTCATTAAAAAAACACATGAGTGCAAATATTCACATTAAGTAACATCTTTAAACCAGGCAACCTTGGACTTGCGGCAGACTGAGAGCTGGCAACCATTGTTTTTCCAATTCCTTATGCGATTTTCTTTCAAATGATGTGCGATTCACATAAAAAACATATGAGTGCAATTTTCTCCAAAAACGAGTTACGAAAAACATTAATTAAAGGTGATTGCGGCAGGATTTTTTTGGGCAACCCTAGTGTAATCTATTCTACTATCATGTATCATTCTTAAATATAAGTTTCATTAGAAAATCTAATCCCTACAGTTTTAAACGATGGGATCTCCACCTATTAATTTTTATAAATTTTAATGATTGAAAATACAATGTTTATATTCATATTTTCTATGAAATAGCTAATACAAATACTTTTTAGTAATTATACGTAATAGTAACATACCTTTGTGCTACATACAGATCTATGTGCTATAAAACAATAATTACTAGGTGCGCCGTTGTCCCCACTCGATACACGTGGCTTACACCTACATTCTTATAATAACATCACGATATTTTATTAATATATGTAGTTATTGATATTACATATTTATAGTACAAATATAAATTTAAAGAGAGTAAAATAATAAATCAAAAAATTCAGTTTCCCGCTGTATCCCGCATACAGCAGCGTAGGCAGAGAATCTATTGTTAAGACACACCGTTCCCAACTTTCCGTCGAATTTTTCGAGGCATTGCATTTTGAGTAGCGGAAGTCAACGCCGAGTTTTTGTGTTGGAGCCGGAACTAAGAAACGAAAATATTAATAAATAAAAATTCATTCCCTCGAGTAGGGATCAACCCACAACCGTCGCGTTACAGTCATATCCTTGTGCCCCTGCGCCACGATGCCCTCGAATTTAAAAAGAATAATATCTATATACACTAAATGCATTGTAAATGCTCTTAACTTAAATGTGTCAAGGAGTACTTAATAAAATGGCTTCTATTAACAATTGAGCGCATACGTCATAGTAAGATTTCACGAAGCGCACCCCATTCCGGTGACCTAATTGCTGTCTAATACAGCTATATAAAAGGCAAGGCAAGTGCCTATAAAAGCAAGAAACTGGGTTAAATATCGATGAACTCTAAACACTTTCGACCATGTCCGACGTGGACTTGTTACGTACCTTACCTGTGAAATTGCTTGTCTATCGCGAACTACTACAAGAGCAATTTACTGTAAGCATTTGCTTTGCAATTATCGATGCACAACGAAAATATTCGCGAAATAAATGTTTGCTATTTTGTTTTACGTTGAAACGTCTACTTTTATATGTTTTTTGTGCCCTTTTCAGCTTTACGCTGTATTATGCATGTTGCAGGGTAAGCAGCGGAAGCCTAGTGTAAAGACACTCCGCTTCTCACATTCCGCCGAATTCTGAAGGCATTGCGTGTTAAGTGGCAGAACTCAATGCCGCGTTTTCCCTCGACACAAAAGCGAAAAATTCCTCGAATGGGAATCGAATTTACAACCTATCGCTCTTACAGTCACAAGTTTAAGCTCCGACTGGCCTCTTTTTCTTTATATTTTTCTTGTAGAAATATCGTAGATTTAATCTAAATAGTTTTTCTTTGCTAGTTAATTATGAGTAGCTAATTGCTTACACAATTTATATCAGAAAATAAATAATTTTCGCTTATTCTTGTTAGTTTTGTTGAGATGGTTTTAGAGATAAAAGTTAATGAGGAAGTTTAATAATTTCTTTCATATTTAACATGAAGTATATAAATATATAGAGGTCGTCATGGCGTCATAGCACAATTCGATTCTCACTTAAAGGAATGAATTATTATTTATTAATATTTTCATTTCTACCTTTTGGTAATAAGCCGCGGCGTTGAATTCCGCCAATCAATACGCAATGCATCGAATTTCGGCGGTAAGTGTGGATTGGAGTGTAGTATCACTAGGTTCCCTCTGCTACCCTGCTATATGCGGTGTTCAGCGTGTAGCTGAAGAAATAATATATATAAATATACTTTTAAATTATAGAAACTGATAATTACAAGCCGCAAGCGTTTAGACGTACCTGGTGTTCGGTTGCTTAATTATTGATATAAGCTAATCAGTTAATCAAACAGAATGCCACACTAATTACACTGCATTTAATCAACCACGTGCGTCTGTGTGTCGCTGGTCCGTCGGGCAGGTGTCGATAGTGGCGGCGTCGTCGTGCCGCTACGTGTACTGGCAGCGCGCGGCGCTGGAGTACCTGTTCGTGAAGGAGGCGTACCTGGCGAGCGCGGTGAGCACGCTGATCGCGCGCGACATCACCACCAAGCTGTACGCCATGAACAGCAAGATCGTGACGGCGCGCGGCACGCACCTGGATATCCGCCTGCCCAGCATCTCGCACGCGCTGGCGCGCAGCCCGCGCCCCGCCCGCGCGCCGCCCGCCACCGTGCAGCCCGTGCCGCCCGAGAAGCGCACCAGTGAGTGACAGCTCACTATATCTATATTTTCCATTCACTGAAATCATTAAAGCTACTGTTTTTGGTTCTAATGTCTTACGCCCAATATAACAACATACATATATGAAACAATCAAAGATTGACATTGGAGATGGGTTATTAATATTGGGCGTTAATATATTACAGCCCATTTTTCTTCATATTTTTCATAGTACCTCTACGGAATGTGTAATGAGTATCTTTTTTTCTGAGTGCGATATGATTGAATAGTATTATTTTTATTTGCAATACTTTAGTAAATATTTAACACAATAGTAATCTCTTGTATAACACTAGTTCTCTCTAATAAAATATTACTGCTTTTTGAGTTTATCTTATAGTTTTGATTATTGTCTTAAAACGTCATTCATTAACATTTCTCAACCATTACATCGACATTTATTGTAATAACTAATAAGTTATAATATTTAAGCTTACTTTACCTAATTAAAAAAATAGTCATTGCAATAAGCTCAACGTTGGCTATCAGCCATAACGAAATTTGCGTAAGTGAAAACTAAATTATGGTCTTTTTAATTCTATTGACAGTGAGAGAAAAATCACTTGACACAGTTCTTAGTACTATAGCCAACCTAAATTGAAATTCACGAGTAAGGCTTTTACTAAGGACTGCAAAGAGTACAACTTGGCATTTCAAAAATATTTTTGAAATTACATTTTTGAATATCGCAAAATAGATTAAGTTTATATTTTTGTTTTTTTTTGTTTTATGTTTTTTTTTATTATTACGATAAATGGATAACTTGAACCTCTACTTTTCGCCTATCGACTGTAAAGTTCAAGGTCGCAGTTTGTTATCAGATTAAAGAGATATTAATCCAAATTGTAAACATTTTGTTAATGATCAATTTATACTCACAGTAGAGGCCAGTCGCGGCGCAAACCAGTCGGTAAAACCGACTGGTTGTGGTTCGATCCCCACTCGAGGAGATAAAATATTTGCTTAAATTTATATTACCATTTCTTAGCTCTGGTGTAGAGGTAAAGCGCAGTGTTAAATTCTGGCACTCAACACGCAACGCCTCCAGAATTCGGCAGAAAGTGGGAAACAGACTACAGTGTCTTAACACTAATTTCCCTCCGCCTACCCTACTGTGTGCGGGATACAGCGTGAAGCTGACAGTATATTATATTCAGCCAGACACTTAACCAGACCCTAGCGTCTACCTAAATTGTTGAAAATCATTTAACAGGTAAACAATAATTTAACAGGTTACTGGTCGAAAGACAACGAAAATCCGGGTTTGAACCTAACGAAACGTAATGGGGTAGCGAGTGCCTACCCTGATGGCGATGAAGAATTAATACCTCTCGCTTGTAACGAAGCCCCGACCGGGTCCTCCGACGACCTGTCCATAGCCGACAGCTGCCCCGACACGTCCTCCAAGTACCACAGCTGCGAAGCTGTGGAGACCGACGACGACTTGCGGCACTGACATCAAATACATACATCGCTCACTAATATCAGCACGGCGTCCTCTGATACTATGTTTACTGAATAGAATAATAGATGAAAATTATGTTTTCTTTCGAGAATAATTTACTAATATAAACTAAATATATTGCAATAAAGCTTCTACTCCTATAGGCTGTTTCGGTGAACTTTCTATAGACGACATATGTCCTGACACTACATCTTTATGGTACGAATAGACTACAACAGAAATTCCGATATAAACTTAAGACATTAATTTCTGTACTGTTGTGTTTGGATAGTGTAAATTTTCGTAGGAGGACGGAAATTGTTTCCGAGCTGCTCATACGCAAACTGAAGGAAAAGTATTTGAAAAATGCAAAGTTAAAGTTAATTTTTTTTTCAACATTATAAGGTTCTACAATAAAACTAATAAATGTCTAGACCATGTCGTAAAACAACAAGATCGATTGTTTTTACTTAACGATAATAATTTAATATGATGTATTTAAATTATTAATTTAGACTAATACTAAATATTTTTATATTTTGCTTAAATGTATTAAATGCTAGATAATTATGTATTTCAATTACATTATTTTATATATTTTATTGTTGTTTGATTTCAATTCCATATCTAGTAATATTAATAATTAAAATTTTATTGATTTAGTATAATTATGTACATTTATATTTCTTATTAATGAGTAATAATGATATAAGTAATAGTTATTGTATATAAGTAATAGTAAGATAGAAAGAACTTAGTGTTTAGACACTCCGATACTATACTATATATATATATGATATACTTTTCACGATATTTTCAAGGCATTACATTTTGAGTGGCGAAACTCAACACCGTGCTTTGCCTGATTACCAGAGTGAAAAGATGTAAATATTACTATTAATTCATTTCCCCGAGTGGGAATCGAACCCACACCATCGCTGTTCCAGTCACACACTAGTGCCTCTTCGCCCTCCTAGTTACAGTTATATAATGTAAAATATGTGAAGAGTAGACGTTTCAAAAAGCTTTACCATGTTCGCCACCACTTTATGTAAAGAGGAGTTACATAATAGTCAAACGGGGCCTTTTCAATCTATTTCTATGCAAATACCATGGCTATTCGTAGAGCCATTGTGGACGTGATTGTGGAACAAATAAATCTATAGCAACTAACATTCTTGTTATATTAATTATAGTACGTATAATTAATTTTATATGAAGAAATTCTTAGTAATATTGAAGTAGATTATTTCGCATTTGATAACACAATACATTTTACAAAAAATATTTAAAAGTATATATACGTTTATAAACGAAAGCCCCGATTGAGTGCTTAATACTAATTCATTAAAACCATTAACCTATTTTGAATTCCGAAAATAAGAATAACTTTTATTTGTATACGCTATATTATAGCGTATATGAAATAAATTGAACTAACACTTTAAATAAGGCCTTTAGAAGTGACCAATCGTGGCGCAGAGGCGTGTAACTGTAAATACTACAGGTTGTGGGTTCGGTTCCCACTCCAGGCTATGAAATATTTAATATTTTCATTCCTTCGCTCTGATGTAGAGGCAAAGCGCGGCGTTGAGTTCTGCCATTCCATATGCGATGCCTTCAAAATTTGTCGTAAAGTTGGGAGCGGAGTGTCTTAACACTAGGTTCTCTCTGCCTCACCTGTTACATGCGGGGTATAGCGTGAAACTGAAAAAATAAACTTAAAAAAGAAACCTAATATGTTGGAATTCTAGTAGTTTTTTTATTATAATAGCAAATTTAGTATATGGCCTTTATTAATATAAAACTATTGATGAGCAGAGTGCGCTGCGTCAGCTCTCAGTTTGGGCGTGGAACCAATCAATCAACTGGAACCGATTGAGTTATCCGCTCACTATCCATTACTCTATGTACGCAGTGTTGTGGACTATGTAAGTATATATAAATTAAACACAATATCTTATATGAAAAATTATTATTATTGATGAATCGTATTTAAGAATGGAACATTTTTTTTCTATGTACATACCTCTATGTACATATTATGACATTTAAAATTATGAAACCAGTCGGGGCGCAGAGGTACAGATCCACTACTCAACACACTGTGTCTGAAACTCAAGTAAAAGGGAGAGAACGGAGTGTAATGACACTTTGTCTATTGGAATATGTTGCAAAGTTAAGTAGTAACAATTAACGAATATTTTTATTTCCTCGCATTGAGATGCGATAGTGGTTGATTGAAACAATCACTTCGGATCAAAAAGTAGAAAAAACAAGCAAAGCGTCAATAATAATATTATTTCATAAAAGAATTAAGTGTGAAAACCCCTTTACACGATTCCTTTTAAAAAAGCTACAATCATTCCTAACATTATGAGGTCTATAATTAAAAATATGAAATTTGTGAGATGGAATATACACATAGGGGATTTGGCAATGCAATATCCATTAGTATTCAAAACAGATTACGGGGAATACATTTAATAAACATCAAGATATTTTCTGACTAAATGAGAATTTCGGTATATTTATGTACTTACTACACTTTAATTTAAAACGTTACATAACATTACATACGGAAGCCGGCGTGGCGCGGGGGTACAAGGGTGTACTGTGACACGACAGTTGTGGGTTCGATCACCACCGGAGCAAATGAATTAATTTTTATTAATATTTTATTTTCTTCGCTCTGAAAAATTCGGTGGAATGTGGAGAATAGAGTGTTTAACACTAGGTTTCTTCTGTGTACCCTTCTATATTCTGAGCTGATAAAAAAAATATTTTTCAGTTGGAAAAAAACAAAATGTCTGCTAATTCTCATAAATATTTTTATAATATTGTCTGATTTTTTAGCTTTACAGGGAAATAACTGGGAAAGACCAAAATTGATTCAAACATAAAATTGTTAAATGATTTTGTACAAAAAGCTATTATTAATACAAATATTATAATTGATTAGAATCAAAATTTACGAGGCAAATATAAACAGAAGGGATATTTCATTCATTTTTTTTTATATTTGATATTAGTTTAATTAAATACCTACCTCTTGTTTCTGGTTCCTATTTATGTCTTACAAATGATGTGTAACGATGAACTATAGAACACACGACAGGAGATTGTGATTAGTTATGCACGGGCGAGGCAATTTAACTCTGTCAACACTCAACACTAACATGTGACACATACATTAGACACTAAATGTAGATTAACTTACCTAACAGGTGAAAACTATAAATAAACTATATATATATATATATATATATATATATATATATATATATATATATATATATATATATATATATATATATATCTAAGTTAATCAATTACAGTAAAACTCTGTAAAGCGTTTAAATACAAATTTCTTGCTTAGAAAATTTCGTTAAAAAGTGCTTGTTATATCAATATTTATTTATTCAATAATTTACAGAAGACAATTTAAATCCGTCCTCTTCCCATGATATTATTAAACAAAATAAATGCTTTAAACAAAAATACTTTACGTTTGGTTTAGATCGCTTCATTTTTTATCCACTAAATAAATTAAATACTTACTTTAGATTTTAAATACCGAACACAATAATAATAATAAAACGAAACATAACACATAAAACTTAAACTAATTTAGGTCTATTAGTAACAAAATCATTGTTAACTTTATAGTGGAGCACAACGCTTAAATCGAAATCCTAACTATGACGATGCACGTCATATAATAATGACAAAGTTTCAAGCCACAAAATTAATTACACGTGCGCAGGCCAGCGTGCCTTAAGCCGTAGCAAATGTTTATATGAATTTATGACCTCTTGCAGTGGTTATAGCGTAGTAGCCAAATGTCAGAAACCTGGCTAACCAGGTTGTGGTACATTGAGACATTTAGGTACATTTATGACATGAGGTCAGTCGTGGCGCAAGGGTAGAAGCGTGTAAACGCGACGTTTGTGGGTTCAATCCCCGCTCGAATGAATTATTATATCTTATTTTTTTTATTTCCTCGCTCTGGCGTTTAATTCCGCCATTTAACACGAAATGTTTCGTTAAATTCGGCAAACAGTGAGGAAGGGAGTGTCTTAACACTAAGTTTCCTCTGTCTATCCTGCTATATGCGGGATATAGCATAGAGCTGATGTATGACATGAAGCCAGTCGTGGCGCAAGTATATAAGCGTATGACTGTTACACGCCGATTGTTGGTTCGATTTTCACTCGAGTAAATGAAATATAGAATATTTTAGTTTCTTCGTTGTGGTGTCGAGGAAAAGCGCAGCGTTGAATTCCGCCACTCGAAAATTGTAACGATAAGCCTCCAGACTACAGCGGAAAGTGGGGAGCAGAGTGTCTTAACACTAGTCTAGTATTAAGACACTCTGCCTACGTTGCTACATGCGGAATACAGTGTGATGCTGAAAAAAAAAAGTATTTCCAATATAAGCCAACAAAAGCCCATTAATATTACTGTACCTTGTTTTCTAATGGATGATTTATGTGAAATTATGTTTATTATGAGGAGGGTGAGTTTCTTTGGAGTAAACGATTTAAGGTTTAAGTCATGTCGGTCTAAATTGAAGTTTTCTAATCACTAGACAATTTTCGAGCAGAAAGCTTTTGTTTTGAGCTTCATGAAAGCTTTTAGGTATAGTTTGTATTTTTTATGAACTTATTTACTTGATTTAGTTATATTAGTTATATATAGTAAAGTATTTATAAAGTACAATGTCATTATGTTGTAAAGACACATAAAAGAAACTTATAATATACTATTTCAATATACTCGTATTTCTTTACTCGGATAAATCAAACATCCATGGGATTTGTATAGAATTTAAGTCTACAACCAATTTGTACTAATTTAACTTTGCATTCAAAAGACTAAATAAGAGTATCATTTAAATAATAAATAAACTTATAGGATTCCTTAAGCTCGATTACAAACCCATGCATACAATAAAATAATAAAAAAATGAACATCGAGACTATCTGCTACGCGCACAATTGTTGTTGTGACGTATATCTTTAATATTTTCTTAAGGCGTCTTAAATACATTATGGCGTCGTCCAAACTGTCTACACTACTTAAAACAAATCAATGGTTTACAATTCAAGAGGTCGTTGCAATAGGTGAAAGATAAGAATCACATCAGCCCCACGAGGTGGTCAAGGCTGGTCGGCCCGCACTAGCAGCAGCGATGCCGTCTTATCCACACTAGCGATTCTTAAGCTTTATACGATTTAACGTTTCCAGTGTTATCAGATGGCCTATAGCGTTAGTCACAAAAAGGTTTAAATAAGCCTCAAGTTAATCGATAACATAGCTGGTCAACGTGTATTTAAATCGTATATAAGTAGGTATACATTATATGATTTTTTTAAATCAATCAGTTAGAGTTCATAGGACTCCCGCAATTCAAAATGCTTATAAATATGTATTTTTTATGTTTATATGTTGCATTTTGTAACAGTTTGTACCTTGGATATGAGTAGTAAAATAAACAAATAAAATAAAAATGTGTATGGCAGTACACAAAACTAACATAGTTAATTATGAATAATACAATCATTTTTTTATAATATTATATTGATCCAAAGTCATTTATGTATGGACGGCCCGAGTGTCGCAACCGTTATTTTATTTATATGGTAGGTGAGAGCGGACGGTGAGTGAGCGGAGCGGTGAGTCAAACTATTAACTACTACGGTACTAATAAATATGGTACAGTGAAATCATCGTGCCAAATATATAATAAATATAATTTAATAATTCGAAGCCTTTAATGGCACAATCTTTTAAGATCAAATTTCCTATAAAAGCAAAATATGTATAGCAACGACACATATTGTGGATCAAAGTGAGCTTTGACTAAAATTACCGTATTGAATGTTGCTTGACGTCGCAGAGGCTGACGTTATGACGTTATGGGCTTATACGAAATGTTAGGTGCTCTTGCGCTTTCTTTTTTAATATATCTAATGACAATGGGCAGTTATTGTGGAGAGGATGATAAGACGCGCTCTTAGCTTTTCTTTGTAGGAGCTTCGAGTTATAACAATGCAATATGGTCGAGTTTTCAATTACCTAAATAACCTTCTGAAGGTAAATATCTTATTACAACGATACCTTTTTTATGGCATTGTGCACTCATGTGTAGCAAATTTAACTTTCTTAACAATGTTATCTCTGAATATCTAAAGATTGTGAATTCCTCACGATCACAACAATAAAGATACTAACCACTAGACACATCACAAGGTAAAGCATTATTCAATAAATATATCATATTTTTGAAGGTGTTCGGGAATTAATTTTAATTATCCTTCAAGATTTGGTTCTTGAATTATTTCTAAGTTAATTATATAAGGCAGTATAAATTGAAATAAAATACTTGAGTAGTAAAAGTAACAAATATGTAAGTGTAGGCACAGTCCGCGAGGTCTAAACTGAGCTTTGTATTTATGTTCAATGTTCAATATTTAGTGTAGGTATATAGGTTTCAGGTCATATGGTTGGTAAGAAGTATGTAACCAAGCAGTAAAAGAAGAAAACAAAAACTTGGTCACAATGCTGCTTCTGGTGATATTTCGGAAAGATTAATTATTAACTCAAACCACACTTCAGATGAAGAAGTCAAAAGTCCAGCGTAGAAGAAATTGATATATTACATTTAAACAACTTTTCTGCTTGTGGCTTCGATCTCCGCTTGAGGAAATGAAATATTAATTTATATGTTATTTTTTCGCTTTGTGTCAAGGCAAAGCGCTGCGTTAAGTTCTGCTACTTAACACTCAAGGCCTCCAGAATTCGGCGGAAAAATGGGAAACACTGTGTCTTAATATTCTGTTTCCCACATTGGCTTTAAATCAAAGCATTTGTGCCGTTTTATGCCATAAGAAAACTGATGAACATTCCATTCATCTTACATTACACTTTCTCAAATTTTGGACACGGTGATTTACTTTCCAGAGTGATGACACTTATGAGATTTTAATTGCTTAGGATCTACTACATAGACGGAGACGGTAAAGCTAAGTCAGTGCAAAGTCCCGTCCATAGCTGGACCGCTGCCAGCTGCTAATCGTCACGCAGTTATACATTCAATTGCGGAGCCCGCTATTGCAAACCCTCATAAATAAAGTATGCCATATCACCAAATTAAATAATTAATGGCGTTTTCGTTCAATACTTTTTACTTTCAAATACTTTGATTTAATATATGGATATAATATCAGAATTTCTAATATATATTATATATATATTTTATTAAAATTATAAGTGGTAATTTCAAATGTTTTTTCTTTACTATTAAACCTATACTTTAGTATTTACAAATATTTTAAGTCTCTCATACAATAGTACCATAATAACAATATGTACTTATAATAAAATTGTAACGGATCGGTGTCTGTGTCTAGATATCTTTTATATATAGGAAAAATTGTTATTGGAGGTCTTTTTTAATGTAACCCAAAACAATTATTTTTTAAATTTTGGTCTGTTAGTCCGTTCGTCTGTGTGTCTGTGCGTTTACTCCAGTTAATTTCAGAAACGGCTTAACTGATTTAAATGCAATTTTCAATATTGGATACTGGCAAGCTTCACTTAACATTTAATGTTTGTTTTATTTCAATCGGTTTACAAATAAAAAAGTCATGTTACTATCAAAAGTTGCATGCGACAATGTCGCTACACAAAAGTGTTTTATTGAATAGGCTAAACAAAACTATCAACAATGTATGGATATTGTCCTTAAAATGATAAAAAATCATAATTGTGTTGTACAAGCGGGCGAAGCCACGTGAGAGCCACTAGTACATAATATAGATGACATTAAAAAAAATCAAACATTCACAACCACTGAATCAGATAATTTGTTTATTTATCTCAACACCCAAAAATTTCTGGATCCGTGCCGGACCCGATAATTGTGTCAATACTACCAGTCAACTGACACTGAATCATGTGCAGAGAAAAAATATACTTTTTAATTTTTTATTACTTCCGTACACTAAGAAATTTCTGTAATTTCCATTAGACTATTATTTTTTAATAAAGTTCAAAATGAGTTCAACGATATCAATTCATCCGCGGAATAGAATACATTGCGGTTAGTCTGTTACAGGACGAGTTTATGTACAATAATTTTATTGATAATATCTAAGTAGGTAGTAGCGAGATGTGAGTAAGGGCGCGAGGGCGCGGAGGGCGCGGAGGGCGCGGAGAGCGCGGAGGGCGGGGGCGCGCGTGCGCGCTGGGGCCGCGCCCGTGTCGGCGGAGGCAGTCCGTCCGGCAGTAGTGCGCCCCCGCGGTCGAGCGCCCTCGCCGCGCGCGTCCTCCGCCACTCGAGTTCTACTATGCGACTCGCGAGTTTCGCTCGCTCTTGTTGTGGTGCTTTATGATGGTACGGCATGAAAGTGCAAGATATGCGGACGTTCCGTGACCGACGCCCTGCTAGAGACGCCGCCACAAGTGGGCGGGACTGGACGCCTTCTCGGCTGCTCAGGTGAGCGGCCTCGCATCTCACGCTGGCTGAAGACGCTGCCATCTCGGGGTCGATAAAAAAATCCTTAGACGGACATGACCTTTTACCGCCGATTAATATGGGCTACGTAGGTTGCGTAGAGCTCGTAGAGTGCTACGGTCCATACCCCGTAGCCGTCGATTCTCTATTTGTTTTGTTACATGATGTAATACCATCTCTTTATGACTTTTACTTGAATGAATATACACACGAATACACGAACACATATCAATGCGTACGAGTAGCTCCT
The DNA here is from genome assembly GCA_021202915.1 of Heliconius himera. NCBI lineage: Eukaryota > Metazoa > Arthropoda > Insecta > Lepidoptera > Nymphalidae > Heliconius > Heliconius himera. The sequence goes on along the minus strand of JAJHJA010000079.1, from coordinate 331,216 downwards.
TATCACAAATTAAATCCTTTTGGTTATGCATCAAACGTTTAACTTTTATTTACCGACTTGTATTTACTACTACTACTTGACTACTACTTGACTTATACTTTAATTGATAATTAATTAAGAAAACATTATGTTCAAACTCTATTTTAAACAATTTTTATTTATATATTTTTGGCATATAGTATTTCAGATATAAATACCAACTAAATATTGTAGAATAATGAACTGTATTTTTTTGTTGATAATAATATTAATACTGATGGTTTTTGTTATCTCGCTATGTCTAAAATGATTAACCGAACCACTTAAACATAAACAACTCGCATATACATATATGTACATAGAAACATAATCGTCAATAGAGTCCTCATCACAATATACGCTACAACGTCACGTCGTTTCAGATATAGTTAATCGAAGCGAACATCAAACAAGGTTTATTCGTTGCAAGGAAATAAGTGGGGCCTTCGTGCGTATTCACTTCTTTCATCACGCAACATTGGGCATAGAGCTTTATCTTCCAGTCGATAAGCTTAAGCTGTCGTCATCAATCTCATGCCTTACTCCACGTTGACACATGTTATAAAGTAATCATATTTTTTTTTTATTTTAGGTTTATATTATAAGTTATAAGCAGTGTTGTCATCCATTATGTTGAAACTAATATTATAGTGTGTATATGATTATTTTCATAGTTAAAATACATTTTTCAATTTAATAGAGCGCAATAAATTTTTAGTTAGGTTTAATATGGTATAGTAAAATTGTTTGTACATAAAATATTATTACGAAATAATTACTTATGGTGACGAAAAACATTAACTAAATATTTCATATCTACGATTTTTCAAATTTTTGTGTATTTATTTGTATGTCCGTACAGGCTATGTTCAGAAATGTTGGGCGGATTTCAATGAAATTTTTTGTAGTAACGCTGTTATAAATCTGGAAATACAGCTTATAATTGAATTTGAAAACTGGCATAATCCCTAATAGTCAGTCCTGTTTAAATATAAGAAACAATAAAATACTCTCTTAGTAACATTTTTTCACAGCGTGATAGGCATTTTTCTTTGACTTTGATAATTAAACATCTGGAACATCTAACGAATAACTATATCAGTGAAGCCAAAGTATATTAAATAAAGTACCTATGATGTTTAAGCAAAATTTATACAGTATGGTGAGTCGGTTTCTATTGACAAATAGAAATTATTGCAATTGAAGTCCATCGTAGTGGAAGAGGAGAGCGTTAGACTGTAAAGGCGTCTGTGGGTTCGATCTCAATAATGGAAATTATTAAATTGAAATGTAATTTTATGACCCCGTTCGGCCAATGTCTTTAGTAGAAAGTGGAGAACGGAGTGTTTTACCAAAAGATTATCCTTACCATTCTGAAGGAAGCTGCAATAACAATGGGTGGTAATAAGGAAGTGGCACGCATCGTAAAGTCTACGCAAACAGAGCGGACAAGAACTAATTAAATGTAAAAAAAAAAAACTATTACTTTGTACCATTGAATAAATGAAACAATAAAAATTAAAGCCTACACGACTGATAGATAGCGATTTGAAGCCGTCGTGGCGCAACGGTACCAGCATGCAACTGTAAACGCGACGGTTATAGATACGATTCCCACGGGGGAATTAAATATTTAATATACACATATCCTCACTCTAGAAAAGAGGCAAAGCGCGGCGTGGAGTTTCGCCACTAACATAACTACTAACATAACATAACCTTTTAATAATAATCTATTTTGGCTGTTTTAATTAACGCGCATTAATTCATCAAAATCGTGTCATAAAGAGAACAAATTATACGTCTGTTTTAGTAATGGGGTCAAACCATTTGCAATTTAAAATCAATATTTTCACGTTACCAATAAAGTAATAATCTTAACATTTTGGAACATTTTTATTTCTTTAGTTATTTTTTAGGCCTATATTTTTGTATTTTCACATGTCTCTCTCTTTTTCTCTCCCTCTCTCTCTAATGAACAAACGGATATTAGTACATAAAATTAATACATTAAAATTTAACATTTGGAAAAATTAAGCCCGACTAACGAAGTCGTAAATCTTGAAATGAAATTGTTTAAGTCAATTGGAGCAGTATAACGCAACTGAAATATTCTTTAATTATTAAAATTTGAATAATCTCTTGAGGTTGCGTTTTACGGGCAAAATGAAAGTAAAAAATATTATGTAACTAGTAATCCGTTTCGGCTTCGCTCGGGACTTTGAATTTGTTATAATATATTTAGCCGAAATAAAATTTAAATATATCTATAGCCTTTTTTTCGTTGTTCGATTATGATTTAATGAAGTACTCTCTAAATTAAATTTAATATTAATTAAATCATCTTCACGCTACAGTGGGATACATCCCGCTCACAGCGGGGTAGGCAGAGGGAAAAAAAATATACTTCTACATATATAAAGATGTTTTCAAGATTATTAGATTCAGATTAAAAATGTATAAAATAAATAAAGCTTCAAATAGTAATAAAATCGTAACGAATCGGTGTCTTTATATGAAAGATCTTTAAGAAGATATGTTATTTAATAACGTAAGAGAATAAAAAAATCATGATTTAATTTTTTTTTTGTCTTTTTTGTTTGTGCATTTGTTCATGCTAATCTCAGAAACGGGTTAAGCAGTCTAGCACTTTGCACTATTATACATATTTCGTTTAGTGCTTGTTTTATTTAAATTGATTAATAAATAAAAAAATATACTATTTTAAAGAATGTTGTTCGACAAATTGTTATAAACTGTTTTATTAAATTGGCTGAAATTTTACTTTTCAATATGGGGTACAGATATTCTTTTTAAAATTATAATATTATTTGAAAATGAAAGCAAAGCAGATTAGTAAATTAACAATTACGTAGTTCAAGTGGGCGAAGCCTCGAGCGGGTCGCTAGTCTAAAATATATCGAGTCTATGACATAAGTATGCAACTACCAGTCCTTGGTGGATATTTTTTGAAGTTTCTAAAACGGAAATTCATACGAGGACTGTTTGCATAATGCTTTGCTTACAAAATGAAATAGCCTCCACATTTTGTGGAATTATTTGGTCCGATTTAAAAATGCCGCGAGTATTTACTGTAATGGGTACAAAATGAGGCTGTTGTAAAGAAACTTGTAGACCGTGCACTACGATACATATAAAATAAGGAAATGAATAAATAGCTCTGCCTATTTTCACAACAGCAAAGAACGTGATTGAGCGCATTATGTTGATATGTAAGAAGATATTGGTGGGTCGCGACAATCTGTCGCCTGGTGGCAGTGCCAGCAACTCACCCTCGCTACGTATGACTAAGCTAAAATGAATGCGAACACAGCTACACTTTATTACGAATGCACATCTACTTACTTCTGTTATAGCACATGGGTAGGTGCATCCCCGTTTCTCGGCACAAATGCTGTGTAAATTCATGCCAATTTAATTTTAAATGCCGCACCGACCGACCGGAACATAGCAGCTGAAGAATAGTTGTGGCGACAACTAAAAATTAATGATATTGGTATTTTTGAAAATCGAAAAAAAATGTTTGCATTAAATATTTAAACACTAATATATCATATTTTTTTGTAATGTACGTCACATTCCAACAATTCAAAAAGTTGTAAAAATGATATATGTGTGCATTAAATATTTCCAGGAAAAAAATATTTATGGTGATGAAAAAATTATATCAGAACATGATTTTAGTTTGCTTGTTTGAGCACATCTTTTGAATTACAGGACAGTTTTTGATTGATTTTTTTTTGTGATATAGCTATTAGGCTTAGACCTATCTAGGGCATAAATCATTTCGAATACTGGCACACCTAATTGTAGAACCTTGCACATCTGATGTAAAATGATAGTACGCCAGTTATTATATGATACTAATTAAATACATCGTTAACAAAAGAACATTTTCCACTTTTTTAGAGGCAAACCCATAGTAGTCAAGCTAAAGCTTACGAAATAAGGAAATGGTACAATAGCAAAAGCTGTTCATTATGATTCGCAGTTTTTGTAAACGAGTAAAAATAATAAAATTTGGGGCTATCGTGTGGAAAACATGGGTTGTGCCATGTTCGTGGCGCAGGGGCACAAAGTGTGACTGTAAACGTGACTGGTTAAAGGTTCGATCCCCACTAAGGCAATGAAATATTTATTTTAAAAATGTATATTTTCATTTCTTCGCTCTGGTGTCGTAGCAAAAGCGCGGCGTTGAATGTCGCCACTCGACACGCAATGCCTACAAAATTCGCCTGCAAGTGGGGAACAGAGTGTCTTAACACTAGGTTCCCTCTGCCTACCCTGCTGTGTGCGGGATACAACGTGAAGTTGATTTTCAATGAGATTTGTCTTTCAATAACAATGTTTCGAAAATTTTGGGTCTCAATTTTAATAACGGGTAAATGGAAGTAGTGTGAAAAGGGTCATAAAATCCACGCACATAAAGTTGCAGGTGATCACTAAAAATTATAATATTTGTTAAATATAATAACTTATATATACAGGCAAACGTATCTAAATATAGCTGCGGCAATTAATATATCTTAACGATTTAAAATAACTATACATAAGTTTTATTGTAAATGATTTATTTAAGTTTCTAGATGCAAAAATAAAGAAATGTTTCAATGAGTATTTCTATCTGATAGAAGCTCGTAGCTTGCGGGTATTTGGAGCACTCGCGCGTGTTGTGGCGTACTTAGAATTTATTTCTGTTTAACTTAGCATTTGACTTCTATACTCCGTGGACTATTATATCTAAATTAGACGAAATTTATTAGGTACAAGCTTCATAAACTTATAATATAAAATACATTATACACAGTGTTGAGGCCAGTCGTAGCACAGCGGCACGAAGTGTGACTGTAAAACCGACTGGTTGTGGGTTCGATCCCCACTAGAGGAGATAAAATATTAACTTAAATTTATATTTCCATTTCTTCGCTCTGGTGTCGAGGCTAAGCGCGGCGTTGAGTTCTGCCACTCTTCACGTAATGCCTCCAGAATTCGGCAGAAAGTGGCGAACGGAGTGTCTCAACACTAGGTCCCTCTGCCTACCCTGCTCTGTGCGGGATACAGTGTGAAGCTGAGGTGAGGAGGAGGTATACACAGTGACAATGAAACATAATACAAAATATTATATTATATAACAGATTAAAATATCTATTTGTTTGATACATTTTTTTTTAGAATACTTAGTGATTATAATGAAATATAATCAGTAGATGTATTATAAACACATACTTGCACTATATTAGAAAATAATACAATAAGATTTTTCTAAAATAGTATTATTTGTAGCGCATCACCATCACCAAAAATCATATCGGTCAAATATAAAAAAAAAATGTTGTTTAAAAATAATATCTCTATATATAATAAGACAGTAAAAATATTTTGTCTGTACATTTAGTAATTTTGACTGAAATGGATGAGGACACGACGAGGGACACTTAAAAATAATAGTAGAAAGCAAAAAGATTTTTTTTGAATTTCTTGTCTGTCTGTCTGTCTGTCTGTCGACATATTTTTGTCCGCATTTTTCTTTGAAAGTACTGAACCGATTTACTTGAAAATTTCACAAATTGCTTTGTTTTAACTCAATTTAAATACTAAAGTAAACTTTAGTATTTAAATTGAGTTGATCAAAATCGGTTCATTAAAAAAAAAATTCGTCATTTGAAAGAAGTCGTAATTAATTCAACACAGAGGTAAAGAACGATCTTGAAAGAAATATCAAGTAAATACAAAGATTTTTTGGTTGGTTCGTTCATATAATATATGTAACTAATTTAAAAACTGTACAGGAGTTAATATGCAATTATTACAGTTATTTTACAAAGAATATTATGAATCCTTCAAATCAATAATTTAACATTTAAGGCTGTTTCTGAATGAGTAAATTAAATTATTCACTGACTCAGCACATTTAACAGAGTATATTATATAGGTAAAAAGAACATAAAGTTACAAAAATATATACGTGTAATAAATAATTAGCTTTATGTATATTTTATAAATATTAAATATCAACAATGGTCGTATTTTTTTATTTAAAACAATCAAAAATTCTTTGACGATAATGTCGTAAAAAAATCATGTTAGAAGTCATTATAGTTATCAATCAATTCTGCTTATTAAATCAATAATCATGTATTTTAAGCGGGCGAAGCCGTGGGCGAGCCGCTAGTATAAAATATGTCCATGTTTGAGCTTTATAAATAATTATTATTTAGTTATGAATATAATAAGGTGCAAGGTTATAGAAACGGTGACGAAAATACTCAATGAATTTCCTGGCATGATAATAACTTTATTTGTATTACTGATTACATTGTATAGATGCTGAAAGGAAAAATAAATTATATGAAAAAAATAATAATATTGGTTTAATTTGTTGTTTTTGAAAATAAATTAATTATTGGTATTCTCTTCTTAGTAAATATTATTTTAAAAACAAGCACAAACGTATAACTAAGTATAAGATGTTATTAATTAGCTTAACATCATACATATATGTAAGACATTATCCAAAAATTTAATATGATAATTTAAATATTATAAAAACATTCTATGCAAAAAGAGTATGAAAGTTAAGTAAATACAAAACTCTCTTCTTCTACATTCCTCAAGGAGCTTACAAAAATCGTATTTCTACGCTATGTTGTTTCGGCTGTGAGTTTTAGTTCAGTAAGTGAGTAACAGAAGAGTTTTATTTATGTTGATGAATATTGCCCTATTGGATATCGAACCATTGAGCTAACAATCGAGTGTACAGTCAAATTCAGAGTCGTTTCCCAACTGCGGCTGCGTCTCGATGGTGCCAATTAAATTGATAGCATTCATTAACGTATGTCATTCTTTTAAGTATAGGTAGTATATACTTAACGATTAAACAACGTTGAAAATGTTATATTTGATGTTTGTATTCGTTTGAAATTTGTTCAGTTATTTTTACGTGATTACCTATGTAAAAAAAACGATTAAGTGTAAGTCGGAATCGCCCACCGATGATTCAGTACCAATTCCAAGATGGCAGGTCAACTGGAAGTACACTCTAGACCTTATAGAAGTTGATAAATTTAAGTTTGCGGGCATAAGCACTCATTTTGTATGAAATTAACTGCAAATATAAGTTGGTTGCATTTTTTGTACGAAGTAACTTTTGACTTATCGCAATTTTTCCTCTCTAACTGCGCTATAAGACTGTTGCTTTGTATCAAATTTCAAGATTCTGAGTTCACGGGAAATTAATGAATTGCTTATAATTTAGTTGGCTTAAAAAACTATTTTTTCACAGCTCCAAGAAACAGTATTTGGATATAAATTTCAGCTTGATACCTCCATGCATTCATAAGAAAAATCGTCTTGACAGACAGACGGACGGACAACAAAGTGATCTTATAAGGATTCCTTTTTTTCTTTCGAACCCTAAAAAAATATATAAATTATCTTGATGAATAAAGAGATGCAATACGGATACTATTGCGACCTATTTAGAATATAAAAAACTATAAAATAAACTTACTTTCTTATAAAATAAATAAATAAGCAGCAACATTAGATTGAAAATATATTGAATTTTCTTCGAGCTTCCAGAAACACTTTAATGCAATTATATAACACGAGACGTCAATTTAAACACGTTAGCGTCGTAGCTTTATAATTGACATAAATAACGTGTCACGTCTTTATTTTTCTTTAGGTTTAGTTTAGTAACTTGCAAAGGTTTTTTAGAAATCATTACCCACGCCTGTCTGGCAATAAAATGGTGTACTCGAGTTTATTGCACAATGTTACATAAAACACGCCTCACTGTATATTTTGCTATAAAAGTAAAGTTTGCTATTAGTGTCTATATAGTGTCAGCGTTCTAACTTGCAGAAGTAATGCAATTTAATGCAAATGTGGTTTGTTGTGATATACGAGTAGGTACAGCTCGCTACACATGCGACTTTACCGTCACTTGGTGACTTAAATGTTACAGTTAACGTCACCAAATTTCTAAGGATGTTTTGATTGCATGGTAAAAATATGTATTATTAACCAGTGGACACCGCGTAGTTTCGCCCGCTTCTTTATTATTTAATATTATTTAGTATGTTTTTATATAGGTATAGTACACTTCCCAAATAGTATTTTTTAAACATTTTTAAAGTGTTATTCCACACTTAGGAAAGAAAAATACTTATTTCGAAAACGTATAAAAATTTGAACGCAGCGGGACTCGAACCCGCGCCTCCTGGAAACCGACCTGGTCGGTTTCCAGGAGGCGCGGGTTCGAGTCCCGCTGCGTTCAAATTTTTATACGTTTTCGAAATAAGTATATTTCCCAAATAGTAATTTAAATGTTTTAGATTAGAATAAAAAATTATCGTACTTAGACAAATGCTTAGTTGTTTTATATCTACCTACGCATGCTCGATAAACGCGATTTTTTACGTGATCATCTATAAAATATCTTTTAAAATTTTATTTGAATTGTCATATTTAATAGAAAATTGTTTAATTATTTCTTATCTATCTACAAACAGAGAAAATCCCGTCCCGTCCTGCACATTTTCCAGACATTTGCCCGAACAAGCAGATACATAGACAAAAATTAAAAAAAAAATTGTTTGTGTCTTAGTATCGTGTTAATAACTAAGTATATTCGCATAAAAATACAGTTATTTTGATATCACAGACACAGAGCATATATGTATGTATAAAATAATATTGTCTATACTATACTAAAAATACCTTATCATAGACATCTAATTAATTCTTATTATTTTGCTAAGCCATTGCCACTTTATGTTCTTCTTCTTTATGTTCTTCTTCATATTTCCAGATCTTTAATTTAGATGGTTCCGTTCTTAGAGTGGTTTGATTCGTATAGTTTAACTTGACTGCTATAACTTTTTCAAACGTTACTTTATATCTTAGAATGACGAAACAGACTAGTAGGTACATTTTGAGCTTGCCAAACATAGCCACTATAAAGTAAAACAATTTACTGAATTAATTATTTATTTAGAGGCCAGTCGTTGCACAGGGGCAAGAAGTATGACTGTAAAATCGACTGGTTGTTGGTTCGATCTCCACTCGAGGAAATTAAATATTTTTTAACATTTATATTTTTATTTCTTCGCTCTGGTGTCGAGGCAAAGCGCGGCGCTGAGTTCCGCCACTCAACACGCAATGCCTCCAGTGCACAATATGTCAATGTCAGTTTTCACTATTAAACCAAATCCAATCATATCATGTGGTGAATTCCATCTCGTTGGACAGTCAATTATGAGATTCAGATTTGATGGCACGCCAGCTGCGTTACAAGTAGACTAAAATCCCTTTTAGGTTGGCGCAATTTACACAAACCAATTTAAGATGTATTTATTATTTGCAATTATTTCGAAAAATTCATCAAATTTACTTTTATGTCTTTAGCTATCTATAACTCCAACTCGCGCGGCGTTGAGTTCCACTACTCAGCACACATTGCCTTCAGAATTCGACGGAAAGTGGGAAACGAAGTGTCTTAACACTAGGTTTCCTCTGCCTACCCTGCTGTGTGCGGGATAATGTGTGAAGCTGAAAAAAATAAACATTAGACTCGAGGACTGCATTAAACCGGCGAAGGAAAGTTCGGTATTGTTTGATAAGAATAATGATTCTTCGGTAGATTAACAAAACAGATACGTTGCCATTTGGCACCTATTTAGGTATAGTATGCCAACGTACCTGTAAAATATAAATAATTAAATGTATCTATGTTAATTATATTAAATTTGCCTACGTCACGTTTCTTGCTGTATTTATCTAGGTAATTACCAACTTCTAAAATACAATAGAAGTTAATAAACCGAAACTGTTAATAAATTTTTGAAAGTGTGTTATTTTAAAACACAAAATGCGCGTCATAAAATGGGCATCTTCACGCAATAAATTATTATCTATATATCGATACCATTACCAAATTTTAATATTTCTTGCGTGATCAGTTTAAAGTATTGCCTGGAAACTTATTTTATTCTTTGCAACATGTACCTACTCTGTGGTACACGCAGCACTAAAAAAATATCAAATGTCTGGCGGAAAGAGGCCGGTCGTGGCGCAGTGGCACGAGGTGTGACTGCAAAACCGACTGGTTGTGGGTTCGATCCCCACTCGAGGAGATGAAATATTTACTTAAATTTATATTTCCATTTCTTCGCTCTGGTATCGAGGTTAAGCGCGGCGTTGATTTCTGCCACTCAACACGCAATGCCTCCAGAATTCGGCAGAAAGTGGGGAACGGAGTGTCTTAACACTAGGTTCCCTCTGCCTACCTTGCTGTGTGCGGGATACAGCGTGAAGCTAAAAAAAAAAAATATCGCGTTTGCGGCGAGAGTTGGCGACGATTGTACGATATCAATAGAATCCTTCCGAATAGGTGCAAAATATCTTTCCAACCTTTGATAATATCGACAACAAGGCACCCCGCACTATCAAAGTGCTGATGGTCAAAACTAGGGATGCAATTTTTTTTTAAATATTTTTTATGTCTCATATAGTCCTTAAGCGTATACTCGATCTCCTATATTATCTGAAAGAATACTAAGTCCTAACTGCAAAACGCAATTCTCGCACATTTAGTCTTGCACGGTCAGTCTTGGATTTGGTCTTGCTAAAATAAGGCGGTTTTGGTCTTGGTCTTGCGAAAATGCAAAAACAGGACCAAGACCGATTTTGGGCAACAATAGTGGAAAATCACAATCAATATTTATTATAGTTTAGCTCGGAGGAGGAGAGGATATAACAAATGTTCATGTTTTTATTACAACATATAGTGTAAATATAATCTATTAGACATAAAACAATCAAGTATAGAAACAAAATGAGCTTCTATTAGCTAAAAGATTTAAATCTTTCCAAAAATATCAAATATGTAACATTATTCTATCACATCAGTAAAATCTGCAAAAAAATATCTTGTTCTTTACGTTTTGGTCAAATCGCACTAGAATGTTTGTTATCTGTAATCATTACTAATGATATTGAAAATAACTAACAAAGTATTTAATTTTTAATAACGAAATATTGGAAATGGCATAAATAATATACCACTGTATTCACTCGTTCTAATATCTTATCATTTACGCTGATCTTGCATTGCATTACCTTTTTCATTTCTTTCAAATACCAAAACTTTTATCTTACTCGCATTCAGGCTTAGACCATTATTTACACACTCTTCTTTAAGGGTGGTGACCAATAGCTGCAATTCGTACTCTGATGATATTATGAGCACTGTATCATCTACGTAAAACAGGCAATTTACGTGTAGGTCACCTATTTTCACTTCCTTATAATTTTGTTTTATTCCTTATAGACAGCTATCGAATTACAGAATGAACAACCAAGCTGACGAGCTCAACCTTGTTTAATAGCCGACCGTACTACCAAAGCCAACCAAACTATAGGGCTTGCACAGTCTATTTGTATATGAATACAAATGCACGAGGACTGCACCTCGTCAATTGTCTGAAATCTCCCTGGATTTTCAGTATAAATTATACAAAAACGAGAACAAGTCCAAGACGAGCAGCTTTACCACATTCCGTGAGCTTCGTCTTGCACTTTCAAATTCTGTTATATTGATTTTGCCATAGGATACATCAATGAAAATGATACTTGAGGCAGAGGCGTTATGACATTCATACACCTCCTTGTAGAATCCTGCCCATCATCGAAATGAAGAGCACAACTAAAACAACATGGAAACCAAAGAAATTTAATTTAACAATGAATTTTACGTAGGCATAAAATAATTACTTTGGCGAAGGATCAAATCTTTATAAAGGTAAAAGGGCGTGAAAAATAAATATGAAAAAATCTATGTGGATGCCAATATAAAAATTGAGCTTGGTTAACGGTATTTATTTACCCAGCAAATATTTTATAATGATTCATATTTGAGTGACATCTAACGATTAAATGTAAGGTGTCAAAGATATCGATATTAATTAAGTAATCGAGGCCGTCGTTTCGCAGGAGCATAAGTGTGTCAATATTAACATGATAGTTGTGAGTTTGATTCGAGTTAATGACATATTTTATATTTTAATTTATTGGCTCTGGTAACGGGGCAATACGCTCAACCTTATAATACACGAACGATGTTTGTGGAACATATTATATGTATAATATATTTTTGAAAATATTATGTATGTTAAGAAAAACATTAATAATTTTACCAAAATTGGTGATGTCCATAATACTAACACTAGAAATAGGCATAATCTTGGTGCACCTGTAACTCGGCTGCATCGAATCCGTAATTTTTTTATGGGACAATGTGTATGCTTTTACAATAGGATTCCAGAAAACGTCAGAGAATTTTCTATATCACGATTTAAAAAATTGTGAAAAGATGTTTGGGTGTTAAAGGTTATTACCAAATTAATGATTTTGTAAATGATAACACGCCTTGGGAATGAAATGCTCGCTCCAGTCTGTTTCAAAGGTGTCATTGTCAGAGATAATCTATAATATAAAAATAAGTCGGGTTTTCCTTCCTGATGCTATAACTCCAGAACGCACGAACCGATTTCCACGGTTTTGCATTCGTTGGAAAGGTCTCGGGCTTCGTGAGGTTTATAGTAAAGAAAATTCACGAAAAAAATCAAGAGAAAAGAAAGAAAATAGGAAAAATCATTTTCATCACATACAGCGCCATCTCTGATATAACGGCGCCAGTACGTGGTGTGTGAGTATCCCTAAATAATAAAATACAAAATATGTATATACGTTGTATATATGTATATACGTTTCATTTTAAATAGATGGCGCCGGTGCGTGATAAATTATTTGACAGCTATTCATTGTACTCTGCTCAGTTAATTTCATGTGACATTTATTATGCGCACGTTCTTTCAAACGCTTACATTAAACCGGTATTGTGTTCACTGTGAAATTGTGAGAATCCAAAATGCCGAGAGCACGACGTGCGAACATCGGCCGCCGCACAGGACATGCAAGCCAGCAACAAGTGTATTCACAGAACTTAAGCGAAGAAAGACAAAATATAATAAGAGAAAATGCCCGATTGAGACAACGCGTGAGCACTGGCATCATACAATCGCTTGGCATTCCAATATGATCCCACTGCGAACTACAGTGATGATAAAAATGTAGATATTGGACCAATGACAACAGTATGCCGATATTGCAATGCGTTAAAGTTCAAAAGAGAAACGGCTGGATTGTGCTGCGCAAGTGGAAAAGTCAAACTGGATCCATTACTTACACCACCACAGCCACTGAAACAATTGTTCGATGGAACTGATCCTGATTCCAACCAATTTCTTCAACACATCCTTGAATACAATAACTGCTTTCGCATGACTTCCTTTGGAGCTAATATCATTCGAGAAGGCGGCTTTATGCCGACTTGCAAGGTAAAAGATACAACAAACACAACCAATCACTCATCAATCCCACCAACACAATTAATTGCAACACATAACAACTACACATACACCACACACTACACCACCTCACGATCAGAAGTCACACCGTATTCTTTAAAAATAAATTAATCTAATTAATAATCTTAATTGTTTGCCATCACAGATACAAGGACAAATATATCATTTGCATGGTTCAATGGTGCCAACACCAGATGAACCGCATCAATTTCTGCAAATATATTTCATTTCGTCTATGGTGGATCAGCTGAATGTGCGGTGCAATATACGGGGAACACAACAGTTAAAGAGACGAATTATTGAACAGTTGCAAGCATTTTTTCACGCGAATAACGCTGTGGTTAATAGATTCAAAACAGCATTGGAACGAATGCCATCGGATACGCACAAATTTGTCATAAGAGCGGATAGTACCCCAACAGGTGAACATGTGCGAAGATTCCATGCACCCATCGTTGATGATATTGCTGCAATTATTGTTGGCGATCCAACTACATCACGAGACATTATCATTTAGCGAAGAAGCAATATCATGCATCGTGTAAACGAGACACATCGTTTGTACGATGCGTTATAATATCCAATCATTTATTGGCAAGGGCAAGACGGATACGATATCACGTTGAAGATGGTCGATCCAAATACAGGTACAATATTCACACACTAATTATTGGTATTGTTGCTATTATTGGTCCCCATTAACAATCCATTTAATTTTGCATTTTCAGGCGTATCAACGAACAAAAATCTGAGCGCAATGAATTACTATGCGTATCGTATGATGATTCGTACACATGAGGAGAATGTCATTCTGAAGTACCGTCGGCTATTCCAGCAATTCGCTGTCGACATGTATGTCAAAGTCGAGGCCGAACGTTTAGCGTTCATCCGATTCAATCAGGCAAAGCTACGATCTGAGGACTATATACACTTGCGTGATGCTATTTATGCAGATGGCAATGTTCAGAATATTGGACGCCTGACGATTCTCCCATCATCTTATATCGGAAGCCCACGCCACATGCACGAATACACTCAAGGCGCTATGACGTATGTGCGAAATTATGGAACCCCGGATTTATTTATTACGTTCACATGCAATCCGAAGTGGACGGAAATTTCCGTTCAATTGAACGTGAGTTATGATATAATCGCCTGAGTATTTCAGCAAAAACTAAAGGTTATGATGCATGTACTTATTAAGTATCGAGTTTATGGTGACACACGTTGTTATATGTACTCGGTGGAATGGCAGAAGCGTGGACTACCGCATGCTCATATCCTAATTTGGTTGCTGAACAAATTACATTCAAATGAAGTGGATGACATCATATCAGCTGAAATTCCTGATCCAGTCACTGATCCCCGTCTACACGACATTGTGACGACACAGATGGTGCATGGACCGTGCGATGCATTAAATCCATTATCGCCTTGCATGGCTGATGGAAAGTGCACAAAACGATATCCGCGATCGTTAGTTGCTGAAACAGTCACAGGGAACGATGGCTATCCAGTTTATCGTCGACGTTCAAAAGAAGATAGTGGTCGAACTATCAAAGTTAAAGTTCAAAATCGAGAAATTGACATCGCAAATGAATTCATTGTACCATATTGCCCGCTGCTATCACGAATTTTCAAAACACATGTGAACGTTGAGAGTTGTCATTCGGCAAAATCAGTCAAATATTTGTGCAAGTACGTCACAAAAGGCAGCGACATGGCTGTGTTTGGTATTGCGTCGGAAAATGCGAATGATGAAATCTTCTTTTTCCGTTTGACTTCAAACGATTGCAATTTCCGGTTCACCTTGCGTTCGCAATGATAATTAACAAGTCACAAGGCCAATTGCTTAGTGTTTGCGGGATAAATTTAGAAAATCATTGTTTTTCACATGGGCAGCTATACGTTGCGTGTTCACGAGTTGGGAAACCATCCGCTTTATTGGTGTTAACGTCAGACCAAAAAACAAAAAATATGGTTTACCAAAGAGCACTTCAATGAAACGGATAATTTGCGGACACGTATAACGCTTTGATTCATTATTTTCTTTGGATTCACTTTCATTTTTTACTTAGAGAAGTTCAACTAAATTACACTTCATTTTTGTAATCGAAATTTTCTTCATCTTTTAATCCCCAAACGAAATGTTACAAAAAACAAAGTCATCTGGTGGCGAAACGGAGTTCGCCGGGTTTGCTAGTTAAATATGTATTTGTTTAAAATTGAATTAAAAAAAATAGGTCCCGCTGAGAGTCTTGCGCCGATTCTTCTCAGGTTTGAGCTTCTGAGGCATTAACTTTAGTGAACTGCTGGTAAATTATTTGACGTTCAAAAAATGAAGCATGTAACTTCTTATTTTGAATAAAATTATTTGAATTTGAATTTAAATTTGACTGTAGTCGTACATCGTTATAATAAATACTTTAGGAATTATCACAGACTTTAAATGACCCAGCATATGAGCACGTTGTGGGCTTGGTTACGGAATGGCCGACCCGAACGGTCAAACAGTTTTGTAAACTTTCTTAGTTTTTCGATCTACTGTTAATTTTTATGTGGTTTTCTGCTCTTTATTATTAATTCATATTTTTCTTAGGTTCTCTTCCCTTATTCAAGTAGTAGTACGTTTGGTCAAGTTATGTTTTATTCTGGTATTAAATAATTTCGTGTTACTTTTAATTTTAATACTTTATTTTACGTTAATAATATAGCTGGTTTTGTTTAGTTTTTTTTTATTAATATTATTACATTAGGTTTTCTTTCTTTAAGTTACGTTTACTTATTACTTTGTGTTAATTTTAAATAGTTAGAGGCTTATTATTTTTATTATTAAGAGTTTTATTTTAGTTACTTTTACTTTGTGTGTATGAACAAACAAAATAAGTAAAAGTTCAATTACTCAGGTATTTTTTCCTAATGTATTTTATTTCCCTTATTTATGTCTATTTGTTGTCCTTTTTCGGCTTATTTTGATTATTTTCTTGCATAAATAATATTTTTAATAAACATTCTTATAGTTCCAGCAAGCAAGCGAAGCCGCGCGGATCCGATAGTGATATATAAATTTAATATGAATTTAAATAATTTCACAAATAAATCAATATCATACTTATTTAGAAAACGTATAAAAATTTGAACGCAGCGGGACTCGAACCTCCAGGAGGCGCGGGTTCGAGTCCCGCTGCGTTCAAATTTTTATACGTTTTCTAAATAAGTATTTTTCTTTCCTAAGTGTGGAATAACACTTTAAAAATGTTTAAAAATAAATCACTATCATTATGAAATAATTAAATGTTAACCATGTTTAATTTCGTCGTGTCGCTATGTAGTCGTTATCGTATCGTTATGTATTCGTGTAGTTTTGCGTTATCAACAGTTTTTTATAAAAAATAAAATTACACACACATAACACGTGTATATTTATTTAAAACAGTCTGCAAAGAGGGGCATGTCGCCAACAAATTTAATATTGTTCCCAAATAGAAACTTAAATATACTTTGCAGAGGTTTAAAAGTTGACAAATGCATAAAGTTGGAAACGAACGTCACATACCGCCAAATTGATTACCTGCACACAATAGACTTTTAAGATGGCAAATGGCAATTGAATTAAATCAAAAAAATTAAATCAGCTTCACGCTGTATCCCGCACCAGCAGGGTAGGCAGAGTCAACCTATGCCTGCCTAATACACTCCGTTCCCCACTTTCTGCCGGATTGCCGGCAGAACTCAACGCCGCGCTTTGCCTCGACACCAGAGCGAAGAAATGGAAATATAAATTTAAGTAAATATTTCATCTCCTCGAGTGGGGATCGAACCCACAACCAGTCGGTTTTACAGTCACACTTTGTGCCTCTGCGCCACGACTGGCCTCAATTGCATAATGTTTTAATTATCATGATGAAGTAAAATAGGTT
This sequence comes from Heliconius himera, assembly GCA_021202915.1. Classification (NCBI taxonomy): domain Eukaryota; kingdom Metazoa; phylum Arthropoda; class Insecta; order Lepidoptera; family Nymphalidae; genus Heliconius; species Heliconius himera. The sequence continues at coordinate 313,824 of JAJHJA010000079.1, read as the reverse complement.
AAGTTAAGTTTTTTATCTTTGTATGTCATCCTCATAAAATAGACACTAGGCAGAGAGAATCAAATATTACAAAAAAATATTACGAAATATTAAATATTCTATTTAGGTAATTGTCAAATGTATTTACAGAATTATATAAGTATATTAACAATTAGAAAAATATTTTTATATTATATCGATTATGATCGATTTATTTATTAATGAATTAAAAAAAAAAAAATTAAATTAGCTTCACGCTGTATCCCGCACACAGCAGGGTGGGCAGAGGGAACCTAGTGTTAAGACACTCCGTTCCCCACTTTCTGCCGGATTCCGGAGGAATTGCGTGTTGAGTGGCAGAACTCAACGCCGCGCTTAACCTCGACACCAGAGCGAAGAAATGGAAATATAAATTTTAAGTAAATATTTCATCTCCTCGAGTGGGGATCGAACCCGCAACCAGTCGGTTTTGCAGTCACACCTCGTGCCGCTGCGCCACGACCGGCCTCAATATAAGCTAAATTTATTTATTAATGGAGTACAAAATATACTCGTACATGGTAGGATTAGGTTTTTTCATGATGTATTAATTTTAAAATGAAAACTTGAACGACCCCTTGCATTCGTGCTTTCTAATCGCCACACATGAGTGACTCTTTTGAAACACCTCCGATATGCACTTGCGGAAATAATGACGTATTAGACTCAAGGCCATATTACACTTACAATCACTTTAACCCTTACATCGGCTCAGTATTATTAGATTAACCTATAATCGTGTACCTATTAAGGAAGCTCTACATTCTGATAAGGCACATAAATTAAATTTCGGTAGAACGATGATTCTAATAATTAACATTTACATTACATTATAAATATATTAATATGCAAAACTCAAGCTTGAATGTTTAGCATAAAAAATTACCAATCTTTTTTACATCTTAAATTTCTCAAATAACTTATAAATACGTGCTATTTTAAAACCTTACTGAAAATGTCATCTTCTATCTTTCAAAAGTTTATTGAAATATACAGGCGCTGAAGTCATAAAGCTTCCAATTCAAAGTCGTTCGAGCAATTTTATTTAAACTAGCGTTTATGAAATGAATTTAATTGCAAAGATTTTCTTTACCATATACTTTAAGGTAGTCGCTTTGATAGAATAGCGATTAGGGTGTGCTTTGTAGATAAGTTTTTTTTTCTGTAATTATTAAAAATGGCGATTTAAAATGAAATTGAATGATAACTTAAAATATATAGTATTTTGATGAGACGAGAATATTTTGAGATGAGAATATTTTAACGTGAAGTGAGCGAAGCAATACTCGTAAATTGTTGCAGCTAGGGTGGAGTCGCTAGCGAGACGAAGGGGGGCAGGGTGTGGTGATGGAGCTAGTAATACTGAAAGCGCGAGCCCAGCTGAATCGTCTAGTGTCGGGTGAGAGGCGCGGGGGCAGCCCGAGGCAGCGCGAGGAGCGCGCGGGCGGCGGCGGTGGCGCGCGGGCGGCGGTGCGCGAGCGCAGCATGGCGCCCGCCGTCCCCGCGCCGGCGACCGCCGCGCCCTGGCTCAACGCCACGCTGGCGTACAACCTGTCCCGCATCAACGCCACCTTCGACACCGACTACGACCTCCTCAACGCCAACGCCACGGACGATCGCGATAACCACTGGTTCTGCGCCAAATGGACGAGCGCTCAGCAAGATCTCTTTCAGGTGACTTACATATTACATTTTCTTCATCATTCGAATATTTGTGATGTTTATTATTTAATCTTAAATGTTTCTATCATTTATAGGTTGCAAATCTGTGCTTCGCAATTGCCTTCCTTGCACCGAAGAGTTTCAAGCAGAGTATTCTGGTACTCCGAGCGCTGGCCGCTGCGGGCGCGGTCTTGATGGGTATGTGGGCCGGCGCCGAGGTCTGCGCACCTGATGTCTTAGCCTGGAGCCTTGCACTAGTCCTCGTTAATTCAATACACACTGTTTTCTTAATTATAAGGTAATAGACAAGTGTAGTCATTTCCGTATCCACAAATAAAATACAAATCTATATATCATTAGATATTTTTAACACAGTTGATTATTTTAGTTACAATTACATTTAACAGGTATTTTTATAGGATTTTTAGATTCTTGGAATATCTATCTAGCATACTTATTACTTAGATACATTAGATTTATTCAGTTTTCTTAGTTCTCTAACTTTTAAATTTAGAGATGATTGCCAATATTTTTAGCAACATTAGATTGTATATACATAGATATAAATAACAGGTGACATTATGAGTTTTTTCATCTCAGGTTTAGATTCGTGTTCTGTTTTAAGCTACATTTTCTCAGGTTTCTTCCACCGGCGTTATCATTAGAGCTGACTGATTTGTACCTGAAACTATTCAAGCCCTTGAAAGTGAATAAGAAACACTTTCAGGAGCTAACTAGGGAAGCAAGAGTTATAAGACTTGAACCAGGAGAGGCATACGCGCTCGAAGAAGTGACTCCTGCAGACGAAAGATTATCAATATTATTGAAAGGAAAGTACGTAATCTCTCAAGTATAGAGAATAAATATATCTGTTGTTCAGTTGATATCTCTTAACTATGGACTATAGACATTAAATTATTTAAACAAAACAACTAACATTCTATTAGGAACTTTCTTAAAATAAGTATAAATAAAATATGTATATTAATAAATATTTTAAAATGATACTAAGCCATAATTATGTAATGGATGAAGTCAGTTAAATAAAAGCACCATTATTAATACAGCTTGTATTTAGTCTAATGTAAATATTTGTAAAATAGTGTACTCTTTTTTATTAGTAAAAAGTGCGCTCTAAGTAAGGTGACGGTATGTTTTTTTGGGCTTGGTCGAAGTACTATTCCATTGGGAAGAACCACCATGCGATATGCTAAATTAATTAACTACTCAGTATAGCTCTTGTGTCATCGATATAAATATATAAATTAAATCAGCTTCACGCTGTATCCCGCACTCAAAAAGGGTAGTAACAGGGTAGTACCTAGTGATAAGATACTCCGTTCCCCACTTTCCAACGAATTCTGGTGCATTGCGTGATGAGTGGCGGAACTCAACTCAGCCTGCCTCAACACCAGAGCGAAGCAATGAAAATATAAATTTAAATAAATATTTAAATTCTTCGAGTGGGGATCGAACCCACAATCAGTCGCGATTATAGTCACACTTTGTGCCCCTGCGTCACGCCTGGCCCACCAATATAAATATATGTACATAATATAGTATACAAAATATAATTGATAATGTTCCATATATCGTGTGGAGACGTAGCGCACTGCATTTTGCTGCACGTTAGTTATACTTATAATAGGCAAAGCAAGCAATTTCCTCTGCCCACGCAAGTCGGATCGCGGTCAAAATCCATTTTGCTATAAGTTCGTTCGGCGCTGTCTTGAATCTTGATGGCGGTGCTCGAGCCCGCCAACTATTTGTTTTATTTAGTGTGGATTCTCTATCACACATGTTTCTTACATATTTATGTAACGGAATGGCTTGTATTGCGCAACTTAGGTAAAATATTATGTACGTACTTTAGATTTTAGAAACTTAAACAATATATTAACGCATGATAATTTAACACATTTATATTTATATAATAATATTATATTATCCTATTTGTAGATAAATAATAATATATAAATACATAAAGTATAAAATTTTATTAATATACTTAAACTTTTTTAATTTCAGTAAGTACAAATTTAAAGAGATATGTGCTTTTCCTTGTTTATTACTATACAATACAATACAAACGCTATCTCCTCTATATGGTGTTGTACGATCCAATTTTTATTCAAAATCATAAAAGTATCTTCGTATCACCGATGCTTACAATAGTAGTAAAATGTATATCTAAATATAACTGTGTCTATACATTTTAAGGATGCGAGTGAGTTGTGATGAAACTCATCTTCATTATATCCAACCTTATCAGTTCGTCGACTCACCCGAGTGGGAAGCAAACCGCGATCTCTCCGATGACGTCTTCCAGGTACATAAATAACTAAATTAAATATTTAATTTTATCAACTTCATGCTGTACCCCGCACACAGCAAGGTGGGCAGAGAGAACCTAGTGTTGAGACATTCCGTTTTCCACTTTCCGCCGAATCTCTAGGTATTGCGTGTTGAGTGGCGAAACTCAACGCCGCACTCTGCCGCGACACCAGGGCGGAAAAATGTATATATAAATTTAAATAAATATTTCATTTCCTCGAGTTGGAATCGAACCCACAATCGTTTACAGTCACACTTTGTGCCCCTGCGCCACGACTGGCTTCATAATACTGGCCAATATTATATTTTTAGATAAATATAGTATAGTTACCTTTTCATGACGTACAACACAGCTTATGTAAGCAACATATTATTAGTATAACAAAGATGGAAAGAAGTTTCTTGGTGGCGATATAGTATGGGATTTAGTGACGACTCATCATAAAAGTGGACATGCTATGCAATATTGCTGGGTATATGATTAAGATTATTGTTTGGCGATATTCATCAAAACATTTTAAATATTTTAGAAGTAAATGAGCATATCAGGGTAATATAATTTGCAGGTGATATGTATTAGGGATGTTACAAAACTTCAACTTCGGTTCCAATAGGTCGGAACTTCCGATTGATATAACATCGACGACATCCGACGAGGACTGATTTTCTTTCTGAGCGTCCCTTTTATTAAATATACATATGGTTTTGTAAATATATTTTTAAGACTATTGATAAATTAAGTTACCTCTTTGGATTGTAGGATGAGACTAAAAATAAATAATTTTGAAACTGCTTTCGTGAAATTTATGTGAATAGTGCAAAGGTGTATACTTTGGACATGTTAGTATATTTACCGCTGATAAAGTACTAGGTAAATTTGGTGAGAAGTCTGACTCAGATAAACCAAATAAAAAAATCCCGACTCGGTTTTTTTTTCTATTAAAACCACCTTCGTAGCATCTTTAATATCATATAAAAAATCTAATATTATCAACAATTTTATTTTAATAGTTAATATTGTTTGTAGTTACGGTATCTATGTAGGAGTACGTATATAAAACATATTTTTTTAAATTAATCAAACGATAACGATAAATTTATATCATTATGAACGAAGTGATAAGAATTATCTTACTATTTGCTTATTATATATATACACAATGTTATGTTTTTATCAATTTTTATAAGAAAAAAATGTCAAAAATGGAAAATTTAACTCTGCAAGTAATTCGAATAATTTCAAAATAATAAAGTATTTACATTGTACTTTCAAATCACACGAAATGTTTGCTGTAGAAAATTAAAAGAGTCACATTATACTCATAGCTAACATCTATAAGTTTTCATTTGCCTATTATTTTTGATACTATAATTAGTAACTGTGGCAACCAGGTCCAATTTACAGAATACTACATTACAAATATATTTTTATAGCTTTTTTCCTTTGCGTGTTATTAACTTACACATACAGTATTGTAAATATTAGTGTTTTATGTGAATAAAAATCTACATTATGCTCATAACGGAGGATATCAATATACGTAAATATAAACGTCTCCATTTGTAACTCTCAACCAAGTACAAAGGCAGCAATAGCAATATCGTTTATTAGGACCATTATTCATGAATGCATCTCCACTGTGCAGGTAACAGTGGTGGCCGAGGAGGTGTGCACGTGCGTGTGCTGGCCGCGCATGCGTCTGGAGCGGGTACTGCGTCACCGACCTGCTCTCAAGGTCGTACTCGACTGTCTCATAGGTCAGTCCACTTTTCTTCTCACTTGCACTCTCCTTTCTTATCTTTTTATGCCACTCTGATTTTTTTAATGCGTGCAATTAAAATTGAATCTGGATTTAGAAGACTATGAAAGAAAAAAAGTGATATATAAAAAGAAAATTTCCTGCTGTGGCGCCGCATTTGACAAGTATGTAACTGTAAGCGCGATAGTTGTAGGTTCGATTCCCACTCAGGGATTCGGCCTCAAAATCGCATAATTGATTAATATTTTAATATTCTCGTTCTGGAATGCAATGCGCGGCGTTGAGTTCCGCCACTCAACACGCAATGCCTTGACAATTAGGCGGAAAGCGGAGAACGGAGTATTTTAACACTAGTTTATTTCTTCCTACATGAGATACAGCGTGAAGCTAAAAAAAGGAAAAAGATTGAAAGGAAAAATTACAAATCATTAATTGTGTTCTCTATTAGTACATTTCTGTACTAATAGAGCGGGGTGAATAGATACAAAATTAGAAAAGTTTCTTATACAATAATATCGAATGATTTTATAATAAAAGTCCCTGTATTGAAGTAAAGCTAAAAAAGGTAAAATAAAATACGCTTAAACTGCGTTAAATTGTGCCCCACTGAAGATTTTTTTTAATATTATAATCGTGTTCAGAAGAGATGTAAAACTATAAGCTAAACTGTTGACAATAGTACGATAGTTTTTAAACTTTAGTATATATCTATTATTTATATGTAGACAAACATACTAATTAATAGTTTTTTGAAATTCAAAAAAGGAAATGTAATTTAAAATATATATATATGCATTCAAAAATAAGAATAAATATTTTTATTTTAAGGCATTGATATATTTATTTTTAGCTTGATATTACGTATAAGGTATATCTCAAGCTCCTGTTGGACCGTGTTGAATATTTACCACTGCAGCTGAAAAAATATCTGTTTCTCAATAAAATAATTATTCATTATTTAAACAACTAAAACATTTTAAATGTTTTCAAAATATATATAATATTCGTTTCAGTTCGGCCATTTACTAACTAACTAGTATCTTACGACAAGTATTTTACTCATATTGTTGCTGCCTTAAAATGAAATCTCTTAGAGCTTAGTCTTGTTATTTCCGTATTAGTGTTACCTTGACAAAACTAAAGATATAGAAAAGGAAACAACAAAATTGACAATATACAATTTTTATTACAACTGAATTGGATAAATGTGTTTCTATATAACAACTTCAGAATTGTATATAAAGAACAGTTTATCAGCACGAGAGAACGCAACAACACGGCAAAATTAAAAGCACACACGTATAACGTAATGTTCAGTTATTAAATGAATCTATAAGGGCCTTTTTGCATGTCTAAAACAGGTACCTATTGTTATGTTGAACGCTATTGTTCCTTAGTACGCTGAACGCGTAGCAATTTTCCGACACAATTAACGTATTTTCATTCTCTTTAAGCCTTGCTTGGATAAAATACTAAAGGAAAATTATAAGGTTCCGATAAATTACTGATTGAAATGCGGTAGAGTTTGTTATGTTATACGAGATTATTTACCCCCTGTTTTACTTTATTATTGAAGTAATATAAAAAGACCTGCTTTTTGTTTTAAATGTTTATATATGTTTAACTTATAGCCATATATTAAAATAACATATATTTTGAAACTTGTAGGTCGTATTAATAACTTATTGTTTAATATATGTTTCAGGTAAAGACATAACGCACAAGCTATATTCAGTAAGTGAAGGCCTTGGAGCAGGATTAGGAGGAGATGCAGAAGGACAACCTGCTCATCTTACGCGGTCTGCCAGCGTGGACGCTGTACACGAAGGTGCTCGTGGCCGGTTACGTAGTTTAGCGTGGCGTTCTAGGACTCCATCTGCGCAAGCAAAAGGTACAAGAAAATAAAAAAAAATCAGCTTCACGCTAAATCCCTCTTAGTAGAGGCAGAGGGAAACTAGTGTTAAAGACACTCCGTTCCCCACTTTCCGCTGAATTTCCGAAGCATAACCGCGAAGAACGCCGCGCTTTTCGCACAACCGTCTTGTTAAAGTCACAAGCTCGTACCCCTAAGCCAAAACAGCCCCCGTAAAAAAATAATCATTAGATTTTCATATGTAACAATCTTTTTATTAAATAAGAAAAAACTAAGCAGGATGGAATCAAATATTTTATTGGTTCAAAGAAGACATTTAAAAAAAATATTTTGTTTAAAATATCTATAAGTCAGAAACCCTGGCTTTTTGAAATTTTATACATCAAATTTATCTAAATAGATTTAGCGTTTTTCATTAACATTCAAACATACGACTTATTTAATACTATTCAAATATTGAAATATTTTATTTTTTGTTATTAGAAAAGTTACAATAGATTAGAAAAGTTATAAATTTAGATTAGAAAAGTTACAATAATAATGATATTTTTCACAATTAAATACACACATGATTTTATATGCATTACAGGGAGCTCATACTGGCAGCCGGTGGTAGCACGCCAGTTTCTCCGGCAGTCGCCGTTCGGGCGCAGCGTGGTGCCGCCGCCGCGGCTGCTGGCGCAGGCATCGTCCGCCAGCCTGCAGCCGGCGCGGCGCAGTCCGCCGCGGCCCGCCCGTACCTCCTTCCGACGCAGCCGCGAGGTGAAGTTCGCGGAGAGCCCGGTGGAGCCACTGTGACGCGGGCCGCGGCCCCAGCCCGAGCTGGTGCCGCTGGTTGGACCCCCCTGTCTGTCCCCGACGTCCAACTTCCCATGACGAGAAAACGAGCGAACGATAAATACTACTGACTTCTAGTAAAAACAGATCTTCTGGTTTGTACTGATTGGATGTTACATGTTTATTTAAAATCTAGCTAGATTATTTTCAAAGTCGTTAATTATCTGAAAAGAAATTGAAAGAATTTGAATGCAAATCATCGTTCGAATTTCAAACGCATTTTTAAAATATTTTAGTGTTGTCCAATATTCTCATTTTAAAAAGCTTTCATCAACTATACAGATTGGTTTTTCGTTCCTGTATTTCATTAAATAAACAGTCACTGGATGTAAAATTATAATTTATTATATTTTAGTTTATATTTAATCTGTTTAATACATACTACATATTTATATATTTATGTATATACTTTTCATGATTTTATATACATTCCAATAAGTACGTACCGCTGTATCTGTTGTTTTCACCACCCGTATCATAAAGACGCTTTTAAAAGTAACTATAATAGTAAAGTATATTTTTTTTTGTATAATTTAGAATACAGCATTTATGACATTGATAAATTTGTTTTCTATTTGGTTATTGTTATTTTTTATGCGACTATGTTTTACGTGAAGTGTTTCATAGAAAAAAAAAGAGCTTCATATATTATACTAGTGTCGTTCGCTCTGAGGTGAAACACTAAGTGCTCACTATATGGAAGTGAAATTGACCTGTGAAATATGAACAAAGTGATAGAACTGTACAGTGACAGTGTTAAATATAAAAATGTAATTAATGTATGAAAAGTAGATTTAGTTAGAATAAATGTATTTTTACTGTAGTATCTTTGCGTAAAACTCAACGTTCTTAAGATTCCGTTACAGTATTCAACGTTTCGCCTTAGGCTGACTGATTAAGATCTGTAAAGTAGAACAAACGGAACGATGTTTATGAATGAAGCAAGCAAGATGAGGCGAATGATACGATACACAATACATACATACATATACCTGAATATACGTACAATAACTGTTAAACATTCAGGAAGAAAGCAAGCTTTAAATAAGTCAATTGTATCACAGAGTTAATATTTTGCACTAATATTGTTTTACATTAAATTCGTTAATACTGAGTTATTTACAATTCTTTACGAAATACGGAAAAAGTTGTCATCAGTTATTATCATTAGATAACATACTGTCTAGCGATGAATACTTAAATAATGATAATAATAAGCCTTTATTTCTATGACTTGATGATAAAAAAATATTAAATTGAAACTTTAACAAATAAATATTCAAGACATAGTCCCTTTTCGGGTATAGGCCTTCTCCAAATTTTTACATATTTTTCTGTCTTGTGCCATCTGTGCCCATTCTTTTGTAGCGATTTTATGAATGTCGTCTACCCAGCAGTATTTATATTTTCCTGACCTTCTTTTATCACTTGGTGACCATTTGGTGACGCGCTTTGTCCATCTATTATCTGTTGTCCGCGCAACATGACCTGCCTATTTCCATTTTAGACTTAGCTTCTGTACTGTTTCTATTATTTTACCTTTTCTCCTTATATTCTCGCTTTTTATTTATCCTTGAGCTAGATTCTAGAATGCTTTATTTCACGGTACGATGAGAGGAATCGCTCCTCTATTTTCTTTCTTATTTTATGCGTGTAGATCCAGGTTTGTGCGCCATAATGGTGGATGGTGAATGCATGGACATGGTAGCGAGCTCGAGACAATGATTTTTTTCTTCAGCTTCAGTGGAGTGCTTTTGATATCTCTTTTTAACTCCAATATTTTTCCCATGTGATATTAAGTAGTTCGTCTTCATGCCCTGTTTTCTTGAAAGATTTTTTTTGCCAAGGTTCGTTAAACACATTCGTTTACGTATTCAATACTTGCCACGTCCACCGTTATATAATTTTGGTAACTGTTTGTAGCAACTTTTGTTATTAAAGTGTTCAGTCGTAGAACTATGGCTTGGCTTGCTCTGTTTATTTCTAGTAGCATCGTTTCTAGTTGTTTTGATGTACTTGCGAAGAATACAATGTCACCTGCAAAACGGAGATTACATAGAAACTCTGTGTCATCTAGCATTCCTTTCTTACTTCTAATAATTAAAGTTTTAAAGTAAAAGTTACTATTATATACTTGGTTTAATAATTATAATTGCTTTTATTTTTGAATTTATGTATTAAAGTGCAAAATATACCTGGTATGCAACTGTCTTGTTTAAAGATTAAAAAGTTGAAGTGATTTAACAGTTTTTCTGTGAACGGTTCTAAGAAGTCCTACAATATGCAAATATATTTAATTTTTATGACATAGCTAAAAATGTTTTTAGATTGCTTAGATAAACATCCTCTCTTGTACAAAACATGGTAATGTAAAGCTCTATATTCTTTTCCTATTATTACTAAATTCTATATTTTTATATTTCGTTGAATATATTTTAAATATTTTAAAATATAATTTATAATATTCTAGCGTACAAACTTTATTAGATAAAGACAAGACGTTACATCGCTTAGAAATTAAATCAGTTATCGTTGTTAAGCTCGTATTAATGACTAATTGACTACTTAGAGAGAGATTTTATATGTTGTACAAAATTTATGTATAGTATTTAATTTTTGTTCATCCAAACGACTTATCTGTTAAATTGATAATATAAATTAAAATGTTATAACAGGAATATACACAAAATGATACAGTTTTACAATTATATATTTTATGTGACTACCCAAAATTATTAACTTTTAATTTAATAATAATTAATTGTTAATTAACTTTTAATTTATATAAAATAACGCTGTTTGGATACATTTACTATGTACATATAAAAAATTTAACAGATAAATTAAAAATCAAATCCAAAAAAGGAAAAAGCGCATTCGATACATAGACATGAAAGGGTTTGTGAGGGAGCTGGAGCTTGTGGATGATTGTCGAACTTCGAGAAGTCTATTATAGGGATTTATCATTGTAATGATAAATGTAATCTGACAATGTGATCAAAATTATAAATTTATTTTTTTATTTTAAGCTAAATTTGTATTTCGATTTAAGATACATTATTTTAAGATTGGAATAAATTCGTTCTTACATTACATATTTTGCCATACTGTTAATTCAATGACAAATTTCAAAATTGGGATTGTACAAATGCGAGTTATATGTACACCTACTTTAGATAAGAAATAATAAAATCAGACTGAACTGTTTTTGTATGTATCTAAATGAACAAAACAGTAATATGTACTAAACGTGGTTTATGAGCGTTTATTAATATTTTTCAGGATGTTATATTAGATAGCCACGTATTCGTAAAGCGTCGTTTTTGACATCCTTTTAAGGAGGTAAATAAATAAAACGAATCTTTATGAAACAATTTGAAAGTTTATAGCTAAGAAATCCGAATTATAAGGATTGAAGGAAAAAATATATACCGTTAAATTAACGATGCGAAATTTAAAGTTACGAGAGAAGCACTATCAATTTTATCCTCTAATCAGAAATGCACTATTAAATATGTATATTTCATAATCATAAGACTCAAGCTCGTTTTAAATTTTGACAGTTGCGCTTTTAATAAATGTTCACGTTACACAGTCACAGTATCACGTTCAATGGGTCCCACGTTGTTAGTTCTTCTAATTAGATGTCATTTCACGATACATTTACATAATATGTCACGTCGGTGTTTAGTTGTTGTTGTCGCTTCATAAAGTACGATTTCAGACTAAGTGATTAAATAGTGTTCATAATATAAGCCCCGTCGGGCTATCTTACAGCGCTCGACGCGCGACGACAACTCTGTGTAATAAGGACAGTGAGAATTAGACAAACATTAAAACACCTTAAATATAGAATAAACAAATACTTTGTTCGACTGTATTTATTATATGGCGTTTCCTTGCAAATACATATCGTTCTATGTCTTCTCTTGTCTCGTTAGTTACTTGTCTAATGTAGCATAACAATGTGTACCGTTAATACGATCAACTGTTCGTTAACGCCCAATATTCATATATCTATCCAATCTTTGGATTGGATAGATATATGAAATTGGATAGATATATGAAACAATCTAAGATTGACGTTGGAGATTGGTTATTAATATTGGGCGTAAATCAGCACATACACACATATATGTATATATATATCGTGTGACGCAAACACATACATTCAAATAGAAATCACTGATGTAATATAACAACAAGAGATAATCAGAAATGCGGTGTGTGATAAATGTAAAGATATTTTCGCATTATTAATCTCCATGTAAACGGTGTTATTGGCTTCTAAATTATACGTATAAGGCTGGATTCGCACTGTTCTCGATGTTCACGTTTTGTAATTATAACAAAAGTAGGCCTTGCTTTTATTATATACTAGCGGCCCGCCCACGGCTTCGCCCGCTTAAAATACATGATTATTGATTTAAGCAGAATTGATTGACAACTATAATAAAATAAAATAAATAAATAAATCAGCTTCACGCTGTATCCCGCACACAGCAGGGTAGGCAGAGGGAACCTAGTGTTAAGACACTCCGTTCCCCACTTTCTGCCGAATTCTGGAGGCATTGCGTGTTGAGTGGCAGAACTCAACGCCGCGCTTAACCTCGACATCAGAGCGAAGAAATGGAAATATAAATTTAAGTAAATATTTCATCTCCTCGAGTGGGGATCGAACCCACAACCAGTTGGTTTTACAGTCACACCTCGTGCCGCTGCGCCACGACTGGCCTTGTTTACTTTATTGTATAAAATATTGTATAATAGTGCTTCAAAAATATATATTTTTATCAACAGTCATATAATCAAGACGTTTCGAATGTCATTCTTTAGCCAGGGTCATACCAGCGCGATTTCTATATAACATTCGCTGGCAAGCTAATGCCTTGAGTTCATTCAAATGACGATAACTTTTTTTTTAATGAACCGATTTTGATGAACCAAACTTTAGAACCTAAATTGAGTTAAAACAAAGCAATTGGTGAAATTTTCAAGTTAATCGGTTCAGTAGTTTCAGAGAAAAATGCGGACAACAATATGTCGACAGACAGACAGACAGACAGACAGACAGACAGACAGACAGACAGACAGACAAGAAATTCAAAAAAAATCTTTTTGCTTTCTATTAGTCTTTTTAAGTGTCCCTCTATCCATTTCAGTCAAAATTACTAAATGTACAGACAAAATATTTTTACTGTCTTATTATATATAGAGATTAAAATGACATTGGAAAAGGCTAGTGAAATTTTGATAAATAAAACACCTAGAGTTGAAATTAAAATTATTAATATAAAAAATGCGACAGATTTTCTTCGAATTCTTTACAAATATTTTTATTACAAAGTGTATATCTTATAAATTATAATTTTTATTTTTTATTATTACTATTGTTGGTTTTTAAATATTTTGCACGAATCGATCATATGATGTTTGGACGACTTCGACAAAATAAAAAAAAAATACGAAAAAGAAATATTTAACCAACCGTTAACGTTAAATGTAATTTTCCAAATAGCAAATTAATGTAAAGGATTAAATTGTCACGATTAATATTATCTGCTCATTTCTATTCCAACAAGTTCGTGAGAATAATAAAACGTTGCAGGTATATCATACCTAATAGAAAGTTAAAGAGGTGACCTATTATTTAAATAAAGTCTTCCACTGTTATCAATTGTTGTAATATTCAATTTTTCTACATTAAAATGCGTTGTGATTAAAGTTATTTGACTGTACTTCCAAACCAAATATGTTAACTATTTGAAAATTCCAATAAATATACTTATTGTAATACATTAAATATAATACATGTTAAATAAAAATTAAGCAAGGTCCTGCAATATTTTAGTACGTATTTAGTTAAATATTAGCTGGTAAAGTTTTGTAGGAAAATGTACCTTTATTTTATAGTATCGAAGATCTATATCTTTGTAGTTACTTGTATTCATTTACGCAATTCCAAATATAAATTAATTGTGGCACATTTAGACTAATAGTTTACGTTACCCATACGAGTATACATCGAAATGGAACAAATATTACATGAAGTAAAACAAAAATCAGTTATATTTCAAAATCATTTATAAAAATGAATATATTATTAGTCCATTGAGTTTTTATTAAATGTGAAATGTAAACATTTTTGTATATTCTTCATAATAATTAGATATGTGTTATAGGCAATTACGATGTGATAATATCCACGTATACATAGATATCAGTGTAGCGTTTGAATGCAAGTGTTTTAGACGCATTTATTTTATTATATTGTATACTATTTATTTTATGTTGAGTTTTAGCTTAATGAGATTTGTTTGAGTGGTAATTATTTAGAATTTGTGCTTAATATATTGGGATAGTGCAAGCTGAACGAATTCTGTGTAAACACACTCTAGTACAGCCCCTGTTGTACAATGTACAGGTGAACTACCTATATGACAGTGCAAACTATAACAGATATTGGCAGAGCGCCTCTGTGATACACGTTAGCTATTTAGAATAGAAGTCGTCGGTTAAAAAGTATATACTCGCAATCTAACTATCACGGATTGCTCCCGCGTCTCGTCGTGCATTACATTACCGTTATGGATTATATATTATTGTATTTATTCACTTTATTAACATTTTTATTATGTCTTTAATAAAAACAATTGCTTATTATGTATATTATTTCCTATTCCTTTTATCCATAGCAAGTTTGATTGTTGCTAGTCTAGGTATCAATGTATTTACGTAAAAATGTATTGTAAGTTTGGGCACTACCAGTTACTTAAGAATATGAAGTAAAAAATCTAATAATAATCAATACTTTTTTTATAAATGTTTTTGCTTATTAATTATACTTCAACTATTAATCTAACAGAAATACATAAATTAAAATCAATAAATTTAACAAATTTGGCATAATCAATTAAAAAAAAACTACTTTTACCGGTATTAAGCACCACAGTAGGTAATATCAGCCATTAGGTTAATAGTTCAAGCTTTGTGGAAGCGTAAGTAGTAGATATAAATTTTAGGATGGTATCTTGAGCACTTAGCACAAGGCCACATGTCATATAGTAGACATCCATAACCTAACTCGTTGTTCTGCCGATACCATCGAGTTGTCCTTTATCCACTCCATGATTCCTTGGAATGTGGTAAGTTTTTTATATATAGTAAATGTGGTGTACGCTCATGAGCGTAGGAAGGGGGGAGCCGGGTAGTCCGTACCCACTCCAGATTAGTCTGGTGCCCACTGCAGAAATTTTACTTGCCCTGAAAAATTAAAAAGATAACATTTACACAAACATATCTGATCAAAGCTAAAGTCCAGGCTCAGACCGTGGTAAGATATACCTGCAAGAAAATATATAATAAAATGTACGTACTAATAATATGAAATGTACTTGGTTATAATACCGGTCACCCTTACAGGTATTAACCGCCAAGAAACATTTCTCTAAATAAATTCTCGATTACAAAATTAACGAGATCCGTTAAAAATAAATCAATGCATAGATTAAATAGTAAATATTTTTAAGAAAAACAAGCAGAAGTGTGTACTGTGAAGTGCCTACTTAATAAACACTTGCCTCCTTTTGTTTGACTATTAAAAAATTACTTCGAAGTGCACAAAAACAGTTGATGTGCTTTCGCTCTAAATCTCCGCTAGGGAAAAAACGGAGAAAGGTGTATTGCCTGTGGGTAACGCCTCGCCATCCTACTTGTATGTATGTAGGTACGTATATAAGAATAAAATAATAAGCGAGATTTCTTACTCACCGGTATTATCTCCTGATCTCTATTACCCAATTTTACCCTATAGGTACATAATGAAGTCCTTATAAGTATTATTTCTCTAGGATTTTTTTTGTAATATTTATATGACCCAATTTTATCATGAATTATAACTAAAACTTAAGACAAGAGCACCGTCGTCGAGCGCCGTCGTGGCGCAGTATGAGCGCGAGTGACTACGCGACAGTTGTGAATCTATTCCAAACTCGGGGAAATTAATTATTATTTAATAATATTTTCATTTCTTCGCTCTGGCAACAAGGCAAAGTGCAACGTCCACTTCAGACACTCAATCCACAATGCCTCGAAAATTCGGCGGAACGTGTCGGACGGTGTGTATGGTAAAATAAAATTAAGACAACAGGCGCTAAGTTCAGTTACTCAAGTCGCAGTCTTGAATTCGGGCCCAAAAGTAAAAGACGAAGTGTATTGATACCAGGTTCTCTCTGTTTGTCTTCTATAAAAGAAAATCAGCATATATATATTTATTCCTATTTATATCTTAATATTAGACATGTAACTTACAAAACAATATACCCACACATCCATAAATACGAAATTATAATAAACGAATAAAGTAAGAAAGAAAATATTATTATTTTAAAATAACTTATTTCTTGACCTTTAACTACAGTGACGTATAAAGAAACGAAATATACGACTTTATCGTGTATAATGACAATATACAACATTTGTGTTTAAAATGTTAATCAATGTTGCGACCCGTAGATAATTATATATACGATAAGAGCCAGTTGTGTTCGTGCAGCCAAAACTGCCTGTTCGTCATGCTATTTTATTTTAAGTAAGGTTATGTTTGTGACATAAAAATGGCTTTAAACGCAAGAAGATTACTAATAAATTTAAGAAATATAAATAAATATTATAGGCCATGGTTCGCAGTACATTCTGTAAGTGGCATTTTTTTTATCACTTTTAATATCTACATAAATTTTATAATTTTCGTATTCAAGGATAACTAACATTTTAAAACTTAACTGAGCTTGGATACAACAATATTTGGCCTTTTTCATTCCATAATTTATATGATTAATAGAGTAACTCACAAAATTAACATCAGCAGTTCTTACTATTGTTTATTACTTTTTATTGCATACCAATGCCAATAAATTATTATTATTGACAGATTATTATCTATTTAATCCATAGATTTTATGTAATAAACATAAAATGGGTATAAAAATATTTGTGATAACTTTATTTTATATTTTGTAAAAACATATTTTTATGACATCTAAATTTAAAAAATGATATTTTTTTACAAATAAACGAGACAACAAAAAAAATATGTAAACATAAAATAATTACATTTATATAAAAATAGTATAAGATAAAAAGTTGCCAAATCTTATCAAAGTATAATAAAGCAAACTGCCGTTATCTTAAACCACTTTAATTACCATTTAAATGTTTATTTTATTTTTTTTAATATTCCTTTTTACTTTATTTTGGTAACAAATTCCGTGATAGCTTCAACTGCGTTGATTTTAAGTAGTAGTATTGTCATACGACAAGGATTTGTCATACTATTTCCCTTAAAAATTAATTGAATGAGAAAAGACAATGAGAATTTAGTGTCACTCTGTTCTCCGCCTTTCGGGTGGAAGGTAAAGGTGAAATGATCTAGTGTCATTCAGTCAGACGCCAGACGTGGCCCAGGGGCTCAAGCGTGCGACTGTAAATTTCACTTCCTCACTTTGGTAATGAGGCAAAGCGTGGAGTTGAGTTCTACCACTCAACATGCAATGCCTCCACAAATGAGCGGTAAGCAGGGAACCGAAATTTCTCAATTTTGAACAGAGTGTCTTAAGAATAGATTTCCTCTACCTATTTTGGAAAATGTAAACTATTTATATTTAACTATTACTTTACTATTAATATTTCCCTGAGTGCAGATCGAATTAACAGCTATACAAGTACAGTGTACAGGTGTGGCATCGTGCTGGTCGTAATTTTAAATTATTTCTATTTGTCAATAAAAAGGACCCACCATACACAACAAGAGTGGGAATCTTCAATTTTTATATTAAAATGAAAAATTCTTATCCCGCTCAAGAACTTTTGATAAGGACGTTTTTTTTATAGTTTATAATATTCCACACCAGAGTTGCCAGTTTTCAAAATTAAAATATACTAGATTATGTCTAAGTCCGATAATTACTTATACTTATACGACTAAATCAATCTAACGATGTGCGTGTACAGACAGGCAGATAAAAAATGATGAAATGCTACATTCATATTCTATTAGTTTTTACAGTGCCGTAGGTACATTGATTACAATATTGTTTTTATTGCTTACAGTAGAATGCATTATTCTTTATTCTTTATTGCATCAAACTAAACATACAGTAATATAAAATGAAAAGTTAGTTAACAAGGGTGGGTGGTATTATTAGGTACAGACACAATATTTACACGGCTTACGTATTTTTATTTGTGTATTTTTTGTGCATTTTCTTATATGTATATACTTAATATACAAGAAAATGAGGCCGGTCGTGGCACAGGGGCACAAGGTGTGACTGTATAATCGACTGG
Source organism: Heliconius himera (assembly GCA_021202915.1). NCBI lineage: Eukaryota > Metazoa > Arthropoda > Insecta > Lepidoptera > Nymphalidae > Heliconius > Heliconius himera. Next base: position 294,993 of record JAJHJA010000079.1, on the reverse strand, counting down.
TTGTGGGTTCGATCCCCACTCGAGGAGATGAAATATTTACTTAAATTTATATTTCTATTTCTTCGCTATGGTGTCGAGGTTAAGCTCGGCGTTGAGTTCTGCCACTCAACAGGCAATGCCTCCAGAATTCAGCAGAAAATGGGGAACGGAGTGTCTTAACACTAGGTTCCCTCCCCCCTGCTGTGTGTGGGATACAGCTTGAAGCTAAAAAAAAATATAAGAAAATGCACAAAAAAGAACATCGTTTTAACACTTGTCACTTTTATAAATTTAAGAAGTTATTGTTAATTTATTTTAGAAAGGACTTACATCATTTAAAAAATCGAATTTAAGCAACAATATAAAGCACAATATTAATTTTAAATCGAACTGGCTACACACAACAAGCACTGTTAATAAAAGCGTTGCCTTCAAGTTGTCCGATATAGGCGAGGGCATAAGAGAAGTTGTTGTAAAAGAATGGTCAGTACATAATTGTTCTTATGGAATATTGTCATTACAAAAAAATGAATCAGCGAATGTAACATTATATTTTTTCAGGTTCGTAAAAGTGGGTGATAAAGTACAGCAATTTGATAATATATGTGAAGTTCAAAGCGACAAAGCTGCAGTAACTATAACTAGCCGGTATGACGGAGTGGTCACGCGACTTTACCATCAAGTAGACGAAACCGCCTTGGTTGGACAACCTCTCGTTGATATAGAATTAGAAGGCTCGGTAGAAGAAGGTAGTAAACAAATACTCACTATTTAATGGATATACTTCGATAAGAAATAGCACTATTTTGTTTAAAATAGTGTCGTAATTTGTAAAACAAAAAATGGTGACCGTGGGTTTTCCTTAGGAGATATATGCTGTCGCGGATTTTCTTTAGTGTAACTTTTAAATTAAAGAACAATTCCCTCATATATGATTTTTGCACAGCTTGAACCGCTAACATATTGTGCTGCGTAAACTCCTAACTCATTTTTGTAACATTTTTTATTGTTAATCCATTGCTTTTGATAATAATGTCAATAATAAATAATATAAGCCTCGTTGAAACATGGACTATCCAACATAGAGAGAATCTTTAATTCGAACCAATAGTTCCCGCGACTAGAGTTCAACCAAACAAACTGTTCCATTAGTAAAAGGAAAAGAGAATCTGGTATCAACACACTCAGCTCTTCGCTTTCCACGCAAATTCGTGTTACTGCCTGTTGAGTTGCAACTTGCAACATTATTTATTTTAGTTCGATTACTTTGGTTCTACATCAGGGGTGTCAGTCCTGAAAAATAAATACAGCCGAAGTCCTGCCCAGGCCTATTAGCGGCACAGCAAAAAAGTTTGATTCAAATCCTTTCAGTAGTTCAGAACACTTTTTTATTGTTTTATTACAGTACAGACTATAATATAATATTAGGATCGATATTTTTAGCTTCATACTGTACCACGCAAAACACATTGCAGGCTGAACCTGGGAGCCTAGTGTTAAGATACTCCGGTCCCATTTAGACACTTTTCCGTTTCCCACTTTCTGCCGAATTCATTGCATTACGTGTTGAACTCAACACTACATTTATGCATAAATTTTGCTACATTTTGTACAAACTTATATTTGAAGTTCTTTACATACAAAATGAGTGCATCCATCAACAAACTTAAATTTGTCAACTTTTATACATCTGTTTTTGTTGACATACAATCCTAAAATTGGTACGGAACACTCGGTGGGGGAGTGTTACTCGCACTTAAACGGTTTTTTCTTGTTTAAACATTATATATATTTATTTTATCTTTTATATTTCTACACAGAGATCTCTTCAGTGGCTGAAGAAGCAAAACCGACCGAGGCTGCACCAGTTGTAGCAAAAGAAGGAATTATTAAGGGGAAAGTTCTAACAACACCAGCGGTTAGGAGGATCGCGGCACAATTTAAAGTTAGAATTTTTTACAAAAATGTTGCACTTACTATTTTAAATCGCAGAAAGTATTAACTCTTAATAATTTATTGTAATAACGGTATGATCGATATAAAATATAAATATAACACTTATAAAACCGACAAAATTTTTCTGATAAAGCGCAAATTAAGCACCGACATACATATACCTATCGGTATATTATTTTGTTCTAAAATTCATGTTGTGGGTATAATTGATAAAGCAGATACAACATATAGTTTATTATGACAAATATAATATTTAATTATAAATTGTGATAGCCCGTTTAAAGGTTTGTGATGGTTTACGGAGTTCCCACAAATAACAACATGTAAACACCACGCTTATCACCGAACCGGACTAGAGTCGGTTTTTGAACACAGATCATGGGAATTTGCGGCAAACGCTTGCGAGGTGTTTACAGCTAAAGTTGGGCGTTATAACAAACAGCAGTACATACAGGGTGGAAGATGCAGTGCTCCTTTTACGGAAACAGCATATAGGGTAAAATATTTCAAACCAATACCTAAAGAAATTGATCAGGATACTCAACAGTATAGACGTACGATTTTTTTTCAATTCACGACGTTTATCCATACCTGTATTTCGTATGTCGCAGTTACGCAAAGATGCAAATAACGTAAACGCATACTACTACGAAAATACTACTAAAGGTTAAATAACTTTGAACTTTGCCGCTAATACCTACGACTCGATTTCGGTATGAGGCGTATGCGGCGTTTTCCCTTTGATAGATTTATGTGTGCGTGCGTCGTTCTTGACAAATGGCGTTTTATTTATTTTATAGAGTAGTTAAAACTATGGTTTTATTTAAACTGGTGCTGACACTTCCACCCTGTATAATTTACTGTAAAAAAGTTTATATGATAATTACTTACACAAATATAATACATTCAGACAATATTAAGCCTATAACAAAAACAAAGGTTTGTTGAAATAAAAAAAAAACCTTTTTAAAACACAGCATTCATTATTTGCAATTTAATATAATAAATTATAGCAGTTTAAAACAACAGTAAAAAAAAAATATAACGAATAGTTTATTTAAAAAGAAAAGCAATAACACCCAATTTTATGTGTCTGTAAAAATTATACTTGTAAATAATGTAGCGAGCACGTAATGCTGGCGTTTAATTTTTTTTGTTGTGTACAATTAGTATGATATAAAAGTAGTTTGTAATCATTATAGAATGACACTATCATTTTAAAGTACAACATAAAATTTAAAATTACATCTAAAACAAAAACACATCTGTGTACGAAAAGTTCCGAAGGTCGGATTGCGGACCGACATCTGATACTGTGAGAAAGTTCATTGAAATCAAATCTTTTTCCTATCATCACATTTTAAGGCATTGAAAAATTATAGATGTTTAAATTGTAACGCGTAGGCTAGTCCTGTATTATAAGTTACAACGCCCAACAGTAAAAAAGCATAAGCAAGCCTACGCTTGAGTCCCGCGAAGGGCGCACTTGGTACTTGCTCTAATTTCTAAAGGAACATAGTTCCTTGTTTCCTACCCAACTGGTTTCGCTGTAAAACCCAATAAGACTAATAACATTAACCTTGAGTTTTTTTTACATCATAATGTGTATAGTACAATATAATATAATATATTATGCTATAAGTTTAAAACAACAATTACAGTTGAGTGCAGTAATCATAAGGAATACATTAAAAAAAATCTAATTAGCTTCACGCTGTATCCCGCACACAGCAGGGTAGGCAGAAGGAACCTAGTGTTAAGACACTCCGTTGCCCACTTTCCGCCAAGTTCTGGAGGCATTACGCGTTGATTGGCGGAACTCAACGCCGCGCTTTGCCTCGACACCAGAGCGAAGAAATGAAAATATGAATGTAAATAAATATTTATTTTCCTCGAGTGGGGATCGATTTCGATTCGACTGACAACCATTCAATTTTACAGCTTCTCATTGTGCCCCTGCGCCACGACTGGCCTCATTACATTAATATACATTAAGCAAATTATACAGCACAAAATAACTACCATATGCGTAAAAAGAACATATACTTATATAATATTAAGATAACATTTTTTTTTCGCAAAGAATAAGTTCTTTGCGCAAAAAAAATGTTATGTTGTCGTAATTATTGTACTCTTTTTCAAGGTAGATTTAAGCTCAGTAAAGGCTACAGGACGAAATGGGAGAGTACTTAAAGAAGATGTTTTGGGTCATCTTAATATAAATTCAGATAAATCTAATGATGTGCCCAGTGATATATCAACAGAATCTGTATCTAATCTTCATTCATCATTGGACCCTAGTGCCTCTTTGAATGCGGTAACAAGTTTAGAAGACCGAATTGTACCAATTTCAGGCTTTACTCGAGCAATGGTTAAGTCAATGACAGAGGCTATGGTAAGATGCATATAGTTATGTTAAGCTTAATTATTTTTTTTTATAAATATACACAAAACTATTATTTTTTTAATTTTATTAACCATTTATAAGCGAAGAGAAAAACTATCAAACGTTGGTTTTTAAAAATTTATAAATACTATAGATATATAATTAAAATTATAATAATTATTATTTTTTAATTTCAGAAAATACCTCATTTTGTATTCAGTGATGAGTACGACGTAACGAAATTAGTGCAATCAAGAAAAAATCTCAAAGAACTCGCACAAAGAGAGGGCGTGAAACTAACCTATATGCCTATTATAATAAAAGCAGCTTCTCAAGGCTTAAAGAAGTTTCCAATACTTAATAGCAGCCTAGATGCTACCTGTGAAAACATAATCTATAAGGCTCATCATAATATAGGAGTAGCGATGGATACACCTAATGGTTTAGTAGTACCTGTTATTAAGGTATATTCAGCTAAATACTGTTCGACAATTTCATTTTAAAATAATTAAACAATGTTTAAAACAAAAGCCTTAACTGTTTACTGTAATTTTTAACAATACATAAGTTTAATGTTTTAAATTTTATTATAAAATTTATTCAAAATATATTTATTTTAGATGAATGTAAATAATATAATTGTAGATATATTATAAAAATCAAATCAACTTCTCGCTATATCCCACATACAGCAGAGTGGGCAGAGAGAATATAATGTTAAGACACTCACTTACCGCCGAATTTCGCGAGGAATTGCGTGTTGAGTGATGGAACTCAAGGCTGGGCTTTTGCCATGGCTCCAGAGCGAAGAAATAAAAATATTCTTAATAATAATCATTTTCTAGAGTGCGCGTCGAGTGTTTCGCTTCGCCTGCTGCCATCAACCTCTTTATACATGAACAAGTTGATGACAGTATACGAAACTCTGGGTGCTCTTTTTTATCTTTCTCCAGTATCTTCGATACTATATTCTTGAAGGTCAAACGAGGTTTCCCCTTCTCTTAATTTTTGTAATTTTAAATAGTTTTATGTGGATAGAATTAAAGTTATTTTTCTATTTCATACAGAATGTCCAATTAAAAAGTATAATGGAAATTGCAAGAGAATTGAATATGTTGCAAGATAAAGGCTCAAAAGGCCAACTTGGACTCAGTGACTTGACAGGTGGAACTTTTAGTATCTCCAATATAGGAATAGTAAGTATATTAAATACAAGCGACCCAAACGCGGCTTTGTCCGCTTATAGTTTTTGCTATAATCAAACAATTTATTGAGGCATTACGTGTTGAGTGGCAGAACTCAACACCGCGCCTTGCCTTTACACCAGAGCGAAGAAATAAAAATATACATTTAAATAAATATTTAATTTCCTTGAGTGGCGATCAAACTCACAACCAGTCACGTTTACAGTCGCGATATCGAATAAACTTAAAACATATATTTATTATAATATGTAATAATATTAATGTATAATCATCAGGTTCTCCCTAATTTTAAATCGGAGCAGTGCATTCTCGGAAATATCATTATATTTCGGAGAATGCACCTACTGCTATGATTTACGGTCTCCTCATTATTATAATACGAGATTTATATTTAAATAAATCATTTCAGGTTGGTGGGACTTATATGAAGCCAATAATATTCCCACCCCAGGTTTCAATAGGTGCCCTAGGAAAAATTCAGGTTCGTATTAAATTGTTTATTAATAAAAAATTTGCTTCACGCTGTATCCCGCACACAGCAGGGTAGGCAGAGGGAACGAGGGAAAGTGGTTTCACTTTCCGCCGAGTTCTCGTGGCATTGCGTATTGAGTTGCGGGACTAAGCGCCGCGCTTAGCCTCGACACCAGAGCGAAAAAATGAAAATGTAAATATCAATAAATATTTCACTTCCTCAGTGGGGATCGAACCCACAAACATCGATTTTACAGTCACGCTTTGTGCTTCTGCGTCACGACTGGCTTCACTTCACTTAAATTGTTTATTATTTAGTAATTAATAATAAACAATTTATTTAAAATAAATAAAATAGTTTACCATTCTTATTAATATAAATAAAGCTGCTTTTAGATTTAACGGATATTAAATTTTATTCGTACACTTTCAGATATTGCCCAGATTTGACTCGGAAGGCAATGTGGTGAAAGCTCACATATTATCTGTCAGCTGGTCAGCTGATCATAGGGTGATTGACGGAGTTACAATGGCCAAATTCTCAAATGAACTAAAAGAATACCTCGAAGAGCCATGTAAATTAATTTTAGATTTATAATTTTATTACATTTTTGTTATTTGTGAAAATATACAATTCTATTTTGTTGTAAAAGATTTGTTTTATTTGGTAATATAATTATATAGGTGATAAGAATTAAAATAAATGGCACAATATATTCATCGCCTTAATACTTCGAATCGCGTAACTTTAAAATAGGCAATAGTCCATTCTGGTATGCAATACGGCGTGTACTCGCGATGAAAGCGTGCAAATATTTCTGTAAATAGTAAGGCGTCAATATTGTTTATTGGAGTCCACTTCAGCGCTAGAAATGCCATGTCCACATCACAAAATTTTTTATCTGTAAAATACGTAATAACGTTTAATCGTAATGATCAATCTACAAAATCTTGTCACACAGGTACCCATTAGCTAACTTTTTATATACATACATAGATTTCTGTTCACATTTTCCTTATCAAATGCAAGATAACTTTAATTAAATTTGAATAAAACATAAAAAAATAATTCTGTTACCACATACTAAATGTTATAATTATTATTCATGAGTTAATAGATATTATTTTTATATTCACTTTGCTGCTTTGGATACAGTTTCAAAATGTATTAATTTGTAATCGCATTGATTAATCGATTTAAAATGTATCTTATCAAATCTTGCAATATAAATATTGGCATAAACATTTTACTTTCAATTAGGTACTGAGATTGATATCTGGTTGGACCCAAGCAGATATCATGATGATTAGATGGCAATGGCATACAACATTATTAGTAGTTGGATATTACAGTAGAAGTTTAAAGTAAAGTTAAATTGGCGGAAAGCGGAGAAAGCGCCTTAACACTAGGTTCCCTCTGCCTACCCTGCTGTGTGCGCGATGCAGCGTGAAGCTGGAAAAAAAAGTTAAAAGTACTGCATCATTGTGTAAATTTTGAAGAATACTACTACGTACTGATGAGGCTAGTAGTGGCGCAGGGGCACAAAGTGTGCCTGCATACGCGACTGGTTGTGGGTTCAATCCCCACTCGAGGCAATGAAATATTTATTTACATTTGTATTGTCATTTCTTCGCTCTGGTGTCGAGGCAAGCACGGTGTTGAGTTCCGCCACTCAACACACAACGCCTACCGTGTGCGGGATATAGCGAAACGGATTTATGTTTATTTTATTTACTACGTACCTCCTATCCGTATAAAATAAACTTTCCGTGGCGAAGATATTTGAATGTCTTCCTGTTTAAGTGCAAGCAATGTTCGTTGTTTTATACCCCAATTACGATCTAATTCGCGAAGCAAGCTAGCTCTCGCCGCCTTTGTCAGTAATCCATTTAGCTCACCGTATTGCCCATCGCTTATAACTTGAGTCACTCTTGATATCGCCTATATAGTTACGAAAGTAATATTTACAATATTATCACACTAAACAATATATACCTTTTAAAAGTAGACAAAAGTAGAACGTATATGTACATTAATTACAATGGACGAATATATATGAATCTTTATAATAAAATATAGTTAGAAATTAAATAAATATATAATATGCAGTAGTTTTACCTGTCTTGTGCCAAACTTAAATTCTTTCTCTTTAAAATCTGGATCCCAAACGTATCTTAGAACACGGAAATCTATTTTGTTCACCAACCAGGAAAATGGATTTTGTAGCAATATAAGTTTAGGTATACGTCTCTTCCGTTTCTTTGGTGATTGTGAATTACGACCAAAGATAAAAGATCTTGAAAAATTCTTGTAAAGTTCAAAATTACGCTTCGAATTTAACAATTTCGACGTATCTTTCGTACATAGTTTGTATTGAAAAGGCCAGAAAATGTGAGAAAATTCACGTTGAATTGAAGTGATACTGCGCTGGCAAGTAATTTGACATGTAAGGATTTCAGATTTGCGTATTGTTTTGCCATGTTTTTGTGCTGCACGACATAAAGAAGCGAATCTCGTTGCAACAGGCCAATATGTTTTGGCAACTAATCCGTTGTTCACTATCATCTCTTTAAATCAATATAAGTTTATATTATATCTTCAATTTGGCTAGCTTTATAATATGTAAAGGATAGCATTTGAAAGATTTGAGGAGGGTCATACCTGTTTAAAACGACATTCGGTTTTTATTAAGTACGTTGTAGAATAACAAAAGTATGATATACCTAATAACTCCACAATATAAAAGCTGTTAAATTCTATATACTTATATACATCAATCAATATGTGACAATAAACTTACAATAATAGATTGAAGAATAACAAATAGTACGATACCACTACATCAACTTGAAATCAGAAAATATATTAAGTAACAGAAATTATCGTTTTCGAATAATAATAACAGAATACATTTTTACAATGATAATGTGATGTATAATTTATTGAAGTGGTTACCATAAGCCCATTGCAACGTATCGCTTGAAATATTAACAATGTAGAGAGTATTTTTCACTTGTACAATTTTCCATTTTTCTATACCGAAATAAAAGGTTATGTGATTTGATAATAGTGTCAATCAACTTTGATTAAATATTTATTTTCAGGCGAGCAAAAAGTATTATAAATTATTATTGAATTAATACTCTTTAGTAGATATGGAGTAGCAATATTTTGGTAAAATATATAACAATGATATCGAATTAACTTTCCAATCGTCAATGGATTTTGTGGATGGCCATATTATCGAATTGGTGATCACTATTTCGATAATATGGCCATATTATCCAGAGAACGAACACCTAACTGACCTTACCACAAAATAACATCTGTTTTTAATGACTCATAACTATCATCATAGGATATGATCCTTTCCTATCAGCCTATCGACATCCATTGTTGACGTAAGCTCTCCCCAAAGAGTCAGCGACTTCGGAGGCGTCTGGTTCGCTTTCCATCCGCCACGACCATCCGTTCTTCGAGCCCTTTGTCCGACCCACTGCAACTTCAGCTGAGCCACTCTTCGTGCAATATCGTTTGCTTTTGAGTCATGCCTTTTCTTATGTGCAGACTAAATTTATAAGACGTCATCACGTCATTAATAAAAAAGTATAATGACTAATAATTATTTATTATATGTAAGCACTTATTAATTAAACTATATTATGTTCTCGGATTTCCTGCATACAGCACTTGACTGTAATAGCGATGGTCATGGGTTCGATTGCCACTACCAAGTGGTAATCGAATCCACATACATATTGTCTTCATTTATTTTTTGAGGGAGGGAGGTTGAGCAAAACCTAACTAAAATATATTTACGAATAACACTAAAAGATTAATAATAAGTATCTGCTGTATTTTTTATTAACTTTAAATTGTTTATTAAAGTAATATTGATAGGTACATTTAGGTTTATCTATAGCAAGATCTATCAAACATATCTTGGTTTGATAAAATCTATGTAACGATAAATCCCATATTATCAAAACCGCTATATATAAGTAATTTGATGTAACATCTTATTCATACTCCGTGTAATATTGACCCGGTAAGTACTTATTTATATTTTTCTATGCCAATTATTATTCAGCCGCGTAATGTCTATATAATATGCTATTGATTTAAGTTAAATTAGTCTCGCTTCTCTCACGACAAGTAGAACAAATAGGTACTGATCGAGTATAAAACAAGATTGATGTTATTGTATTTTACTACAGGTAAAATATTTTGCAATTATAACATATAATTGAAAATAGTATGCGTCAGAATGGTAATGCCGTTGTTTCATAGTAGATATATTTATATCCTGTTATTTTCTATACATACACATTTTGCCGTTACGCTCAGTTGAACAGGTATATATATCGGTTAGTTACGATACATGTTCTTTGCAATATTTTTAAAATATAATAAGTTTCAATAAATATAAAGTGATAATCATAAAAATCTAATTGAGACGATAGACAGGTTGTTTCGACCTTCACATCGAACCTTGTTTCATCCATTCACAATTTTTTATAATAGGTAGATATCTATAGACAGAGATATATATACATATATACATGTACATCAAATTTACCGAAATATATATTATTTTTGTGCTCGTAGCACCTAGTTTCCTATTATTATCAGTTAACAAAAGATTAACTTTTGTCAGTAAAATGTGGTCATCAGTACTGGGAGCATTGGCATTGGCCACAATAGCCTCGGCGTGCACGCCTAGTGTAACCACTGTGAGCGGCACTCATGCTCCCGCCACTGTTTGTTCCGGGGCTCTGATATTTGCTGACGACTTTGAAGAGTTCGATCTTGAAAAATGGCAGCATGAAAACACTTTAGCTGGTGGTGGGGTGAGTATTTTTTTTAAATATAACTTTTTTTATTAGCGTCACGCTGCATCCCGCACACAGCAGGGTAGGAACCTAATGTTAAGACACTCCGTTGAACATTTTCCACCGAATTCTGGAGGCATTGCGTGTTTGGCTTCGGAACTCAACGCCACACTTTGTCCCGACACCAGAGCGAAGAAATGAAAATATAAAATATTTCATTTCCTCGAATGAGAATCGAGCCCACAACCTATCGCTTTTACGGACACATTTTGTGCCCCTGCGCCACGACTGGCCTTAATAATAACTAGTTTATTATATACAAATTATATTCTCATAATATAGTAATTTGATGTTAGAATCTTTATATTGTACCTACATGTTGTCAATTTGTTAGCTCCCGCTGAGAAATACAGAATGCAAGGAGTGTAAATAAAGATATATTTTTATTAATAAAGCTTTTATTTTGTCAGAACTGGGAGTTCCAGTACTACAGCAACAATCGCACAAACTCCTTTACTCACAGCGGACGTCTCTTCATTCGTCCCTCTCTGACCTCCGACCAGTTTGGCACCAATTTTTTGAGTAGCGGCCACCTAAACATTGAAGGTGGAGCTCCGGCTGACAGGTTACATAATACTCAAATATTTAGTTTTTTAAGTATCTATTAATTATCATCGTAAGAAATTAATTATTATTATTAAAAAAATAAAAAATATTCCAGGCGGTTTGTTCTTTTTGTATTTAAAATAGTGATAACAAATATATTATTTAATTATACACAAATTGCATCTAACATATTTTTATAAGATAATATATTTTTGGTGATAGATTAGTTTTAATATATTTCGTACTAATTAGTAAAGATGATAAAGAAATCGAAAGTTTAACACATCTATAAGAAAGATAAAACAATATAAATTACTTACTGAATTACAAAGCCCATTTTTTTTATTTCTTTTAGCTTGCTTAGGCTTTGCCTTGTTACCACAGCAAGAAAAATGAAAATACAAAAAAAATAATTCCGAGTGGGAATCAAACCCACAACCATGGTGTTTATGTCAATGGCCCCATAATTAGGACCTCACATAGCATTATAATATGAATACGTTCTAGGTGTACAAATCCACAATGGTGGGGCTGCGAGCGCACCGGCACTCCATCGAACATACTAAACCCTATAAAGAGCGCGCGCATTCGTACCGTCAACTCTTTCAGTTTCCGATATGGACGCGTGGAAGTCCGCGCAAAGATGCCGGCCGGAGATTGGCTATGGCCAGGTACTTAATTATATTTTTTCTCCGTTTTTATTTAGCGGGGTGTTTTATATTTAACTCAGTGACAAAACACACCGTCTTCCACTTTCGTGTTTAAAATGTGTTTAAAAATAAGTTTTTTAAGTGGCGTCTGGAAAGACAAAATGAGGAACCCATAATCATCACATTTAAAGTCAGATTGATATTATATATATAGTAAGAATCATTAAATTTCAATTACTATAATTTTTTTCTATTCCTTTATTTTTTATATTTATTATTAGGTAAATGAATTAAATGTGGGTAGTTTTGATTACACTTGCGAGATAACTTGTAACTCTTGATCTGAAAAAATCACTCGGGAAATTCTCTAATTATCTGTATTAAAATGCGTTAATAACAAATTTGTTATTAAAGCATTTTAATACATATTATAATTATAATATTAACCAAATTAAAATATTAACAAACTAAAATATTCGAAAAAAATATACAATGAATAATGCATTTTTAACATTTTTAAAATGTTATTCTACACTTAAGAAAGAAAAATATTTATTAAGAAAACGTATAAAAATTTGAACGTAGCGGGATTTGAACCCGCGCCTCTCTGGTCTTGGACTTTCAAATTTTTATGCGTTTTCTCAATAAGTATTTAACGAATAATGCAACTTTATCATTCACCAGCGATTTGGCTTATGCCTGCCTACAATTCGTATGGTACTTGGCCGGCGTCCGGTGAGATTGATCTCGTGGAGTCCCGCGGCAACCGCAATATGTTTCACAATGGCGTGCATATCGGTACGCAGGAAGCCGGTTCCACTCTACATTACGGACCGTACCCTGAACTCAATGGATGGGAACGAGCTCATTGGATTAGAAGAAACCCAAGTGGATATGATCGAAACTTCCACCGTTACCAACTCGAATGGACCCCAGGTAAGTACGTTTTTATTTCAATACAACATCACAAGAGTCAAGAACACATTCACATTTTGAAATTATTTTATTAATTTCCCATCCCGTAATAGCAGAGAAGGAGAGGAAACGTAGCATTAAAACTCAATTTTCGAGATATTACTTGTTGAGCGGCCGCTGTCCCACTGCGCTACAGCGACCTTAATTTAAATTTAGACGTAACAAAAATATAGGATGTCCATTAAGTAAAAATGTATAATAGATATATTATTTATGTAATATAAAATGTACATTTTTATTTTTCCAGATTTCTTAAGATTCAGCATAGATGACGTCGAAATAGGACGGGTTGCTCCGGGTAATGGAGGATTCTGGGAACATGGTGGTTTCAATAGAAATCCTAATATACTTAACCCATGGCGATATGGATCCAAAATGGCACCGTTTGACCAAAAGGTACAATAGATGTAGTTTATGCAAGAAATATGTATTATTGTAACTTGTAAATAAATACCTATGCTGTAATATAGAATCTTTTTAAACGTTGTTATGCTAAGCAGATATAGGTAAATACATTACAATCATAGTGATGAAATATTCATAGCAATGAACAAAATATTTAAGAATATCTAAATAATACACGGTCACAACTATATTAGTATATATATCAAGTGTTTAGTTTTTAATGATATCAATTATCATTACACAATAGTAAATATTTCAGTATTTGTCCTATAGAACCTTCTTTTTATAATAATAATAATTAATATCCCTTGTTTTTTCAGTTTTACCTTATAATAAACTTGGCTGTGGGGGGTACAAATGGATTTTTCCCTGATGGTGTATCAAATCCTTCTCCTAAGCCATGGTGGAACGGTTCTCCAACGGTAATTTTATAACATACAACTACTTATTATTTATTATCTATACTAATGTTATAAAGCTCAACTTGTTTGGTTGAATGAAATCTCAGGAACTACTCCAATTGAAAAATATACGTTTGTGTTGGCTAGTCCATATAACGAGGAAGTCAAGGAAGAAAAATCGTTTCGATATAGCCTGCAGCCAGATTTGCCTGACACCTAGAATCTGTCATGTGTCATCAATCTCCTCTACTCTTGTTTATTTCCATTTAACCATGCTGACAAAGCAGCAGTTGAAAACTTGATATTTATATTTGTCTAAAACTTTTTTGCGTTTTATATTTTTTAAGTGTTTTTTTTTTTTATTATGACGGAAGCTTGTCAAGAACATAATTATGGCTTAGTGATCAGAGCACTTGGTTGGTTTCCAAAAGACTAAGCGTACTTTTTGTACGTTTGTTTTTTTTTTTATTTATATATAAATATAATTTTAGGCTGCGACAGATTTCTGGAATGGTCAGAACAATTGGCTACGTACTTGGACTCTAGATGTAAACGATGGACAGGATGCCTCTCTACAGGTTGACTATGTACGTGTTTGGGCATTATAAAAAAGTTTATGAACTATATATGTATATGAACCGTATTAAAATATATGTATAAAAGACAAAATAAATTTTATTTAATTTCACCTTTTAATGTTTAAAATGTTTCTTATAACAATGAAGTAAATAATGGAATGCGTAATTTATAAAAGATGTGACAAATTGTTATTTAAGTAAATGTTTCTTAAAGTATTAACATATACTTAATATAAATGTTAAATACATAATATTAATAATTTTAACATAATTTGTAAATATATATATTAGATTGACTCTAATAATAATATAATATAAAATACATAAACAATTATTTAAATATTAAATTACGCAAAACTTTTTTTACAATTGGTAGAATAATAGGTTTATCAAAAGAAACTTAATTGATACAGTTCGCGAGGCGTAAGATGAGCTTTGCTCTAAACTTTATAATCACTGTGATTGATAGATCATAAAAGTAGAGCCCGAAAAAAAAATTAGCGTTGGGTCAATTGTTTTTTCTTTTAAATGCTTTAATTTTAATGGTGTAAGTGTCAATTTTATCTTTTTACTTCTAATAAATCGAACACAAAATTAAATATTAAGAATTAAATATATGCCGCTCCTATCAGTGCAAGAAGTAGGCTGGTTCTCAAAAAGCCGTATAAACCGGTTTTGGCCAAGCAAATTACGATTGTTTTTAAAAAGGTTTTTTTTTTACTAATATTTTAGGCGAGTTAGTTTTTTTATTAATATTTTTGAGACGAGTCGTGGCGCAGGGGTAAAAGAGTGCGACTGTAAGGGCGACAGATTGTGGATTTGGAGAAAATGAAATATTTCATATTGCCTCGCTCGATGCAAAATGCGGCGTTAAGTTCCGCCACTCAACACGCAATGCCTCCAAAATTCGGAGGCAAAGGGGGAACGGAAATTTTAATATTATTCCCAGTTCCCTCCACCCACGTCACGTGCAGGATACAGCGTTACACAAAAAAAATGTTTTTACTATGATGTTTTGTTTGACATCTGAAGTCCCTTATGGGAGAATTTCTCGTTGTTACATTCCGCTATACGAAGATAATTTCTGTTTTTCAAACATGCATGTAATATAGTGTCCTAATTAAATCGGTATGAACGCAGTTGTATAATTCTTTTTAAATATTGTTTTGTAGTGTATAAATACAAAATTTGGTATACAGTTAAAGGTCATATTACTAAAAATATTATATTATATGCAAATAAAATATTATATAATGCAAATGAAAATAATGCAAAGTTTTCAACTGGATTGATTACGATAAACGGTTGCTCGAAAAAAATATGTGGCATACCTTCGGCGTCAGAGCAGGATCTCGTAACTGCAATTTTTGTTAAGAAAAAAACATTCCGAGAAAATTTTTACTTGAAAAATCTCTCCATCTAGTGATATAATGATAAATAGGCCTGTAAACACGATGTAAGCAAGATGCACGATGAGTAACATGTTTTTACTGGTTACTGTAAAAAAACGTATTTTTGATCTTAGACGGTCCTGTACTAACGCTGACGATATCTGGCATTAATAGATTGAAAAAATTACGAAGAATTAAGATCTTTTAAGAACCTTACGCTCCTATAGGTTTATCTAAAACGGACCGCCGCACTTTTGCAAATTTATCAATTAACCCAAAATGGTTCAGTTAATATTGTTTTGGAAGCGATACAGAGCTGCTAGGCAGGTATTTGAAATTATCAATTTACAGTTCAAGATTCATATCAAATCGACATACAAAAGCAATCTCAATCTTGTGTCTCAATTATAAGAGATAGAAACGCAGTAACGAAAACTAGCGGAATATTGCGCAAAGCGATATTTTCTAACATAATAAGTTTCAGATGTCGATAGGAACACGTAATACTAATTCCTATATATCGACGGTTGAAAGGTTATTTGGTCTAAACTCCATTTTATGAGCTTTATACCAGATACGTTTAAAGTTTCAGTTTATATACATCGATTTTTTTGCATCTTTTTATATTAATTGCATGATTTTACAAGTATTTTCTTTAAAAATAAATATAGCTAAAACCAAAATGTCTCGAATTATGATTTTTTAGAATCAGGCAAAAAGGTTTAAACGCCAATATTAATAATAATAGGTAAAGTAGTGTAAGTTCCAGTAAGTATGTAAATAGAAACAGGTAAAACGAATTAGTCTCCAGATCAAATGGTTAAACGAGTTTATTAAAATCGAACTTACGAATAATGAGAATCTACACGACAATCAGTGTCGAAGAAGAAGAGAAGTGAAATATATTGCTGGTCTATTTAGGAAATATAAGCGCGAGTCAGTTTACTCGACAGAGCTACCGTTCCCGAACCGACCCTATACATAAACGCTCGAATTTTTTAGTTGTATTGACTAAGAAGCTTATTTTTCATATTAATTTAAGCACGATGCCTCTACGGGTTTTTAAGAAAAATGGTCTCGACAGAAACAGACGAATGGACAACAAAATTATCTTTTAAGATCCTTATTTTTTCTTATGAGGTACGGAACGAAAAAATGTGAGGTATAGTTGTTATCCTTTTTTTTCATATAATACATGTTCAATCCATATGGTAGAAGCGCGGGCTCATATAGCGCGCGGGGCCGGCGGCGGCGGGCGGCGCGCGCGGCGTGCCCGGCGGCGGCGCGCGCCGCCCGCCGCGCTCCGGGAACTGGCTCGCGCGGTAGTAGCGCCGCTCTATCACCTGCACCACCACACACCCACTCATATCAATTAACAAATATTATTTTATTTACATATACATAACATAAAGTAATCGGAAAATGGGGAATGGAGTCTTAACTCTTATGACATTTTTATTTCTTTTTAGTGTATCAATTGCAGGCTCGATGTGCAAAAATACTTTCCGCCGAATTCTTGAGACATTGCGTGTTGTGTGGCGGGACTTGACGCCGACTTGCATTGTCTTGTTACCAGAGTGAGGAAATGAAAATATTACATATAACGTTGCGTTTACATTGAAACTCTTGTGTCCCTGCGCCACGACGGTTTCAATAGTTCATTAACATAAACCATTCAATCGTTATCATTAGGCTTTCTATGATAAGTAATTTTCACCTATAAAAGTATTATTTGCTTACTTTTATATTTGAAAAAAAAAATAACTTACACAAAAAAAAATATAAAATAAAAAAAAAATATAAAAAAATATTTCATGATCGTAGTTTGTCAATCATTTAATTACCATCAACCCTCGTCACCATTCATCCATCCCCTTTCAACCATCATCCATCTATAGGTATATCATTGATTGCAAGATAAAAACACATCGCATCCTCATATAAAATATTATTGATTTCACATTGCTACGCAAAATATAATAATCGACAACAAAAACTTTTTTATATAATGCCAGGTATATGAGGCCAGTCGTTGCGCAGGGGCACAAAGTGTGACTGTAAAATCGACTGGTTGTGGGTTCGATTTCCACTCAAGGAAATTAAATATTTATTTACATTTATATTTTCATTTCTTCGCTCTGGTATCGAGGCAAAGCGCGGCGTTGAGTTCCGCCACTCAATACGCAACGCCTCCAGAATTCGGCGGAAAGTGAGGAACGGAGTGTCTTAACACTAGGTTCCCTTTGCCTACCCTGCTGTGTGCGGGACACAGCGTGAAGCTGATGAAGAAGTAGAATATCTATACAAAATCATATTCTACTTTTCTGCATTAAATTCCTAATTACCTTATCAAAGAATCTTGTCAGTTTAACTGAATTGCTTGTGCCTGGCGCTAAGGATCTGAAAAGCATTAATAAATATGTTTTTAAAATATTACGTAGCGGCTAATTCCAAATCAATAGTAAATAGTTTTCGTAAAACATATATACATGGTTTCATTTAACTATAAAAAATGGACGGTGTTCAAGATTAGAGTATTAGTGACGTTGACTTCAGCTCTTTTAACAATATTCGTGGGATAACTTTTTCGTCATATACCATCTTATGGCCATATATACTGTTAAAATTAAAAATGAACAAAATATTATTAGAATCTGTCATTTTTATACGATATTTCCTTGTGTTTTCTTTTTTTACGCCAATATATTGGAAGATATTTTGTGATATTAAAGTGGAGTTGGGTACAAAGAAACCTCCTCTATTTGTGAACCTGTTCGAAGCAGGAAAGCAAAAGATTTTATCTCGGGATATGAAAACAGCACCTATATTCTATTATATATAACCATGTCGCAAATTCTCAAAGATGACTTAAGACTTCAAGCCCATAAGAGACGCACTTGTCATTTCTTAAGTGATCATTTAAAAATAGAATAGGGTGGTAAAATCAAAACAACTAAGTACTTATGCGGTACGCAAAGTGAGGTCACAGAAAAATATTGTTTACAGATCAGATTTTTTTTTACAATTGAGCAATATTAAAATAAAGCTCTAAAGAAGCTTCCCATTTAGCCAACAAAATTCAAAGTGGACACTATGACACAACTTCAATGATGGTTTGATGGGATGTGAGCTATGAAGGATTGACTGAACCATATTTTTGTGAAATAGGCATCAAAACATCGACACAAGTGAATAAAAAGACTCGGCGGCGGGTCATAAAACTCGACCCACCCAATCTGCTCTGGGTTATAAATTAACGTTCTTGATTTCAACAGAACTGAAGACTGGCCGTCATCTAGTCCTGATCTTAATTTGAAATACTGGAAATACTGGTGTATAATTATGGTCAGTCTTAGAGAGTAAGACTTGCTCTAAGCGCCATGATAATTTGGAGTTCCTACTTAAATTTATTGAATTTAACGCTTTGCCTCGACACTAGAAAGGAATGAAAATATTCAATATTTCGTTTCCCTTAGTGGGAATCGAACCCACTCCCGTCACGTTTATAGGCAGACGCTGAGCCTCTGCGCTACGTCGACCTTTAATATGTTTTATTTATACAACAGTGTATACCTCGCCTGATAACAATTCACAAATATTTCATCTGCGCCGCATTGTTCCGCGATGCTGCTCGCGAGTCGTCTGTATTGATTCTTCTTTTGTGTCTCTTCAGCTAAGTCGTATTTGGTACCAATAACTAGAATGGGAACCTAAAAATGTATAAAATACAATCAGGGAGATAATTAGAGGAACTTAAAAAAAGGAAATAAATTCATATAAAGGCACATTTATTTGCACAGTAGAAGAAATTTAAAATTTGAGAAATAAAAACAGTTCATTAACTAACATTTTTGAACGTCAAAAAATTATACTTAATGAAAAAAAAAACAAATCAAAGGTAGCAAGATAGTGTCTTAATTTGTGGGGAGTATTAAGTTGTTAACATTACATAATGAAAATTGAGTATTGTTTTAAACACTGCTTTTTTCATTATGGGTGTCGTAATCAATATTTAGTGTTGCCTCCTCTTGCTGTTAAAACCTGCCTGTACCCATCTAGGCATACTCTTTATTAAATTATCGATGAAACTTTGTAGCAATATGACCCATTTTTCGACCAATGCAGTTTTGAGATCCTTTATGTTAGCTGGTGCTGGATTTCTTTGTTTGATTTGTTTATCCAGTTTATCCCACACTAGACATGCTGTAATGGAATGGAATTAAGGTCTGGCGACCCTAAGATCTCTATTCCAACATCAGAAAGATACTCCGAAACCATCCCCACAGTGTGAGGTCGAGCTTTATCGTGCATCAAAAGAAAATTATCCTCGATGAATTGGGCAAAAGGCATCACTCTGTCTGTTTGTTCTGTCTGTTACTTATCTTTCCACACAAAGAGACCCGTTTTCTACGATATGTAGCTCCATACGTGCTCCTAAGCAAATACTGATCCATATTATTACTGACTCTCCATAAGGGTCTCTTCCAGCAATGTTACACTGAGTGTATCTTTCTCCGGGTCGTCTCCATACTTCTTTTTCTTTGGTCCTTCCATCATCTAGGCATAGACAGAATCTGGATTCATCTTAGTACTTTTCTCCAAGCACCACCATGTCAATTTTGGTACAAACAAATAAAGATGGACTGAGTTACTCGATGACCTGCGTTGAGCAATGGGCCTCTGGCGGGTAAGTACGAACCTATACCAGCTTTTTTTAAGCCTTCTTTTAATCGTTTTGGTGCTAACAATCACTTTGCGAACTTCTTGCATCTTGCTTCGTACGTCGGAAGATGTGGAAGTGCGGTTTCTGAGTACACTGATGACAATAAATCTATCGTCCCTCTCTGTTGTAACCTTTTTGCAACCTTGCTCTTTATGTCTAATATACTCGCCATTCTGGCGCCTATACCGTTTAACATTGTGAAAAATCACGGACTTGAAAATTCGTAATGTTTTAGCCACTTCAATGTAAGTGTGACCATTTTAAATTAAAGTTACAACCTTAGACATCTGAGCAACACTGAGATCTGGCATCATTAGCATTAAAATGAAGTTGTCTTCACTCAATAATGATAATTTATGCGAAAAAGAAACAAAAGTTTTTTTTTTAAACAATAAAAACCAACAAAATTTCATACATTATTGACGCAAAATTTCATACACGACTGACCGTGATGGTACTGACGCTATAATACGGCAGGGAAATGTGAGTATTACAGAAGAACAATTAACTATGTGGAGATGCGACCTCTTGGATATGCAGTTGGTTTAGATGACCAAACCCTCAATAAAGAGTTACACCGAAAGGCCGTCACGAAAAAATGGCAAAAAAGATTTATGATTAAATTAAAGTTAGTAGTGAGTGGTAAGACATGCACAGGAAGGCCTCGGTTGACCTTCAAGAACACAAAATCCGTTCTTTCTGGCCACCCCTTGGGTTTCTGGGTCATTGAATTAGTTTTTTTTTTTTTTTCAAATTTTTAGCTGGCAATGATATTAAATGCTATAATATAATTATTTTACAAGATCTTATAATTAATCAAAGTAGATTACGGCTCACATTTCGCTGATTATAAAATTCCTATGTGGACTGTTTCTTTACCTCTATCTTTTCAATTTTATATCACTGTTAACTGCCACATATTTTTACACTTACTTGTGTAGAGCCTAAAAATTGTTCTGGATCTACATCCATATATTGATAATTGGGATTTGTACTGTCTTGATTGAGAATTTCGGATAACCATTTTTGTAAATTAATTTGGCTTTTCCTATTAGTCAAATCATGTACTAATATAATACCTGCAATAAAAAAATATTATCTGCATTTAATACATTTAATATTTAATTTAGTTAAACATGTTTTACTTATAAAAATATAATATATACCATGCGTAGGTTGATAGAAGACATTTCGAGTATTTCTGTGATTATTTGAACCACCAACATCCCAAAGTTCCACAAAGAATGTGTTTTGCGCCTGTGTGCCTTCTTTGTATCTGTGAAGTTTTACTTCCACTGAACATCCAACTGTCCATCCCGGTGAAAGTAAAGGCTTATTATGAGCAATTAAATACGTCAATGAAGTCTTGCCGACGCCTAAAATACAAAAGATATAAATAATTGTTGTGTACAATAACAAACATATAATATCTACTACCATAAACTGCTGCAATAATTGTGGGTTCGATCCCCATTTAGAAAAATAATTATATGTACATTATTTTAAATTTCCCGCTATGGTAAGTCTGCACGCGCGTCGTCGTGTTTGCTGTATGCGGGATAAAGCGCAAAGCGGGTTATTTCATCATATGTTTCACTATTTTCTATGCTGTTAAGTTTAAATGAATACTTTTTGATATATTGGCCGTGCCGATTATATGTTAAGCAAAGAAATAATAAGAAATATAAATAACTATAAGATAAAATAATAAGGAACAGAAATGATCATAAATTGTTAAATTTTACCATAATGTAAATATATTTTTAATGTTAAATTAACTTTCTAAGGTATATGGCAATTGTTTATATTTTCCCGCCAAATAAGATAACTTTATGTTGTCTAACCTATACAAACTAGAACTGTCATGGCCGCAAATATGTTGGCAAACGTTAGTTTATGTGTAATATGCAGTGATTTGGTGATATATTATTGACAAACATGAGCAGAAAGTGAAAAAAAATAGTTTGCGACACTCAATTTACCAGAATCTCCGAGGACGACGACTTTTACTTTCTCAATTGCAGCCATTCACAGGTATTTTATCATAAAACATACAACTATTTCAATTTATTCCACTATTTTGACATTTCTTCCTTTTGCTGAACCGTACTGCCAACTGCCAAAGTTAATATTCGAATTGCCATATTAAAAATAAGTTTTACGATTACTGATACTCTTCCATTTTTTATGATTTATTAAACGTTATTATATTTATCGCTAAAACTCCTAAGAATATAAATTTTCTGAACCATAAAATATGTTTCCTAATTTTAATAAACACTTTTTACCTTAGAAAGTTTATATACGAAAGTATTATACTTGTAACATTGCACGTAACATTATCTATCTACTAGTGTTTCTCTTCAGTGCGGTTTACTTTACGTGAAAATTTTGCTAAAATCAATAATAAATAATGCGTCGGCCATTGTGTACTGAATATCATGCTTTCAGCGATTAGTAAATACTTAAAGTAAAATGCAACCTTTTTATATTTTATACAACGAAACATTAACTCTATTATAACAATGAACGTGTATTGTAAAATATTAATTGTGCTCCTATCAGCTAAATCTGTGCATCTATATTGTGGTCCGTACAATGGACAAATTTGTAAGCACTACTCTACTGGATACGTTTGGTATAATAATACTGGTGGATTGGAAAATGAAAAAATCGCAGCGGGCTTATGGAAAGAAATGATATCGGCCTTGAAGGAACCTTGTCGTAGTAAAGCTGAAAAACTTCTATGTGCTTATGCCTTCCCAAAGTGCATTGATAAAGATGGAGTAGGTTTTTATGCTTTGCCACTATGTTATGAAGATTGTATGGCTGTTAAAATGCAATTTTGTTATAATGACTGGATTGTTATTGAGGAACAAAAACGGCGAGGTGTATATTTTGAATCAAGAGGTCATTTTCGGTTTCCAGAATGTGAAAAACTTCCAAAATTCGCTGGTAAAGGAACTCAGGTGACATGTAATAATGCAGGTATTACAGATATGGATTATAGTCAAGTTACCAATACTTGCTATCATGGTAATGGGCAATACTACCAAGGCACTATGAATGTTACAGAAACAGGACTTGCATGTCAAGCCTGGGAATCACAACATCCACATCAGCATACAAGACCACCCTTTTTTTTTTTTTTTGATTATTATTATTTTTTATTTTAAGTATTTCCAGAGGTTCAGAACTCCACCAATTATTGTAGAAATGCTGGAGGAGAAGAGCGGAAGCCCTGGTGCTATACAATGGATCCAAATGTGAGATGGGAACATTGTGACATACCAATGTGTGCTAATTTTTCTGAAGAGCTAGATAATATGAGTGGTACAATTGTAATGGAAAATTATTTTACACCAACATTTGTTTTACTACTTTCCATTGGTGGTCTTGATGTGTTTTAGGTATAGCATCAATTGCTTTATTATGCCATTACTTTTTAAAGAGTCATTATTCAAAATGTAATATGTCAAGCCGAAGAAATTTGCAAAATGTAGATATAGATTTAGATAAATTACCAAGCAATCTGGCTTATCACACAACAGGTGCACAGCTAAATCCTAAATTGGAAAACTGGAATTTCCCAGAAATAACATAATTTATATTCGTGACTTAGGTCAAGGTGCATTTGGTAGGGTATTCCAAGCAAAAGCACCTGGCCTTGTTCCTGAGGAAGAATTTACTTTAGTTGCAGTAAAAATGCTTAAAGATGAAGCCTCTCATGATTTACAACTAGATTTTGAAAGAGAAGCATGTCTCTTAGCTGATTTTGATCATCCAAATATTGTCAAATTATTAGGTGTATGTGCTATAGGACGTCCAATGTGTCTATTGTTTGAATTTATGGGAAAGGGTGATTTGAATGAGTATTTAAGAGCATGCAGTACGGCTCCAAGTTTTGCTCCAGCAGTAGAAAATAGGGAGGACTTGAGACTTCTTGTTAGTCCACTCAGTCATTTAGACCTTCTTCACATTGCCAGACAGATTGCTTCTGGAATGGTATATTTATCAGACAGAAAGTTTGTTCATCGTGATTTAGCCACTAGGAACTGTCTTATAAATGACGACATGGTTGTTAAAATTGCAGATTTTGGTCTATCGCACAAAATTTACTTACAAGATTATTATAAAGGTGATGAGCATGATGCTATTCCGGTGCGATGGATGCCTTTAGAAAGCATTTTATATAACAAGTATACCCTGGAATCTGATGTTTGGGCATTTGGTGTGTGCCTTTGGGAAATATTTTCCTTTGCCTTACAACCTTACTTTGGTATGACACACGAGGAAGTTGTAAGATTTTTAAAAGATGGCAATGTGCTTGCGTGCCCTGACAATACACCCAGGTGTGTTTACGATTTGATGAAACAGTGTTGGAACCATCATCCCAGTGATCGTCCACACTTTAGAATCATATATCAAACTTTGGACAATATACAAATGATACTTGAAAGAACACACTCCAATTAGATCATAACTAATTAATTTAAACAGAATTGGATATTTAAATATAAAGAAATATTTTAACAATAATTATGATATAATTTTGTAAAATAAAAATTGTCTTGCCCTGATTGTAAATAAATGTACTAGGTAGACACACCATAAATATAATATAAGAAAGTATGTTTTGATTTTGTAATCTTTTTGTAATTTTTGGGTTTTATCAGATTTGGGCATTATAAATATGCAAATATTGCAGTAAACGCGATGGTTGTGGATTCAATTTCCACTCTCCCTCTTATAATAATTAAAGTGCAACATTGAGTTCAAGCGATCAATATGCAATGTTTCAAAAAGTGGATGACAAGTTGGAACAGAATGTCTTTACATTAGGTTCTCTCTGCATACCCTGTTATAGATTAGATACAGAGCGAAGTGTGTTTTTTTTTAAATATATAGAACATGACAAAGTTATAGTACTAGTTTGGGACATGTTTTGCACAGTTAATGTTGGGGCTATTGCTATACCCACTTGGACCATCCCTTAGTGTAGCATGTTCATTTTAGGATAATAATAAAAGGCAAAGCATTTAATAATGCACACAAGGTAATTTTTAGACTATTTATAATTTGTAGATATTTTATATCCAGCAGTTTTATTATAACAAGACTGATTTTGTTTAATTTGTTCCTTTGCATTGTAGATTATGGCAACAATTTGTTGTATTATTAATAACTTTCTTATTTTATTTACTGTCTCATGTAAATGGTTTTGTTACATTATCTAGATGCGCGGCAGCGCGTCTAGCCAAGTTCAGTAAATTCATAATTAATAGAATGATGTTGTGTTGACTGTATTTAATTTTAATATGTATAATAAGCAACATTGGCCAAAACAATAGTGATCTATCTTCACATATGTATATACAGTGTCCAATTCTGTGAGACTTTGAAAATATATATTATGGCATTTATTTTGTAAAATAATCAACCAAACCTATATAACAATTATATTTATACTTATTAGGCAGTTATAATAATAACTTACATAAAATAAAATTAATTCTTTAAATGACTAATGTGTAAATCAGTCAAGATTTCTATTGTGAAATTAATAACAGTTTATATGAAAATACATACACAAAGTTCTTGTACCTTACAAAATGTTTAACGAATAGTAATTTTCCAACGATATTAAAACTATAAAGAAAAAGCCATCCAAGCTGTCAATGATACAAAAATGACTTGCGCTAATTACACTGCCAGATAATTTTTATACATTTATTTTAGATATACTTACTGTCGATTTAATTTAATTGGTATTTTGAAATTATGTATTTTATGAGACATTATACATTTAATTTATTAAGTTATGTTAATATTTGTCGTTAAGATTAAATGATTCGATTTTTTATATTTTTTTCTTTGTGATCCTAATTTCAAAAGATAATAAATAACTAATGTTTTAAAAATATGTACTAACTTACAAAGTAACACATAACATTTTCTGGTGTAGTTAAAGTTTGTTTATATAAATCTCTCGGGGGTCTTAACACAAACAATGTAAAATTTGACATTGTGAGAATTTCTTGGAATCTCGTTTATCACGGTTACTTGCCTATTATAAGTATATACATATGCAAGTGACCGCATATATATATAAAATATTCCAGAAGAACACAAACATTGTATATCTTAAAGAAGCTTGAATTAAATTGCAAGCATGTTTTACCTAATTAGTGTTTTAATTTTTATTTTAATAAAAATCGAAAATATCAAAATATGTTATGTAATCCTTCTCTTAAGTGGGTTTCGAACCCACAACTATCACATTTACAGTGAGAATCTCCGCCACCATGGCCTCTATATTATATATACATTTGAAAAGAAATATACAAAAGACACAGCCCCATCGAGTTAGGGCTCGTTTGATTCCTCTTGACGAGTACTTAGATACTATATGGTAACCAGGGTTTGATGATGGAGCTGGAAGGTGGCCATAGGAATTACGTAATTAAATGACACAGCCCCATCGCATGAGCTCGTTTGATTCATCTTGACGAGTATTTTGATACTATATCGTAACCAGGGTCTGATGATGGATTTAAGGTGGCCATAGGAACTCCGTAACTCCGGAATTTGGGCTCGTTTGGTTTGATCGACAATCTTTGAATTAAAAATACTAAAAAGTTAAAAATTTAAAAAAAGTTTCAAGTTAAAAATAAATTAACTCTAATAATAAACAACACTTAATAAATTATTACATTTTGATGGTATAAGCTATCAAAATGTAACACGCTTTTATTATTTTTAACTTTTTAGTTCATTTTATTACCAAATAATAACAGCTTGTTCTTAAAAAAGGCTTCTTTAATTTTATTTGTAGTTCATTTCATACAAAACGAGTGTAAGTTTGTAATATATTATATAACTTTTACATTTTATTAACAACTGTTATCAACATTTCAAATATTGCTAACCTATCTATTGGTGATGAAAATAAAATTACCATTTCAGTTACAATGACGGAGGAACGACTAGTGACCGAGGTGCCTAGTAGCTTGAAACAACTAGCGCGTCTCGTCGTGAGAGGCTTTTACACTATTGAAGATGCCTTGATAGTTGACATGTTGGTTAGAAATCCGTGTATGTAAAAAAAAATATGGATTGTAAAACGCTATGCGAAGTTAAAGAATATCATATAATTAATTTAATAAAAATTTTTTAGGTATGAAAGAGGACGATATTTGTGAACTGCTGAAATTTGAGAGAAAAATGTTGAGAGCTAGAATAGCTACATTAAAAAACGATAAATTCATCCAAGTGAGGCTGAAAATGGAAACTGGTGCGTTAGAATTTATATTTCTTTAAAAAAAATATTTATTGCCTATCTATAAAAATAAAAAATAATTCTAATCAATATGTTGTATTTAGAACTATATCTATGTGTACTAATTATTATCTAGAAATAAATATAGCGCTAAAGTGCTCCTTTGATTTCTTGAAGTTTCTACGTAAAAAAATTACCGATTATCTATTATATTAAAAAAAATCAGCTTCACGCTGTATCCCGCACACAGCAAGGTAGGCAGAGGGAACCTAGTGTTAAGACAATTCTGTCCCCACTTTCTGCCGAATTTTGGAGGCATTGCGTGTCGTGTGGCAAAACTCAACGTTGCGCTTTGCCTCAACACCAGAGCGAAGAAATATAAATTTAAGTAAATATTTCATCTCCTCGAGGGGGGATCGAACCCACAACCAGTCGGTTTTACAGTCACTCTTTGTGCCCCTGCGCCACCACCGGCCTCTATCTGTTATATTATT
Organism: Heliconius himera; assembly: GCA_021202915.1. Lineage (NCBI taxonomy): Eukaryota > Metazoa > Arthropoda > Insecta > Lepidoptera > Nymphalidae > Heliconius > Heliconius himera. The sequence goes on along the minus strand of JAJHJA010000079.1, from coordinate 266,661 downwards.
TCAAAACAATTATTATCGCAGGTCTTGATGGTAAAGCACAAAAAGTGAACTACTATTTTATAAACTATAAAACGTTTGTGAATGTAGTTAAATATAAATTAGACTTGATGCGCAAGCGAATGGAAACTGAGGAACGCGATGCTACCAGTAGAGCCAGCTTCAAATGTCCTGCGTGCAGTAAGACATTTACGGACTTAGAGGTAAATATCACAAGATTATTTAAATAATATATTTTACACTATTAACTTTCACACTAGTACTTTTTTAGGGTTCCGTATATCAAAATGTAAAAATGGAACCCTGATAGGATCACTTTAATGACCGTCTGAATCGTCACTCGTGAGATCGTGTGTAGGTATCAAGCTGAAATTTATATCAAATATTCATCTGATTATTTTCTGAATAATAGATCTCTATTGTCCATTGAAGCACGGAAAAAAGGAAGCTTTTAAGTTAAGGTAATAAAAAGATAGGAGCATATATGCATCGATTTTGTTGCATTTTGTATGAAATTTGGAATATTATGCAAGGAATTATTTTGGAATATCTTGCAATATAAATAAAGGAAAAAAAATCAGAAAAGCGAAAATTTTTAGGTATTTTATAGAAAAAAAAAATATTACAAACTTATATTTGTAGTTCATTTCATACAAAATTAGTGCATATGTCCGCATACTTAAGTATGTCAACTATCATAAGTTGTGTTTCCCGTATGGAAGACTCAGTAATAGTGAGTATAATAAAGTAGAGATTTTAACACTAGGTTCCCTCTGTCGACCCTGTAATATAAGAGGTACAGCGTGTAGTTAAAAGTACTAAAAATATCTACTTTTATATTTAATTATTCTAGGCTGATCAATTATACGACATGATGACTCAAGAATTCCGATGCACGTTTTGCAACCAAGTGGTAGAGGAGGACCAGTCAGCGTTGCCAAAGAAGGATTCGAGACTATTGTTAGCTAAGTTCAACGAACAACTAGAAACTCTTTACATATTACTGCGAGAAGTGGAAGGCATTAAACTAGCTCCTGAAATATTGGAGCCCGAGCCAGTTGATATTAATACTATTAGAGGGTCAGTTATTTTGATAATAATTTTAACTTTAAAATTGCATGTTTCTGGTGACGTTTTGAAGGCTGTCGATGAAACGAACTGTTTAATTTAATAGTTTAACAAGAAAAAATATTTAAGGAAGAAAAAACATTTATACATTTACATTTTTATAATATGATATAATGAATCTGAACTGAAGCTGGGGCTGATGTCTCACAGGGACACTGTGATCTTATTTGTTAGTACTTCTTACGCCAGTAAAGTCAAGGTTGGAGCTCTCTTCTATTCCATTAAAATATCATAAGTGCTCACGCACGTACTCTGTTGTTTGGTCGTGCAGGCTGACGCTGAAGCACGCGGGGCACCGCGCGGAGCAGTGGTCGGGCGAGGCCACGCGCGGCGCCGGCCTGGCCGTGGAGGAGACGCGCGTGGACGTCACCATCGGCGACGACGGCGGCGCGCCCGACGCCGCCGCGCGCAAGGAGCGCCCCGTCTGGATGGTGGAGAGCACCATCGTGGGCAACGACCAGGTCGGGCCTAACTTTGTAACACAACCAACTTTTTAACACCCTCTGAGGCTAATTATTACTTATTATTATAGTATTATATTATAATATGGAAAATTAATGGTTATTTTCTCTAACTTCAGGGTGACAGTGCACATTCGACCGACGCGGCGCTTGAAAAAGCAGCCAGCAACGCCGCAACTACAAAAACAACAGGCAAAGAAAAAACCGACGACATTATGTCCGTGTTATTGGCACATGAGAAACAAAATACTAGTGAGTATAATATATATAATATTTTTGTATCTATCGCCCGAAAAGAACTTTTGGAACGGAGGTACGCCATAAATACCTGCATAGAGACTACCATACGAGCCAGTTTCCACACTAAAGTACAATAGAACGCAACTCTTAGTGTTATTTATTTCGCCAATTTATATATATAACACAAAGTAACACCAAATTCCGCATTTCGAATATTTTACATACGACTGTACATGCGCGAGTTGGACTCTTGCATGTGTTGTGTTCGCTCATCTTCATAAAGTATTTGTTGGGGTATACTAACATACATGTTAATGCAGGGTTTTACAATCTTAAACTGTAAAAACCAACTACTTACTACTAACTAAACTATTTTATAAATGTGAAAATTTGTGAGGATGGATGTTTATTTGACTTTCACGCAAAAATTACTTAACGGATTTAGATGAAACTCTGAAGTAATATAGCTTATATATCAGAATAATACATTGGCCATACTTTATGTACAGATTTTGTGTAAATTATAATATAACAACAAGTTTAAGCGGGCAAAACTGCCAGTTTTAAAGTAAATTTAATATTAAACTCTCATTTTGTATGTGTACATTTTAAGAAGTCAGTCGTGGCGCAGTGGCACAAAGTGTGACTGTAAAATCGACTGGTTGGTTCGATCCCCATTCGAGGAAATGAAATATTTATTTACATTTATATTTTAATTTCTTCGCTCTAGTATCGCTCGAGACAAAACGCGGCATTGAGTTCCGCCACTTAACACGCAATGTCTCCAGAACTCGGCGGAAAGTGGGGAACCACTACCAGGGTAGGCAGAGGGAACCTAGTGCTAAGACACTCCGTCTTAGCACTAGGTTCCCTCTGCCTACCCTGCTCTGTACGAGATACAGGGTGAAGCTGATTACATTTTAAGAACTGTACTTTCTTATGTTGAGAAAGTCATTATTATCATAAAATATAAACGGTTTTATATCGCGTATTTTATATTAAAAATACTACATATCTACTATACATACATATATATAATTTCTTAAATTCTAAAAACATATAATACAAATAAATGACATGTCGTATCTTATGTTAATTTATTTCAGACACTAATCCTACAAATGCATTGAAGGGAATCGAACCCGATAGTTCAGATTCAAGCGACAACGAATCGAAAGATCCATACAAACTTAAAGATGAAATGGCCGCTGTCGGTAAGTATTTACTTTATATGAATTCATAATTATTTCACAATAAAATATGCTTTTTTAATTATTTTTATTGATTATGAACCACTTGTTATTAAATAAATATATATAGTAGAGTCAGTCATCTCTCTCCCAATTCCAATGGGTGTTTTACTTTTCATGAGAAAGCATCTAAAATGTGTAATTGAGATAGCTTAGGTCATAACTTCGTAAGTAATTAGAAAATGTTATGTGTACTTCACAAATATTAAGCTTTTAATTTTTTATCAATATTGTTAAGTCATATTGTCTTGTCCGCGAAGTGTCAATTGATCAACGCCACCTTTGTGCATAGATTATTAAAAATATCAATATTTTTTTATATATAAGGCTAACTGACGTCACAGCAAAGTAACATGGCGTTCTGAGTTTCTATCTAAAATTTAATTGCATTTTGCGGCACTTATCGATTGAATAAAAAAATCCCTGTACCTACCCTAATAAAAATGTGAATATTTTACAGCGGAAATGGAAAGCGATGATTCAGAGGATGACGACAACGCGCCAACGGTGTTGGTCAATGGCAAACCCGTGCCGCTCACGAGCGTCGACGATGACGTCATCGCGCGCATGTCGCCGTCCGAGAAGGAAACCTATATACAAGTGTATCAGGAGTACTACAGTCATATGTATGATTAAGTCACATGTTATTACAATTAGTGGTTAATAAATGTATTGAAATGTATTGTTGTATTTATTGATGTTTTTTAAGATTTCCTCTCCAAGAAGAAAATAACAATCAGCTAAAAATTAAATTGTAACGTTCTTTTTTTATTTTGTTTACATATTCAAGTCATCATTACACAGATGTATTATAAAATCGAAACGACATTTAACAATGTCTATAGTACGAAGTTGGATAGCTTCAGACTGCACGCGCGATATCTATAGTTATAGTTGTAAGTTAGATTTCTACAAACAGGAGTGCTAATTAAAAAAATATATTTATATATTCTTAAATCATAAAGTCTACTGGGTTGCGTATCTAACACAGAATTATCAAATAGACAAAAAGTGGGAAACGCTTACCGGCCCAGGGTTTCTCTATATATAAAAAGAAATTAAAACATTGTTTATGTTAGATGAAAAAATAAATATTTATTAAATAAATAATTTAAAAAGTATTTTTTTCTATTACGATCTATTTACTATACATTATTTACAAAATGAATGTTAATCAGAATGTTGCTTAATACTGTAATGATATGATATCTAACATGGTAAGCTCAAACAACAAAAATCATTTTAAAATTGGTGTCTAAATATTATTTTTCTAGGCAACCTGCGGACCTACTGTGAAAACACTTCTGTTCTCCACTTTGTCCACATCATATATATTGCTTATAATAGTAATGGTTTTGACTGTTTGTCTCATTATTTTCGAGATATATGGCCAAATATCAATTTCTCGAAATATATGTGTGAAAATATTCTCTGGAGAGGCTATTTTATGTTTTAATTAAGATGTAGACAGCAATTTGAAATATTATAATCTATCAAAATGCATGTACACAAACAATGCTTTGTACTATTGATCAACTATATATGAATGTTAAATCTAATTATTATGCAAAAAAACACTTAAATTATTTATAATTAAATAAATATTATAACTAATGGCACTTTGTTATATTCTAGGTATAAACTAATATACTAGAGATCACAAAGTCTATTCGTTGAACATAATATTTCTATATACATAATAACTGTAAAACAAGATAATGTTTTTATTTATTTATTTTTGTTAATTTTGTATAGTGACATTTTGTATTCTATACTTCACGTTATGTCATATATTGAGATTTTCTTATAAAGTAATTTAATAATAATATGTTTTAAATTTTGAATATTTATAAAACATACAGTAAAACAAATTAAAATACGTTCTTAATATACTTTACCATAAACATGTAATATATCAATACATAATAACTTTAAAAAATTGTGCGTACATTTTGATTGATTTCTATTCTATTGATAGTACTACTTAAAAAATATGTCAATTATTAAAAATAAAAAAATATTTTCTTTTTAATAGTTATACATTTTAAGTACAATTTTAATATAAAATAATTACAGAAATGTAAATATGTGCATCACATATTTGTTATGTATAACATTCATATTTTCAATATAATATATAAAAAGTGTAAATCTATTATTCCGTATATATAAAACGATATTGTCTTGAAAATCACTTCATTATTTATACATTTTTTTTTACTATATATCTTCACGTTGTATACCTTATATAACCAGGTAAGCAGAGGGAACTTAGTTTTAACATACTCCCTTTTTCAGTTTACTCTCAATTTTCTAGAAAATATGAATTCCCTTTACTGGGAACCCACAACCGTCAAATTTAGAGTTAGACACCACGACGGCCTCTTATAAATGTAACACATATTGTTATAAATGATTATATGAATTGTCCAATTTTTTTAATATAATAAAACAAATATACATCATATTACTGTTACGTTTTCTATCTTGTGTTGTATTTATATAAATATTAATAAATATATGAAAATAACTTAATTAATATGTTTACTCCATTTTTCCCAGTACTCGTCTGTTTGCATTTCGGTAATTCTGGAAAGGCATCGATCACAAGCAAACATTTCTTCTTCGCCCGTAAATATTGAAGCTCTCGCGTCATCCTAGAAATGTATCATTTTTTTTATATTTATATACTTTTTAAGCTTAACGCTGTATCAGGCACACAGCAAGGTATGCAGAGGAAATCTGGGAAACTAGTTTGAAAAAACTCCATTCTTCATTAAAACACTTCCGTTCCCGATTTTCCGCCGAATTCTCTGGGCATTGTGTGTTGTTAAGTGGCGGAGCTGGACGCCGCGCTTCGCCTTGTTACCAAAGCGAAGAAATGAAAATTCACCACTAAAACATTCCCACGTGTGGAAATTGATCCCACAACCGTCGCGTTTACAATCGCACCCTGCGCCACGGCGGTCTCAATGAATGGATACTGCCTTAAGAAATATAACGTTAGAATTAAGAATACGAAAGTAATTCAGATTAGTAAACAAACAATTGTGTAGTTCAAGCGGGCGAAGCCGCGTGCGGGCCGCTAGTGGAAAAATGTAAACTTACCGAATCCTTAGTAATTTTTAAGTCGTCCATTAATGCGCGGTCAGCATCCTCAATACCGTCTCTTACTTCGTCTAAATTAAATAGATTCTTTGGTTCGCAGTCTGCGGCAATGACAACCTGAAAAAAACCGTAGAAATATCGGTATAAAATGTAATCTTATAAAGTGTAAAAAGATTAAAATAACGATTGTTTTAAAATTAAAAAATAATACATTTTTTTAACTGATTAGAGACGACATGTAACAGGAATTTCAGACATTTTACGTATTTTACTTGCTATACAAGTGCTTCGTAAAAATAATTGAAACTGATTTTAATTTTTGTACGACTTATTTATATTTATTTAAAAGGAATAAAATAATTAAATCAGCTTCACGCTGTATCCTGCACACAGCAGGGTAGGCAGAGGGAATCTAGTGTTAAGACACTCCTTTCCCCACTTTCTACCGAATTCTGGAGGCATTGCGTGTTGAGTGGCAGAACTCAACGCCGCGCTTAACCTCAACATCAGAGCGAAGAAATGGAAATATAAATTTAAGTAAATATTTCATCTCCTCGAGTGGGGATCGAACTCACAACCAGTCGGTTTTACAGTCACACCTCGTGCCGCTGCGCCACTGGCCTCTACTAACTACTATTGATTACAAATTTCTATAAATATTCATAAATTTCTAATATAACGACTGCATTGTTCCTTTACTCACCCGTACTCTATTATCATACAACGTGTCAATCAGCGTTATGAATCTTCGTATTTGGGATCTATGTTGTACTATCGACAGTTGCGGTAATTCTCTAATAAACACTGTATGAAATGTCTTTGATATGACAAGATAGTCGCTCGCTCCAAGTGGCTGAAAAATTACGTTTGACGTCAGACATAATATATTTTTAAAATATACTGCAATATTTGTTCACCAAGTCTGGTAAAACCCCGTCAGAACTATTTTGTTAAAAATATTACAATAATCTAAATTTAATGAATTTATAATAATTTTAAACCAAAATTATTACATTTTATGTTATTTTTTTTTTATAACTTTATTTGGAAGTAAATACAACAATATGAAAAGGTGGTGATAATAATCGTCTCTGTAGCTTTTAGAAAGTCTAACTGATTATCAATATTTATCTTGATTTATGATAGGGAAACGCGCTATGCGGGTATAGTTTTACGTCATATCTTATCAAATGATTCATTAACATTGTGTAATATTAGTATACGTAAATACACAAAAAAAATATGAATAACAATCTTCTCTATAAAATTAGTTTAGTTTCGTAAATATCATGTAAGAGTTACGCATAATATAACCCAAAATTTAAAACCAATCAGGTTCACGCTATTTACACACTAGATTTTAAAGTTTCCAGCTTTTTATGCGGCAATTCGACTCCAAGTTTGGACATCTCGTGTACCTGCGCCAACCTGCGAACAGACGCCTTATTCTAGCAACGCCTAGAAAGTGGTCTGTTCCCAGCTTAGAACTCATGCACATTCGCGTGTCTATGACTTGGCTTCGAATACGCCGATCCAATAGGAATAAATCAATGATACTTTTCATTCGCTCCCATGTATACATGCCACAAAAATAAAATGCGACAAACAAATTCCTTATTTGCCAAATATTATTCCATACTTACTTACACATATTTTTCAATCTCTCTAACGCTACCTAAAACGTCCCTGACATTCTCTCTAAACTCCTCGAGATAGCCTAATGAAGCTGAGGATACTGGCGCATACGCCGCTAACAAGAATACTCTTGTTATCCCCAGCTTGAAGCGAACTCAAAGCAGTCTCGGGTTGATCGCCTTGTATTCTACCGCTGCACTAATCAATCGAGAGGACAATAACACACCTACACCTTGACAGCCACGTTTGCTTTTTGCTACACTGCCCCAGAAAGCGACCCGACTGTCTCGTAAATCGATCCTGTCATTGCACTTTGCTTAGTGACAGTCATACAAACCCAAATATCTGTCGTCCATCACAACTAATAATTTATTCATCTTTTCTTAGATTCCTCCTCTTACATTCCACGTAGCTATTTGTAGCTCCGTCATCCACCTTCCGGAGATGGCGTGCTGGGTGGCGGTCCCCAACGCCGCATTCGTCGCCTCTTGACACACTAGCACCGTAAGGGCTGGCAGGCAAGCCTTCCTCCTCTTGGACCCCCAAAAGATGAAATAATAATACCATAGCGTTTGATACTCCCTTCTTCCTAACTACTCCGCTAGGGACAAAGCGTGAAGCTAAATTAGATTAAACAAATAAAAATAATAAAACCACTTACTCTGTCACATAGCTCTACAAAAGTTGAATCCAATATTTGGCCACAAGCTTTTGCAAATTTGACATTTCTCCCTAATATATTTATTACTTTAACTCTAACTGTATCATTTTCTTTAGATATAAGGAACTTGAATAAATTATCTACAGGATTATTGCCTGGAGTCAACTCACTATTTCTGAAACAATGTAGATATGTTTTTTATGGCTTCACACGTAATCTTGCTTATAGCAGAGGGTATATATAGAGGGTAGGCAGAGGAAACTTAATGTTAAGACAATATTTTACCACTTTCCGTCCAGTTTTCGAGACAATCCTTGTTGCGGAACTTAACACTGTGCTTTGTCTTCTTACCGGGGAAAGGAAACGAAAATACTTCATTTGCCCCTCTATACCTAATAGAGCCCACAACAGTCACATTTACTTTTATCAATGAATAATAATTGTCACATAAAAATAATCAATAAATAATGGTAGACTTTAAAAAAAAGTTTATAACAAAATTTTGTGAAGGTGAATTTTGTCAATGGATCTAAAAAACGCATTAGACTTCTCTTATACATTTAATTTTTCCTTTTTAAAATGGTAGTAAGATTTCAAATCATTAAGTAAACATCCTCATTGTTCTCTATCTATTTTACAAAGGAAGTAGTGTAGAGCTACCAAAATAGATAGTAACAATAACATTGTACAATGTACAAAATTATGAAACATAAAAGTCATTAGATAAAAATTGGAAGTAGTTGCAGTGCAGCAGGACAGCATCTGATTGCAAACGATCAGTTGTTCTATGTCTTAATACTAGGTTCTTTCTGCTTATCCTCTTATACGCAGAATACAATGTACGCAGAATACAGAATAAAAAAAAAAGTAGAGTTTGACTTACATAAAATATTTTCCATATTTTTTACCAGATCCTCTTGTTCTGTAGTCAATTCCAGAGTCTAATTGAACTACTTCACAATGGGTTTTAAGAATTGGAATAAATGGCAAGAAGTTTGACCTCTGTAGTCCATTTTTATATAAATCATCTGGTTTCCTATTACTTGTAGCTATAACAACACAGCCATTATCAAAGAGTTGGGTAAACAGTCGTTTCAATATCATAGCATCACCAATGTCTGTAACCTATCAACATTTATTTAAACACAAATATTTTGTATAGCCTCACATTGTATCTTGCAGCAGGATAGACAGAAGAAACCTAATGTTAAGACACTCTATTCTCTGTTTTCCGCTGATTTCTGGAGGCACTGCAAGACAAGTGGCGGAACTCAATGCCTTGCTTTGCCTCAAAATCAGAGCAAAATGAAAATATCAAATATTGCATTTCCTCGAGTGGGAATCGAACCCTCAACCTGTCAAGTTTACAGTCATACTTTGTGCCCCTACACCACAACTGGCCTCTCATTCTATGCATTATATTTCATGCAGCACATATATATTGTATTTTTTATGAGCTTCACACTGTATCCCGCACACAACAGGGTAGACAGAGGAAACCTAGTGTTAAGACTCTCTTTCTCACTTTCCTCCGAATTTTGTACCCTGCTATGTTTGGGATACAGCACAAAGCTAAAAATAATACAAGTTACTAAACTTATAAGGTATGATCCTGTTGCAAAACTTAAAAGTATTTTTTACTTACTTGGAATTCATCAAAACAGATAAGCCATGATTCTTGTGTAATATCAGCTGCTACTGGGGGAATTGGGTCAAAAGGCTTAGAGCTTTCATCTCTAAAAGAACTGGCACCCTTTCCTGATTTAATTTTAAGTTCATGGATTCTTGCATGAATATTTAACATAAATGAATTAAAGTGTACCCTTAACTTTTCTTTTATCTAAAATCATATCATATTATTTAAAGAATTTTATAATAGATAAATTCTATAGAACAATAAGCTTACAGTAATACATTTACTTACTGGAACAGTCTCATAAAATAGATCCATTAACATAGTTTTACCACCACCAACACTTCCATAGATGTATAGTCCTTTTGGTGCAATAACTTTTATAGGTTCTTTTTTTCGAAATAAACTAAATAAAGATTCTCCCATTCTTGGTTGTATTGTAGGTCTTTGAAAATCAGATACTTCTTGAAATACTTCCTGCAGACGTTGTACTACCATTTCTTGATGTGAATCCTTACTGAGAATGCCATCAGTTACTTTTTGTGAATATATATTCCAAGGACCTACAATAGGTTGCTCTTTTGCCTGAGAAGATATATATTTTCTACAACTATAATTATACCAATTTCTTTTTGAAATTAATGAAAACTGAGAGCCAATTTTGAACGAAAACATTTTCATAAATTTGCGTTAGTATTATATAAGAAATATATATATCTATATATTTTAAGGTTTCCACATAATACTGTTGTATTTATATCTAATATACACAAGGTGCTAAGGTTGAACTAAAACTAATGATAGTGGTCAGTTAAATTAAAGCTAGAGCAACAGCTGATTAAACGCGATAACGCTGTTGTAATAGTTATTGTCAAATTTGTCATCTGCCATATTTGATGTTTCAGAATTGTCAGTGTCACTTTAAAGTTTGACATTCGTCAATCTATCGTCATTAATGTTTAACTTTATATGCATTATTGCATATATAAAACCTATACTAAAGATGCGACATCCTTTAGAAATACGTAAAAAAAATTAAAACACGGTATTTTTTGATAAATTAAGTACCTAGTAAGTATTTAACATTTTAAAAGCCTCATGCTCTAAAAAAATAATTTCATAATTCTTATTTTTTGCCCTCATTGCTTAAGCATTGTCCAACAGATGACTAATAAATACTTAGAAAAAATTTTGGAAAGTCTGTTTAAAGTAAGCAATTCTTGGAATTAGTCTCAGCCATCAGATATTTATCAAGTTTACCTAATAAATTTTCACTGCTTCTAGACACAAATACGATTTGAATGTGTTTAATGTTGTTGTACATAAATTAAATCAAAATTATTGTTCATGAATACAAATATTATTGAGTTTTTTTTAGTTATTATTGTACATGAATATAAAATATATTTTTTTGTGGAAATAAGTAAGCATACATTTTTCATAAAACAAATTTGTTAACGAATTTTACTAATTAATTATTTTGAATTGATGTATAATATGAAAGCGCTGCTATTAGACTACTCTGAAGAAATCACGAACGTAAACTCTACAGTTTGACTATATTTTGAAAATTAGGAGCACAAATGTTATAGTTTGGATGTATTTTCTGATTTCATTTAAAAAGAATTCACATTACATATGATACATTAAAAGTGCTGAGTACATATTAGTGTAATAAATATATAGTATTGAGATAGGCTTACTCGTAAACCACCACTGATTTTTCGATCGAGTTACACTTTGAACTCGTTTGTTGAAAATGTTAATATTTATATAGCCTAATATTTTTTTTTATTTTACCGTTTTGCTCTCGCCTGTTGTGGGCTAAGCAGAGAGAAAGAAGCGGTAGCTTTATGATGAATTTTAGTTGAAAAATTATAATCGTAGGTAACATCAGATAATTAATAGATTCCTCTGGGTACTTAAATAACTCACTAGAAAACCCCTACAAAGCCACGCCTTGATGGCTATGGTTGGCAGGGATCACTAACTGTATACTGTCTATGTAGGTGGAGAGGACGGAGGAGGAGACTTTCCTTTGATGTGTCCAACAACCACAAAACCATATGTGTGTAGGGCCATTCGTCCTGTCCACAGGTGGTCTGCGTAAAGGCATTTTGCAGCGATACTTAACGTACCTATTTGTAAAAAATTTCATGTTCATGTTATACTCAAAATAATAAAAATTACACTACAGTAAAAATAATAAAATATGATTTTTTCTGTGTCCCATCCCATTAACATCATTTAGCCATGTGACCTATTGATTTATTCCAATTTCAAATTTGGACATATCCCATAACCTAATCTACTTTGATAATTTTATAAACTGATTTATATACCTAGGTCAAATTTCATAGACCGATATAAAAACAGATTCTTTGTATTTTCAACTGTTATCAAAAAATATGACTGCCTCTAAAACTTTCACGGTGCTTTGTTTATTTTCTTTCTCTGTGATTTCCTCAGCACTTACAATCCCTTGGTACATATAATATATAATGAACTTAGTCACGTTAATCCTAAAAAGGTATTAGGATAAATAAATCTAAAATATCCCAAAACATAAAAAACAAAGAGGCCAGTCAAAACGCAGGGGAACAAGCTGGAGGACAGTAAACGCTGCGGTTGTGAGTGCGATCCCACTCGGGGGAATTAAATATTTAATAATTTAATTTCCTCACACTTATAAAGAAGGTAAAGCGCGGCGTTGGGTTGGCATCACTTAACACGTAATGTCTCGAGGCATTCAGCGAAAAGTGGATAACGGAAGTGCTTTAATGAAAACGGAGTGTCGTAACACTAGGTTCCCAGGTTCTCTCTGCCTGCCTTGATATGTGCGGGATACATCGTAAATAAAAAAAGAAAATGGTGTTAACTTGCAGTGCTGTAAAAATACGTAAAACAATGCTGTGCAGATGCGCAGGATTGTATTACGTATTTTTTAATTATTTAAAATATAATTATCAACAGTATTAATTTATTACAACAACACTAAAAGAAATTGCGCCATACCATCTTGTTATAGTAAACGTTTACATGAAACGTTTATATCAATCTTCAATTTCATTATGGATGCACAATGCAGACTTGGAGTGTAGTGTAGTGTAGTAATTGATTCCTGGAAGCTGTATTGACAGGTTGTAGGTCAGGGAGAGGGGCTTAAGTAACTGGAACGACATTGTTGTGCAGAATACAGTAATAAAAAATGGTGTTCATTTATTTTAACGGCATATTGTGCTGCCAAAAAAAAACATAACCAAAATATTAAGAGGAATAAGTTTTGAATAATAAAGTATATTTATCGAATATACAACCTCTTTCTTTTTTGAAGTTGAGTATAGCAGGGTAGGCAAAGGGAACCTATTGTTAACACACATATGTAGTGTTACACACTCGATTTCATACTTTCCGCCGAATTTTACGAGGCACTGCGTGTTGAGTGGCGGAATTTAACGCCGGACTTGTGCCTTGGTGCTAGAGTGCAAAATTAAAATATTAATAAATAAATGTGGGAATCGAATACACAACTGTCGCATTACAATCACACCTGTGTGCCCCCTACGTCACGACAACCTCAACTTACTTAAATAATAATTAAATAGTCTTTATTTAGAAATGTATTCTCTTACCAGTCCGATAGACCCGAAGTTGAATACTTTAAAGGCTTAGAGGAAGGTCCTTGCGGTTGACGACATCCTTTAGACGACAACGGTCACGTAACGTAATGCCTTTTGACTTTCCTAGACAGGACCACTGGCTTCCCTCTCAAAGTCGATGTTAAGTCTAACAGAGCCAACGGTATTAATTGTCAATCAGAACATGACATACTACATTCTATTCATAATTAAAATCGTAAATTTTTTCATTGAACATGAATATACAGAAACATTTTTGTTATAACTATATTTTGTGACATTTAAAGTACTTACTAAATATTACAGTAACTTAAAAAAACACCAAAACCTACGTGTGCCACCGATCATATCAAACAATGCACAATGGATACCGCTACAACAATGCACTATCCTTTATGAATATCTAATTATAAAAATCACATTTTCGTTACAAGTAATAATTACCAAAACGGTCTTTTAGACGAAGAGTCTCGAATCTTTATTAATAAGATATATTTTAAATGTACAATCTATTTATAAATAAAAATAAACTTAATTAATATTTTAAAAAATTAAATCTTTTTTTCCATTTTTTATAATTTTACATCTTATACTTATACTGGTGTAAGTAACATCTAAACGTATTAATTCTATTTACAAAATCACAAAAAAAATAATTCGTTTTGATATTTAAAATTATTCTTTTTATTTTATTGTTATATATAACAATAAAGCTGTAAAATGACAGCTTCACGCTGATTCCCGCATGTAGCAGGGTAGGCTGAGAGAGCCTAGTGTTAAGACACTCTGCTCTCCACTTTTCAGTTTGAGGGGCGGAATTTAACGCCGCGCTTCGCCGCAACACCAGAGCAAAAAAATGAAAATATTAAATATTTCATTTCCTCGAGTTTGAATAGAACCTACAACCTCTAGCGTCTCACGCATGCTCTAGGAGTCGCCTCAATAAGTATAATTATAATTATAACATCAACTTTCTAAAATCTCACATTAATTAAAGATTTTTAAAATATATGGGTTAGTATAAATAAAGTGTAAGCATACCTTTCATCTATAAGGAACATTACAAATATATGGAATTCACAATTCATTTAGTTTATTTTGCATCCAGAATTCGCATTTTTCGCCTAAAATGATGATATGTGTTTTAATCATAACTAAAGTAATTCTTGGTAGTAACTATGAAAACTGTTTATGAAGAAACTGTAATTACCTAACTTGTAATCTTCTTTATTCAATAATCAACATTATAATTAAAATTACTTACCGAGTCATATTTGTCCATAATTAGGTTTATTTTCAATCAAATATTCTATTCTAAAATATTATATACCCACCTATTCTATAATTTTCGGCGTAGTAGTTAACCACCAAACCTAGATCATAAGATCATAAGATTATGATACTATTTTCGTCACATTTGATCTAAAGGTAGATTACCTTTAAATACGTTATTGATGGGGTTGGTAAAAAAATATGCATATATATCATAAAGACACCAAGATCCCCATCAAAGCGACAGGAGGAAATGCAGATTTACTGTTCAAGCTCAGTGTGAATGGTGACAAATTTTATTATTGCCGTTGAATCGAATTTAAGAAAATTATGCCACTTTACAATAATTTTAATAAATATCTTGAGAAAGAAGGAGGATGTAGTCAAATTGAAATCGACGTCCTGAGTGCATTCATGCGATAAGTGCATAATATATTGCAATCAGCAATCACGCATTATCGTGGCATCCTCTTTTTTATTTTGGTTCGACAGGGATGTAATACTAACAGAACCAATTTCGATGAAAAGTTGCACATTTTTACACAAACATAACTAAAATAAATGCAAATTAAGTAAAGTTAATATTTTTGTGTGTCAGAAAAAAAATATCAACGATATTTTTTTTAATTCAATATTATTATAAAATATTTTAGATGTTATTTTCACTACTATTCTTAATAAACATGTAGTGTAGTCACTGTGTACTCATGAGTCTTTGTTCGTTAAGTATCCAACCAACCAATTTTCAAAATTCCAAAATTTCATTAAATGGTCCAGCAATTCTTGTTGTAGTCTATTTATTTACACATCACCTAATATAGACTATCAATTTACATTTCTTTACGTTTTTGAACGCCGCGTCGCAAGAGTGGCACTGGGCGGAAAATTAGAAATAGCTCCGAAGATGATATACTCGTACGACGTGGAATTATTTTTATTAGGAATGGACTTTCTATACAAAAGTACCGTTCGCTACATTAAATTGGAAAACTATATGAAGTTTTAAAGTTGATCTTAATTGATTGATATTATAACATTTATGTGACTGATGTTAATGAATATTAGACTAAAGAGATAAATGTAACATAAATAAATACACCTGAATGTAGTTTTAATTGAATGTTATCACTCTGTACTGATAGAGTCACTATGCACTACAGGATCGAGTCGCTGTATACCAGTAGTGGCGGTACCGGACCTACACAATGGCTTATTTCCCATTTTTTTAAAAAACGTAATCAGACAACTTTGATATTGATTTCATTGGAAAAGTGATAAAGCAGGGCAAAAGATACTAAGAACTAAGAACAAAGGTATATTGTGTGTTAATATCAGCTTGTTATTTTTACTTTTTTCACTTTTCATAATTTTAACATCTAAAAAATTATTGAAATCTCCTTAATTATGTTCCAGACACTTATAAGCCGTTTTCAAATTATATTACCGACGCGGACTAATCGCTATAACCAGATGATTACAACTTTCTATATCTGTATACATTTTATAGGAAGGTATATAAAATGGTAATGAAAAGTAAAGAAGTACCTTCTATCAAAACGATAGCATAATTTCAGTGTAGAATTTAAAATTATTAATATAAAAAAGTTTTGTAGGTAAATGTAAACATATTAACAAATTTAAATTTGACAGATACTACTACTATAACTGGATACTCACTACTACTATAACTAGAAATAAATACAATAATAAAAATATTAAAAGCAAATCGTTATAAACTTATAACTATACTTAAAGTATTAATCATATTTATTAGTACTATATTAATTAATGAATCTACGTAAATATAAAAAACATACCTACTAAGTGCAAAAAACGGACTATCTACTTTGTCAGTTTAACTATAGATATTTAGATATTTCAATGGGAATATATTTACGCATTATAATACTTTTGAGGCCAGTCGTGCCGCAGTGGCACAAGCGTGTGACTGTAAACGCGATAGGTTGTGGGTTCGATTTCCACTCAAACCCTATGCCTGTGGGAAGGAAATTAACTATTTAATATTTCTTCTCTCTAGTGTCGGGGCAAAGCGCGGCGTTGAGTTGCGCCTCACACCACGTAATGGTTCAGAATTCGGCGGAAAGTGGTCAATGGAGCGTCTTAACACTAGGCTCCCTCTGCCAACTCTGCTATATGCGAGATGCATCAATTTAATTCTACCTAGAAACATACTACGAATAATTATAATATTAACTAATCCTTTATTTGTTCATTTTTCATTGTAATAATAATTATTATTTAAAAATATGAAAATCTAACAACTAAACACGTAATAACGGGTACCTAAAACAAAAAGATTAAAGCAAAACAACCCTGAATGAAAGCAGAAAGACATCGACCGGCAGCCTTGTGTCTCCGGCCGCTTAATTTACAAACCACTTCTTTTTTTCTGTCTGACCCCCTGTCCTGTCTCCTGGAAATTCGTCGCGACAGTTCCACAGACGTGCTATTTTCAACAAGATATTACCCATTACGGCTTCTGTTAAGTATAACCGTAAATACATTCATACAATTTACGCACGATAATAACCGTGTGTTAGTTGTTAATCGTATAAATTTATGTTCAACTAAAGAATATTATTAATGCTTTATATCTCGTTTAAAAGTTATATTGACTTGACTTTATGGAATATTAATATGTATAATTTTTTTTTCAGCTTCACGCTGTATCCCGCACACAGCAGGTTAGGCAGACGGAACCTAGTGTTAAGACACTCCGTTCCCCACTTTCTGCCGAATCCTGGAGACATTGCGTGTTGAGTGGCTGAAATCAACGCCGCGCTTAACCTCCACACCAGAGCGAAGGAATGGAAATATAAATTTAAGTAAATATTTCATCTCCTCGAGTGGGGATCGAACCCACAACCAGTCGGTTTTACAGTCACACCTCGTGCCGCTGCGCCACGACTGGCCTCTAATAATATATGTATATGCATAATAACTATTTTATTTATTATTTTAGATTCCAAATTATTTTCAAATGCCGTATACGTATATAGATATTAAAGGTACACAAAATTATTTACATCTATAGCAAGCGTCACGTCTCTGCCTTTGTACATAATAATACCACCTACTACTAGATAAAATTATAACTAATGTAAACTAGGTGTGTTTTGTAATCACATTTTAATTAATTTACTTAATTCGTCACTGCGATACAAAAACTGTTTGTTCATCATTCGTTGGTACTCTTCGCTATAATTTGTAAATACCTGCGTCCGCTCTACTTTGCATCATTATGTTATTATGACTTAGGGAGAATCCAAAATAAACAGGAATGAATTTGTTACATCAATGTCAAGGTTACCTTCGGCGTACTGACCTACGGAACCTAAATTGCTCTTGAACTCGCTTGCACACTGGCCTCAATTGTGACCCGTCTAACGTCCTGGTTAACAACCTCTGCTACCAAGGTGCCTAGCGCTTTGTGCAGTAAATATTAGAGGCGAATTTACAAAATGTATACAGATTTACAAATGATAATATTTATATAGTAAATACGAAGACTATGACTTTATTTCTAAGTAATATTTGAAATGAAAAACACAAACGTTTAAATATTTTGTTATTAAAATAATAATTAATTTAGTTCGAAGCAACTTTAGTAAAAATATCGCTGATGTAGATCAGTACAATAGTACTTACTAAAGAGTAAAGATAGCATAAAGTGGTGACATAGATATAGCGATGCAGCTCTGCAGAGGACTAACATGAATGGGTTTTTTGCAAAGTTCGAGGGTGGTCGAGGCATGCGGGCTCAGCTGCAATTAAGATTTGCATTAGATAGTAACGTTCTATATACACTGACAATACTTTTATAAACGACGGATGTATATTGACGCTGCGTATATTATCTATACAAGTACTTCAGGTAAACAGTTATTCTTTATAAAATAGCTAACCTTTATTAAAATAGAAATATTTTTATTCTATTAATTATTTTTGCTCCTTAATAGATAACAAATATTAATGAGAACGTATAATAAAATTAGAAAGTAGCTATTATTAATAAAATTATGTATACCAGAACAACATAATACTAATTTATTATAAAATATAATTTTAAATAATATACTTGTACAATTGCATTCGTAATTTAATATTTCTCTCTCATTGTTGGATTTGATAAGTAACTAATAAAAAATTGTACCACAAATTGTCATTATGTACTTATCTTATCATCAGCATCAAGAACGTCTCAATTCGGGTACAGTGTTACTTTTGGTTGGTTGTAACTGCTTAGAAGCTGCATCAGCGATATTTTTTTGACATTATTAATAAATTATATTCAATTTATCGTTAAACGTGATACAATTAAAAGAAACTATTTTCGATGTAATGTTTTATTTCTTTTAAAATAATATTATTTATGTATGACAATATTTGTTAATAAAGACCAAAGTAAAATATAACTGAGAGTAAAGCTCGAGACGGCTTGATTCCAAGCAATTAAGGTGACTGCGAGCAGCCAAAACAATCGATCGCTTCAAATGGTGGGTCGTCGCGACACGCACTGCGCACACGCAAATGGACTATACAAAGATTTTGGTTATAATATACAAGTATGCCAATTTCGATATTTAGTTATCATTTCACTATTAATATATAAAAATATCTAATTATGACTAAAATATTAATTTATAACTCATGTAATTATCAATAAACTTATAACAAATACACACATAGATCCATGTACTCGATCGTATCTGTACTGAAATCTGTGAAGTAGAAAAAGCAAGCTGAGGAATGTTTAGTATGTCAATTTGATAAAAATAAAACTGATGCGTCAATTATACATATCTAACGGGTCTTACTGTCTGCAAAGAAATATTCTTGATACGTAGTATTTGAGAGCGAAAAAGATATCTATTTATGTGCGCATCGCTGAAATGTCCTTGCTTTGTGTGATAAGATTTTTTATTAATAAAAATTAAGAAATTGTATCATTTAAACAGTTTTTGTTTCCACGGTGACCATAGTAATTGAAAAATGTCACCGTATTACTTTTTACTTTTTCATTGAAATTTGTTCTTAATATATTACCATCTATTATTTAATCAGGGTTTTAAAATTACATAAACTATATATTATATATTATTTGGTAACTAGTGGATTTTTTTATTCATAAATATAGATTTTCTGAAAAAATCACTATATCTTAACATATTTAGGAAATTATGATCACTAATAATTGGATACAAAAATAATTGATTATTAATGGTTCTGTTTCCCCACCACCTAAGAGGTAAGAACCAACGGTGCGTTTTTTTTAAAGAGGTATCCCCGGTAGGCCTAATCCTCTTTTTATTACAATACAAAATAAGTGGCATGTACCCATCTCAATAAAAGTTCAACTAATTCAAGCGAATTTTTACGCCTTCAAACTTGTAGATAGGACCGAAATTGAGATAGCGTACGTAGATTATTAGCTAATGTCTCTAAAATTGTGTCACCCAGTACAATGGAGGCGGTGCGTTAGCACGTCGATTACGAGTCGAGGGCAGTGTTCCTTGGCGGGCACAGACTGGCAGACAGAGAGTCGGCACAAAACGCCCACACGACTGACTGACATTGCTGTTCCGACAATTAACATCAAACAAAGAACTTGACCAATCCGTAAATATTTTCAAGCGTAACTATTGACGTAAATTTATGCTCACCTTTTTTTTTTGGAATTACTATCACTTATATATTTTGATTTGTTCCTAAATTGCACGAATTATTTGTTGATGTAAAATGTTAATGTACATCCACATTTACTTAAACGTAACGGCTTGTACTGGATATCGCTTTCGTTATTATTAATTGCATAGTTATAAACAACCTGTAAAAGGTTTTGTAGTGGCGGCCACGCACCTTTCAGCTCGATTGTTATAATTATGAATTAATGTCACTCTCACATGATCCACATTCATATAATTCATACATTTCGATCCAAATGAAGAACTGTTACGCGTAAGTGTATATGGTGCCCATTCACATATATTTCTTATTATAAAGTAGTAATATTTCTTATTAACAAATTAGTCGTTACGACTATTTAGTAACTATGATATTCAGAAACTTTGTTATAATTCAAGATAAAGTTTATTACTAGGTAATCGTAAAAAGATTCCACACGAAGTTAATTACATAGAATATTGACAAACATGACGGACGAAGAGAGAGATATCTGCACTCAGCTTGTCACTCTGTACGGACGACCTATCAAAAGAACTCGTGTATACAGACTTCATTATCGACTTTGATAAGTAGTCTAAAAATAATTAATATTTACTTATGACGAGATCCTGCTGCCTTTATTAAGGATAATAATCGGATGAAATTAAAGTTTTTCCGCGTCTAACATTGTATGTTGTTTGTGTCTTATTTTTTTCTAATAAGACCCCAACCAAGACCAATTAAAAATGTCAAAGAAAAAACTAGAAAATAAATATTTGATTAAAATTTATTGATAAAATATTTTTTCTTATTATATAAGTAGTTTTTAGCTAACCTATTTTAACATCATGAACAATTGTCTAATTAGCGGATATAATCGGCGGTGACGTTGAAAGCTTCGTTATCATCAGCGGTCGAAGCCCCTTGGCTTTACCAGATCACATATTTGCATGCACTTAGATAACATCTTTATAAATAAGCACTCGTTTTCACCTTTGCAATTTTTACTTCTTATACATATATATTATATTTTTTTTATCGCTAACGATTTTTATTAGCATCTAATTCCTTTATCTCAGTCAAATGTGTTCAATAAACTTGTGCATATTAATATTCCGCAGTCGTTATGAGCGATCGCGATAGAAATCTTAACGTTAGAGACAATGGCAAAGTACCTCGGACTATGACTCGAAACGATCTTTTGCTAATTAAAATTGGTGGTGCGTGAAGCGATCACGGAGTTCCTTACCCACTTATAAGCTGCACACGTGCCTGTCAATGAACTTTATAGACCATGTCAAGCGAATAGTCGTTCGCACGTGTAGTGTGTAGTCCTGCAAACTTCCTAACGCAGACTCAATACCACGAGCACAACGCGGCTTTAGATATTTACTATAGAATATTGAAATTTTACAATCCACATGCACAAAAGAATTTTAGGGTAATTATATTACACATTTTAATAACCTACTCAGGTATACATAATATACTAAGTATTATAATTCTTGACTGTACGTCGATGTAGAGTCATATTAGGGGCATCGAACTTGGCTCTTTCTTAGCGTTTTAAAAATTGAGATTTCATAATTATAATAAAGTAGATTAATTAGATACTAACGAGCAAATACAAGGACATTGTCGGTGCGAGCGAGAAAATCATCCTGCTCCGTGTGTGTTACAAAAGAAAGAGCCGGTGCGTCAGCTTGCACGCCAGCCGGCGGCGGTCTTCTCTCGAACCGCTCCATGAGATCCGCCGGCACTCGTGGCAACTGGCGTCCAGTAGTGTTCGGCGCTTGCGCGAATCCCAGCTTCGCCAGCAAGCTCTCCTTGATAACTCTCAGACTGTGCTCGCGGGCGTTCTCGTAGGAGCGGCAAGAGGAGCAGAGGAGGTGAGGCGGCGGGGGCTCCTGGGGGCAGGCGAGGTCCGCGGCGACGGCCGCCAGCCACGCGGCGAGCAGCAGCAGGCTCGCGGGCCTGGCCCGCGGCCCGCGCGACGCGCCCAGCGCGCGCGTGGTGCGGCGAGCGGGGAGGCGGCGCGGGGGCTCGGAGCGACACGGTGTGAGCCGCGGGCGGCGCGTGCGACACTGCGCCGGAGCACGCCGCGCGCCGCCGCCCTCCGCGCCGCCGCCTCCCACTGCCACCCGCCGACAACCACCGCCTAAGCATCGGAGAAAGGAAAATGCGCTTGCGTTTTCCCGCCCGCCCATATTATATTTTTCTATAGTTACCTTATACTAGCTCCGCTTTTTGTTTTGTTTTGAACTTTAGCGTAAGCATTGAAATATAAAACATTTATTGTTTTGGATTATATTTTTAACGTAAAGAAACAAGTCCACATTTGAATAATTATTTGGAAAGAATATAGAAAAAAATATTTATTTGAGAAGATCTCACAATTCAATTGAAATAAGAAGTAGTCTTTCTAACTCTCTTCTCGTCTTCAGACCCTTGAAATCTGTAATTTTAAGTTAAAAAAGCCGATCTCGCAATGTCTATTGGTGCGAAAAAATCTGTATTTTGCATTTTACATTTAAAATTATATAAAATTTGTATGAAATGAAGTGATAATTTCGACGCAAACGAAGTTGCAGACTACAGTTACTCTACAGTCACAATCTCTATATAAGTTTTATGTCTTTACATTTGTGTAAAGCTTTTCTCTTCCTTGTATAAATAAGAACCTTTTTTATTATAATTAAAATTAATATATACCAGTAAAGCTAGTACTGTACTCCCTTACTAATAAACCTACAAAAAATAGTTCTAGCGTTAATTTATACGCAGTAGAAGGAGTAGCCTGAATTTCGGCTTAACTCAAACCATTATTTATGTTGTTAGCATCTCTGTAGAGAGATTTTTACAAATTTCCGTAAATAAGTTGTAATAAGCGTATAAAATTTTTTGACGTTGCTTGATGAGAACGTATGGCTTAGTGGTGAGAGCGCCTGGTAGGTTTCCAGGAGGCGCGGGTTCGAGTCCCGCAACGATCAAATTTTTATACGTTTTCTAAGTAAGTAACTATATTTTTATATAATAGCCAAGTTATACAAAACCTGTAACCTATGTGTTATTCTGATCCTAAAAAATATATATAGTATAGTATGTATACTCTATACCTAACGGGAATATTTTCGGTTAGTTCAAAACGGAACATTGTAGGGTGTCTTTCGTTTTTTTAGAGTGCCTTTCGTTTTTGTAAGATAATTTAGTAGTAACGTTTTTTGAAAACTAACATACTGTAATAATCACCGGACACACAAGCGAAAAACTACTTTATTGGTGGTGTCGTAAGAGGAGACTAAAGTACGTGTGGTAGAGTCACGTCGCCAGCAATGGCAACACGCATGGGCAGACTCGACCGGATTATTACCACCCCCGGCATTTAAAACCGGCGTGAAGTAGTGGCTTTATGCCACTGCGTTTCGCACCAGGTAATGCCGGGTTCCGGAGCCCAGGCAGGCAACGCACCTGCAGCTCCTCTGGTGTTGCACGGGGTCGTGGGCGGCGGTGATCACTTACCATCAGGTGACCCGAACGCTGGTTTGCCTTGTCTTTTCCATAAAAAAAAAAAACGTAGTAGTTGCGTTCAATATAGGAGGTCTGGGTCACGTTACCTATACCTAGCAGGTATTATAATACAGCCGTGGCGCCGCACAGTGGGACTCTCCCATAAGAACATCTCATAAATGTTGGAAACGAAATTCGTAATTTCTCTGTTAATCGTATAATTTATCTACAGAATACGATTTTTGTTAAGCATCCAAAATGATCTTCAAATAATAAAATTCGACATTTTCTTATTTTCAATACTGCGCGTGGCGATAGTTGAACGTTGTTTTCCCGAGTTTCTGTGGTAACTATATTAGTATTGTACATTTTTATAAAGCTTATTATCTCTTCTTTATGATAATAAAATATATTTTTTTAATAAAAAATGGTAATTAAAAAGATATCATTGAATTTTAATAAGTAGTTAATTTTAGCATTATCATTTTTTCAATTGCAGTTTTCACTGTTGCTGCCAGAATCCTACTGTATCATAATGAACTAAATTAAAATAACTATTCAAAAAAATAAAATCTTGTGCATATTTGTCCCATTTTGATTTACAGAAAAAAAAGAAGTGATAAGGTCCCAATTATTTATATTTCATGAATACGGCACTAATTCTAAATAGCTGGCAGCTTCTATTAAAATACTAGAGAGCTTATTTCAATTTGGAAAATAATATGAATATATGTAATATATGTTTTACATTATTATTTTACAAAGATAATGTTTCTTGCGGTCAGCTCAATCACGGAATTAATAAAATTATATTTTTTTATCAACATATATTGGTCAATAGACTAAAGACCATAGAGATATAGAAAATGGAAAGTGGCTCAAGTTTTGAATAATACACAATCTAATGCTTCCTGCAGTGTTGTTGGAGCAACATCAAAGCAAATGATTGGCCTTACAAAAGTAATGGCAAAGTGAGTCTACGAAAACTCTTTTAAATATAGGAGCTTATACTTAATTTTTCGTACAGTTTATCATTAAAAAAGTGGTCTGCGATCATGACCGAGAATAAAAAAATAAAGAAGATAAAAGAGAGTGCAGCAATGTTGTAGTGAACACCTCGGAGGATTGCACATTTACAAACCACAACAAGATACTAAAAATAGCAATGATGGAAACACGACTAAAAGATTATTTCAAAACTACTAATGTTCTGTAGAGATAACGAGTATTGATGAGGAATTAATAAAACGTCTTTATAATTCTTCAAATATATCGTTTGGACTCGCCATAAATTTCAAAAAAAAATATTAATATACACTAAATACAGCGTAATTATGTTAACAACAACTGGTATTAAGTGTCTTATTTGCTGCATTAGATTCTATTTAACAATCTTATGAAAAATAATGCAATAACAAAGTAACAAACAGTACATAAAAATTATATAATACTATACAACGCTTACAAAAGGTACAGGTACAACCTACCCTTAATTGTTTCCGATCAGCTACGAATGAAGACGTTTTTCACATTTTACTGTATACCTCTGACCCTTAAATTACAAGCTACAGCACACGAAGTGCATAGCAACTATATCTAAAAAACTGATGAAGCTAAAGAACTTCTGCAAGTCATAGAATAAATTCTTTGTTTACGTTACTATAATGAATAATATTCATTTTATATTACATATGATACTTCAGTTTTTTATTTAAAAGCCTAGATTTAGTATACTTAAGCTACTTTTAATAATAATATTAATTTTTAAATATTTTTATAGTACAACACTCATGACTTTTATTAATATTTGTTTTATGTCATTGATAGCAAATATATTTTAGTACATAAACGTAACATTTCAACTTTATAATGAAAAATAAATAAATTACGGAATTATGATATGGAGCGCGTCTTTTGGTCACACTGTGCGCCGTGTCACAGCGTGAGTATTTTGAGCTCGACCGTTGTGGGTTCGATTCCCATGCGAGGGAATGAAGTATTTTATATTTTCATTTCCTCGCTCTGGTAACAACACAAAGCGCGACGTTAAGTTCCGCCATTTAACAGTGTCTTAACAATAGGTTTATTTAGCCTACCCTACTATAGGTGAATATAAAACGCCGGACAAGCACGAGTCGGTTTCGCCCACCAAAGGTTCCATACAAAAAAAGAGGTCTCGAGCTTTTTCTGAAATTCAGGCTTAGCTTAGCCAGAGCTTTTGATTCCCTTAATAGTGTCGAAATACGCGTAGAATATTGAAGTGCTTTTTAACATAATATAAAAAATCTAAATATGGAACATACATAAAAATACAAGCTGAAATAAATTAGCTAAACTATAAAACAAGGAAATGCCGCCTTAGTAAAAGGTGTTTAATATGGTGGGCACTTTTCATAGTTATTGAAAATTGAGGACATCGTGGAGCAGAGTCCTCTGCTGTTTGACTGTTATTACGATGATTTTAAATTCGATCTGCATTCAAGGGGATTAATATCAGAGCTGTATCCGTATTTTAAAAGTTATGAATACGACAAAAACATTAACTTACTTTTCAATAAAGCAAATGCTGTTGAAGTTAGATGCACACACACACACACACAGCTAGCATATTCGTCAAATATTTCAACTTTATTTAGAGACAGAAATGAGACAGTTAACCAGAAGTCAGAGACAGTTAAGTCTTAACTAATTAAGACCAAAGAAAATGTTGAAGCTCTATGAACATCTAATATTCGCCAAAAGAATATCACATTCTCGTGATGATATTGTAACTTCAAAAGAGTGAAGTGACTCATAACTGAAATCAAGTAAAGACGTAAAGAGTAGAACACTCTTGAACAATAACGAAGTGTCTTAACACTAGGTTCCCAGGTTTCCTCTGCCCACCCTATGTACCCTACAACGTGAGGTTAAAAAAACTGGATGATATGAGGCTGTAATTAAACAATTCAGCAGAGCAGAAATTTTACTTTCTCGATTTTTTTCGTCAGTTTTTTTAGTGTTGAAATCTATTTTACATTAATCAAAATTTCATAATGTCTAGAGGTTTTTAATTTGAAATCTTTAATTTTAAGTCATCTTACGCGGGACGGGGCATTACAAAATATATCTTGCCGCATAAATTTAGGCCTAACTCCACCACTGAGAAAAAAAAACCAATTGGCCATGAGCAAAACCATGCAAATAAATACCAACTACACAAAAATTATTTGTAATAAATTTAAGTTGAATAGATTTATTTATCTTAAAAATAGTCTTGTTTCTCCAACAGACATGTAAAATATTTTGTTTATTATCATGGACCGCTTCTTGTATCAGACTGATAAATATTTGGACGTTTCTCTACCTCTATTAAAGATTGAGTATTAAAGCATTATTTCTAAAAATTTTGCGTGTGAAATTTTCAATCGAAAAAGAAAAAATAAAAAGTATTTATAGGTATAGATACATAAGTGACTTGGACATCTTAACAAATAAACACATTTTAAAATGTTACACTTTGGTGCACACGTGTGTAATTTTGAAATTAAAAATATATATATTATAAGCATATGTCTATATATACATACGTAATAATTTCAAGCTGATTTTTTTTAATATCCATATATTTTGAATTTTTAAGCATTTTTAACATATAGCGTCGAAGGTTCATATGACGCACCGATTTGCCGATTAGCTCTCAATTTCCGTCCATTCAGATATAAGTGGCTGGGTGCCGAACAACTTCTTTTTTATCTAAAGAAGCTGGACGTTTCAATTTCAACATTTGTCAATACAGCCATAACTTCAGTCAGATATTATATCATTCACAAAGTGAAAAACTTTTTTTTATAATTCCTGTATGTCCTGTATCTCACTGGCCAAAAAGTGGAGAAAGAAGCGTCGAAATAGATTCTGTTTCTATGTAACTAATATAATTTCAGGAATAAGTTGATAAAGAAGCCTGCCTATCATTTTTACTTAAAAATAGTAGTATCTATTTTTTTAGCTTCACGCTGCATCCCGCATATAGCATGGTAGGCAGAGGGAACTTTTTTTATGGAAAGGTCAAGGCAAACGAAGGCACAGGTCACCTACTTGTAAGAGTGTGAAACGTGTAAATCCATAAGAGCTACAAAAGCCGATCTTTAAGGTGATTTCGGTTTTTATAGGTGTCTATGTCGTATGGACCCGGAAATGCTGCCGCAGGTAGACCATTCATTCACAGTTATGTGGCGTCTGGAATGAAGTTCCTGCTGAACCGCACAGTAGTAGAGTGACACAAGTGATATTAAATGTGACGTGCTTTGCGGTTAGAAAATTCGGCGGTAGGTCAAAGAGTTTCCCAGAACACTCCACATGATAAATACGGTAGATAAGACGACGGAAGTGCCTTTCGCAGATTATTGAGTTAGTAATGATTCAAACGACTCTACATTGTATGCGATCTAATAATAATATAATAATATACATTGTATGGTTTAAACTGATATGGAATGCACCAGCCTAGAGTTGAGAACAGTACATCAAATGGGGCCGAGAATAGGGCCTATACAGAGCCATTTGGTATTTTGGCGTGAAATACTATCTCGCTCTGCCAATGACACCTAGTTCGTTCGAAAGCAATTTGGCCTTGCTAGATGATCGCGATCAAAACATTGAAGGCCAATTTGCTGATAGCTCGTGCGGCTCCAAGGTGAGTGTTTCCGAAGACAGGAACACGACAAATGGGGTTTTTTAGTAGTGAAAATATTAATAAATAATAATTCATTCCTCCGAGTGGATATCGAACCCACAAACGTTGCGTTTGCAGTCACACTCTTATACCACTACACCACGACGGCCTCAATGTTTATTGAGCTGAGCGGAGCGAAGCTCTTACTGGTCAAAAGTGAGGTTCGTTGTAATGTTACTCTTCCTAAGCCGTTAAGCCTACAGCTCTGAAATTTTGCAGAAACGTTGTGGACGACACGGTGATCCCAGTGAAGTAGTTTGGTGATAATTGTAATTGTAGTTTTTGAGTAAATGGTCAAAATGTGTTCCATAGAGTTAAGCTACGGAACGTTTTATTTGTGAATTCACGCCCACAGAATGAACTTTGACTAACCTAACCCACAGTGTGCGGACAAAATAAAAAAATTCGGAAAATTTGGCGCAATATAGCTTTGCTGAGCTCCGCCCGCCGAGCACAGCATGTGGTGGATGCTAGTATTTGTTGTCATTATAAATTATTTTCTAATATACAGCCATGCCTATTTATTAATATAATGTTATTATACTTATATGGAAATAGGTTGACGTTGGAAATAAAATATTTGTTTTACTTTTTAATTGTTATAAGTAGTTATTTTATTGTTCACAAAGGAATTTGACGGATGAATTTGATTTTAGACAGAAGCAAGCAGGTAGACACAACTGAAAATGGAATCAGAATACTTTAATATTTTCAAACCAAAACATGCCGCTCCACTGAACACGCAATGCCACGAATATTCGGTGGAAAGTGGGGTCGGAGAGTAATAACACTAGGTTCCCAGGTTTTGGAACTTGGTTCAATTCAACCCCCCGAAGGCACGTTTGCGCGGTTAGTATTTAAAGTACCTACATATTATACGAAACATCAATGTCCACTCTTGTGTAAAACGATCATTTGAATTTCAATAGATTTTTTATATATATTATTTCCTGACATAGCAACTTTCACTGGTAGCAACCGGCGCCTATTTTATATATATTTAGGCGCCGTCGTTGTATGGTAGCTAAATAAAGCCTGTATACTCGAATGCTTAAAGCAAAAAAAAAAGGTATGTATTCGAATGTAATGTCTCCATTGGCCTCAATGTCCGAAACGTTGAGGCTAGTTATCAATAGTAGTAAGCATTTTTTCTATGGGAAAATGTTGTCACTGCCAATTGTATGGACTATCATGGCGTTTAGAGCAAGTCTTACTCTCTAAAACTGACCATAAATCATAATTTAGATCAAAATAAGGATGACTAAATTACAGCCAGTTTTCAGCTTTGAAGAAGTTCGGAACGTTCGGTTCTAACAAAGCTTTATGACCCGGTGCTAAGTCTTGCTGAGTGGACCACTCTTCGTTGTTAAGCATGGTGTTACCTACCTTACCTACCGTACCTTCTCAAGAATGCTATTGGTACTTTTTTCTCAAAAATATGGCTCAGTCGCTCCTTCATAGCTAATACCCCACCATTACTGAAGTCGGATAATGCCCACATTGTACTCTGTTGACTAATTGGGAAACTTCTTTTTCTGGATAAATACAGTAATTTTGTTTGTTAAAATATTGCTCGATTGTAAAAATTTTCTTTGCGTACCGCTTAAGTAGCTGTTTTTATTTTACCATCCTATTCTTTTTAAATTATCAGTTAATAAAAGACTAGACAGCATTCGGACAGTATTTCTTCGAATTCTTTTCCATACCGCTTTTATCCCATATACCTTTTTCGTATAAACACTACATGGATGGCCAGATCTTCTTCTATAACAAGCAGAGGAAGTTTCATTATACCTATCAATAGCCGGGTATACAAGCATTTTACTAATAGGTACCAAGCTTAAGGAGGATTTTAAAAATTGGATTTGGCCCCATATCTACTTTATGTGATGCAATCACAGCGATTCGGTTCTCACCCAACCATCAAAATAAGAAAGCACAATGAAAAAATATATAAATATTACAGATTCCAAATTGAAGTGATATTTTGTTTCTTTTTAATTGTAACATCATTTATGGACTAATAATTAAGACTAATTATACATAGGTATATTAAAAATTATGTTTAGTATATTTATTTACTGATTTATCACATAAATGCAGTAAACACTATTGTAAAAGTGGCGCATAAATAAAATATAGAACATGCAAACATTTATGTCAGAAAATAATAAAAAAGAAAATTACAATAAAAAATTGTCATAGAAGTGCAAAAAAGTTAATAATAAATTGTAAACAACGACAAGGAAAATAGGTATAATATGTTTCTATAATACTTTATAAGTGAGCTTACTCTTAATATTAAGGAGTGATTACCAAAAAAATAAAAAAAAAAACAGAATAGTCATTTGCTGGCCTGTACCTATTCACACGTTAAAATTATAACTTTAACGTATTATTTAACTCTTGTAACACAACAAGTAACCTGTCGGTAGCAGTTACCTGCGCTTTATTTTAAGCAAATTTAAAATGAAGTCGGATCAGGATTACCTAGAATTTACTTCAGACTAATTTTATATAGTAGATATGTATATTAGATAAATTAGATTGTAATGATTGATCATTGGTTTAGACATAATATTTCAATTATACTTTAATGTTTAAATACTTTTATGTATGGTTCATATTTAACATTTTTTATGCTTTAAAAAAACGCTATAAGCTCTTTTTCTGTAATAATTTCTTTTATAATTATGTATTACATATTATTATTCTTTTTTCACAATCCTATTTATATAAAACAAACAACAAAAACATGCACGAATTTCTTACATGTTGATGTCCGGAATATCTTCTATACAGTGTTGTTGAATTTGGCTCTGTTGTCTTTCACCACATGAACGGCCCTTAACTAACTCAAGAACCGTCGTGGTGTTGTCCTTCAAAAATGGCGACAAAACTACGGATCTATCGCGGTGTTGAGTCTCGTCATTGTCCACTACAATGATAGTTCGGGTCCATGACGAAAACCTAGCGCCTATTTCACTGCAGCGTGGAGTGCGACACGAGAACTGGAAGACGTGTTTAAAGACCACATAACAGATCTTCGATTCGCCTAGCAATCTTGGCCGAGTCCGTTGGAAGAACTCAGTGCTAAGCTAGGAGACCTCCATAGCGCCTCTCAACTTGTGGGTCTTGAAATGAATATGAAAAGAACAAGTTATAGATCATGTCTAACGTTCATGTCTATTCCGGTCCTTTTTGAAGGCGTTAATAGACGTTGTTTGTGAATACATCTTAGAAAAGTGATCCGATTGGCTAAGTCCAATGTTTTAGAGAGAGGTTACTCGTAGAATACAACTCGGCTAGCCAACGTGCGGTAAACTACAATGTAACATACTAGAATGAGACTAGGACATCTTTCATTCCATTTTACGCAATTCGACATCGCCGCCATTACCTACGACTCGATTTCTTGAATGAGGTGTGTGCGACGCTATCGCTTTGATAAGTTTGTGTCTTTGTGCGTTATTCTTGACAAATGCCGATTTATTTTACAACGATAATTTTATTAATTATTTTGTTAATGCCCAAAAATAGCAGGATTAACAATCAGAATTCTTCAATAATTTAAATCTTCCCCAGGAGCCTGTAATACTTAGATAAGTCAGTAAAAACATAAAATATGAACCTAATAAAATATATAATATAAAAACTTAAGATATAGTTAACTGCATAAAAAAAATGTAAAAAATAGTTTCAGTGATATATATTTTTAAGTAAAAGATAATTCATAAAATAGGAATTTATATGAAAACTTATGTAACGCCAAATGAATACTTACCGTAACGACTTTGCTCTTTATAAAATAAGTAATAAAATCATCACCTTTTAAATTGTAATTCACTTCAAGTTATAACTAACTGTAAGTCGCTATAGAAGTGTCGAACATAAAATACTCGACTTGGTGACACACCTGCCGCATCATATTATAATTTTATAATCCATGTTTTTATATTTTGACCTGGCAATGAATAAGTTAATGTCACAAATAGAATACATATACCCAAAGGTATATAAAAATAAAATTATCAATCAACATTTATGACATTAGACATATCAACAACAACAATATATGAACGAGTTGAGAATGTCTGATTTTGAATTTTAAAGCAACACAGTAGGTATATGCATAGGTACACTAAAGTTACAACTAAAGCAAATGTTTATTATTTTCTGCTTTATAATTTCATTCTTCAATTTCAAATTATTTTGCCCCTGTCATCGCAAAATCAGACAAAAAAAACATAAGTAAAATAAACAAAAGCACTTCTTTAAATCAAGTACAAAAATTACACGAACAAATAATAAATTATTTAAATAGATTAAGTAATATTTATGTAAAAAAAATATAACAAGCATTACAGCAATAAAACTTATTACACTTTTAGGTATTAAAATGAGCACTTGCAGAATATGTTTGTCTAATAATATAAGAACATGTTCTATATATGAAACTGATCAAGTATTATCTTATGTTCAGATGCTGCTTGTCCTCATTAACATAAAGGTACTTTTTATTTAGACCTAA
The DNA here is from genome assembly GCA_021202915.1 of Heliconius himera. Classification (NCBI taxonomy): domain Eukaryota; kingdom Metazoa; phylum Arthropoda; class Insecta; order Lepidoptera; family Nymphalidae; genus Heliconius; species Heliconius himera. The sequence goes on along the minus strand of JAJHJA010000079.1, from coordinate 233,201 downwards.
TATCTCATGTGCTAAATATATGAAATAAATATATGTATATTATACTTTCTTTTTTTTATTATAATTTTCAGGTAATTAATGACTCTTGTGAAACTATTTGCATTACTTGCTGTGACAAAATTAAAGACTTTTACAATTTCAAGTTATTAATTGAAAGGTGAATATTATATTAAATACATTTAAAACTAATTGTAAAAATAAGAAATTTGTTACTCAAACATCTGTACTTTCATCAACTAAAAGTATACTGTATGTTCTGAACAGATCTGAAAACAAAATAAATAAACATTTGAAAATATTCAAATTCAATAATATTAAAGAAATCAAAGAAGATCTTCATTTTGAAGAAGTACCAAAGAAAATGTACACTAATTACCAACAATTTCAAAATGGAGAAAATTTTGTACTTTACAATAATACTTATATAAAGAAAGTTACATGTGCTTTGACCAAATCTCAAGAATCATTAAATTTATTAAATGATAGTGTAAGTATTATTAAAGATTCAGTTCACAATTTATATTTACTATATAATGTGTGAACTGAAAATCTTAGCAGATAGAAGCATTATCAGTTGGTAATATTACAGATAGACTGGTAGAAGCCAATATGTGTAACATCTTTAGACAAACTAAGAATATAAACACTGTGCTGCAGCAACACTGCGGCTTCATATCATGAGTCCATATCCATGTATATGGATTCATGCCATATCTGTGATGCTCTCCATCACAGCGTATGACTGTAAATATGATGGCTATAAATTCAATTTTTTAATTCGATCATTTTCATTTCACCACTCTGGCAAGAAGAATAAGCGCAATGTTAAGTGCTTCCACTACTACAAAGTAAGTTGTCTCTAAAATGAAGCGGGAAGTGGGGAATGGAATGCTCTGCTATAAAATGCATGCAGATAAGATGTGAATTTAAAATACGAAAACATGAATAGTATTAGTAGTATGCTCCCAAATGTTGAATAGGAGATATTGTAAGCTGAAGAGTTATCTATGAACTCTATAACATCATAAAATAAAGAAACTGCTATTTTCATGATACAAGTACATGATGAAAAATTGTACTAAGTAAACAAAATAATAGTATAATTGCCCTCAGATTTGGAGTCCAGATGAAGAATCAAATGAAAGTTTTTACAAACAAGAGAGTGGACAAAATTGTCAAAAGGAAGTTTTAGGCAATAAAGGTATGTTTAAGAGAATGACCTATAATCTGAAGGTATTAATGAGGTAGTCAGAGCGTAATGGGACAGTGTTGAATCTAAGGAATTGTTACGGGTTCTATATCCAGTTGGGGGATATAGATAATATATCAATTATTATCATTTCTCTGCTGAAATATGCTGAAAATAGAATATAGAGCATAAAGTGGGGACTGGAATGGCATAACACTAGGTTTCCTACTGTGCAGTAAAAAACATGAAGCTTGTTTTTTTATCTAAAGTATAAAAAACTAATTTAACAATATTTTCAGTTCAGAAAAAAGATAATATTTGCATCAGACCTGTACACTTAAAAGATATAAAAGTCATGAAAACAATATGCACTTCAAAATGTGCAAAAGAGACTAAGAGAGTATTGAAGAAAAGAGAATATATATGTCCATATTGTGGGAAAATAAAAAAAAATATGAAGATTCATTTATTATTGCATACAGGTTTGAAAAGATAAAAAAGTATTTAATAAAACTTTTTAACTTCACACTTTTTGCTGTATAGCTCTTGTGTAAAAAAACTTCACTTTCAATTGTTTGCCCGAATCTAGAGACATTGTGTTTTAAGTGGCGAAATTGAACGGTGCGCTTTGTCTTAACTGAAAGGGAAAATATAAATATGATCATTCCTCCTGGTGGGGATCAAACCCGCACCATCGTATTTATTGTCAGATGAAGCATCACTTTGATTGAGCTACTATCCTTTTAAATATATTTTTTTTCGTATATAAACAAATATCTATTTTTTCTTGTATCTTTTATGCATTTACTATTTTAGGGGATTTAGGAAGCTATTTATTAGATATTATTTATTAAAAAAAATATATATTTTAATAGTTATTGAAGTTAGTTTAAAAAAACTCCACATTATTACATTAGGTTTAACAGGTCTCCCTTGGTGTTATTGCAATGACAATAAATTATATCATATTAATCTATCTAGCAATTTAAAATTTAAGAAAATGCGAAACGCTGTATCCCACACATAGCAGGGTAGACAGAGTAAAAATATATTTACAACTGTTTATATTACAGAAGAGAAGAAATTTAAGTGTATTAAATGTTCAAAGTTTTTCTACACTAAGAAAATGTTGAAGTATCATGTAATAAACCATTCTAAAGACGCTAGTTTTCAATGTGAACACTGTATTGCTAAATTTAAAACTAAAGCATCACTGAAAAGGTTTGGATTTTAGAATATCACTATTACAATATTGTATTTATTTACATAAATGTAATAAAAATTGATATATTTAACTTTGTTATGTATTAGTGTAGCAATATTTTATTGATAAGCAGGTCGTTACCGGCTTATTTATACCTATATTGGACAGCATCTGACGCCAAAGTTTGTGGGTTCGATACAAAATTCGAACAATGAATTATTTATATTTTAGCACTCTGGTAAGACAAAGTGCGATATTGAGCTCCGCCACTCAACATGTAATCTCTACACAAACGGAGTGCCTTAACACTGGGTTCTCTGCCTGCTATGTATAGGATACAGTGAGAAGGTAAAAAATATAATTTTCCTGGCACTAATAAGACAAAGTGCCGAGTTGGTTTCCACCACTCAAAATGCAATATTTTAAAAATAGGCGGAATGATGGCAAGCAATATGATGTCATAAATAATAAAATAAGCAAAAAAATAACTATATTATTTTTAAGCAAATAAATTATGTTTGCCATTTATGAATTACTATATTCTTTTAGGCATATGATAACACATAGCAATAAAAAAGATTTTGAGTGCAAGATCTGCAATAAAACATTTAGAATGGTATGCATTTTATATATATTTTCCTTAAAACGTTATTATTTTCCTTAAAAAGATTGAAGCAGTTATACCCAAAGTATTAATGTGTACAATTATTAATAACCTGATCTTTTAATAATAACAGAAAAATGGAGTTTTACGACATATGCAGACGCACAACATTTTAAAACAATTTAAATGTGAAATATGCGACATGTCTTTCTCTACCAAAGATATTTATCAAAATCATAGCCGAGTTCACACTAAAGAACGACCTTATAAGTGCGAGGTAAAAACGGTTTTTTTTATCAAATAAATATTTTTATATTATTAAAGTAAATTTTAAGAAACTGTCATTATGATACTAAATGATGCATTTTTATAGTACAGTTCGCATTATAATTGAGTAGTCCTATCGTTAGATTTTGTCCATGTTCTGCCTATCAAGTAAAATGAAAATAAAAACTACACTGCTGTGACCCAATTTGGAGGCATTGCATGCTGAGTGGCTGAACTCTACGCCGCAACGCAATTTTAAAACGTTCGGTAAATAAAAAATAGAGGATTGACATTTTGCCTCCTGCGCAAAAAGCAAGAAATGTGAAAATTAAAAAAAAAACACATTAAGTCGTCATAAATACCTATCTGTGAAATTATATATTTTTGAAAACATTGAAATTTTAATATAGCGGGATTCGAACCCAAGTCGAAAACAATCCAAAAGGTGTGGGTTCCAGTCCCGCTACGCTACGTTCCAATTTTTATTAGATTTCTTCAATATTTTATTATCTTTAATATGGTAATTCTAAAAATATTTAAAATATATTTCAGCTTTGTTCGCAGCCCTACAGTTACAAACGTGACTTCAACCGGCATTGCCTTAAAAAACACAATGTAATTATAGACCGACGATCAATACACACGATGAACGAAGAAGTTCTTCTTAGAGAAAAGGCCTTAATGAAAAACATAATGTTAAAAGTGCAAGGGTTGCCTACTGACAAAGATCCATTAGATGCTTTCAAAGGACCTCAAGGAGCTCAAGCTTTTGCTAAAACGCTAACTATTCTACAACGATCTCCTATCCAAATGAATAAATTGGACAGCTAATGTTGTAATGTTGTTTCATTGTGTTATTAATATGATTTTTTTTATTTAACATCATTATAGGTATAATAAAATCCCGAAAAAGGGTTCGTGTAGTAATATTTTTTAGAATTAGCACAACATTTTGTTTGAACTTTAACAAGCAGGTGTTATATCTTGTAAAAAACTTTTTAAGGAAAATACCGGTGACTCACAACGGAATCCCCGACGTGAGGTTTAAAGAACTTTACAATGTACATTGCTTAAGCCAGCTTATGTATTTAATAGAATCGTCTTAAACACTAAAGACACTGATGTGAATATTTTATCGTAATCAAGAAATATCGTGGATGTTATATTTGGTAATGTTTAATATAGAAGTAACTGAAAACTTACTTTTTATGTGAATCTACCTATAACTCATCTAATCAAATAAAGATAAATCTAAATGAATACTTACAATAGTCTCAATTTTCCATCTTTCATAAATTCCATTACGAAAGCTCCCACCAAACAATGGTGTCTCGTTAAGTTTCAGTACCATTTGATACCTTTATATAGTGTCAGGTTCGATTACAGTCGAGTTAGTGTTTCATACTAATGGATCTATTCACACACCTTTCAATCAAACCTAATATATATAGTGGAGGGAAAGAAAACTATCCTCATTCACTACGCGGCGAGCGGTCAAAAACTCCATTATGGTTTGTCCTTACGTCTACAAATTACTTAAAAGTTTTTCTTTGAATTTGTCATAACATTATGTATGTTTGCAGATAAAATTTACAAGAGCGTATTTAAAAAAATGTATAGCAGTTCTGATAAGCATACATTTGTTTGTTCCAAGTTCGGCTTTTAAAAAAACATCTAATGTGGATGAATTTATGGTTGAGAATCAGAGGACACGCATGAGACAAAATTACGTGCTTCAAAGAGCTTTGAACAACGACGTTGATGACAAAATAGGTGTTACATACGTGACGGAGCCTTTGAATCCGAACACCAACCCTGAAGAACTACCAGCGCTTATAGTGGATTACGCGAATATGATAAGAAACGATATTATTTTGCTAGACAATTCTGTAGAAACGCGGACCAGGAAAAGAGGAAATATCAAAGTTGAGAAATATGACGTAATTCTTTTTTTAAATCAATGTTGCATATGTTTATATATAATATAACAAAAGGTTAAATTTTTTCTTAATAAATTTTCAGCACGGTGGGATCAAAGATATACCATGTAGCTGCGAACTGGAAAGCGTAAGTACTTTTGGGGGTTATTTTATTACATTTTTTTATTCAAATATATTTTATTATTATTTTTATAGAAGGAACCAAAAATATTGGGCGAAGACTACTTTCCTCCCGCAATAGAGACGAGGAATTGTGATGAGCGACTTTGTCCCTCGCCTTATGGTTGCAAGGAGCGATATCATAATGTATGTCTTAAAATTTGTTTGCAATAAACATAATATTAATATAAAATATCTATTAGAATGAATTAATGTAGTTTGGAAAAAAAACGTAATATTTTTTTCATTCATGGCATAAATTTATTTTAACTTAATTAATAGGCAATTTTTGTTTTTACAGATAACTGTATTGAAACGTAAAAGATACATTGAAGAAACTTCCCAAGAGGTGTTGCCAGAAGATCTTAAAAAACGATGGATCGCGATCAAGAAACCAGTAATAGTTGGATGTATGTGTGTGAGAGACTTTTAACACTAAAAATTACCGATTGAAAAAAATATGTTATTATTTGTTTTGTAGATGGTTACAAACATAATTATTATATAGTCCTTTTGTGTAAAACTAATAATCTTTGCATGTACCTTTCTAATATTTGTATAGTTATAATGTGAAATGAGTTGAATAAATCTCAAATTTATTTATATAAACAACTTTATTATTTTAAAAAGTCTTATAATATATCAACTATTAATATCAATTGAGAAAAATATTATTATTAAAAATATATTTTAAAGTTCTCACTAATAAATTGAAATAAAATAACATTGTCACACATTAAACCTCTTGTGGACTGTTCATGGAACGAACCAAAAATGATATTACTTTTGTAATAAATTATGCTACTGTACTTTAGCAAGAAAACATCACATTAGCTTTAAATTTGAGAGTCTATGCAACATAGTAGGTACTCAACACTTCGTTTTGCATTCTTAATATCACAAGGAAAACAAAAAATCGTTTAAACATCCATTTTAGTTTCACTTCACTAAACACTATAATCTGATGTGTGGTGCACAGTTTCGTGGGCAGCCGGCGTTGGTACGTCGCCAAGCTGCGGCATGATGTGGGCAATGGCCTCCCGAGCCTGAATTGTCATACCCATTTCCCTTCGCAATACATCCTCAGTCACTGTGTGTATTGATTTAAACTTTAAATTGATCCCATGCACTTTGTACATATGGTTATTTAGATTCACTTTATAACTGAATGATACGCTGCAAACCTGAAAATATAATATTTTATTTACTTCAAAGTAAAGAAAATTTAACTAACAAAATTTTAAAATTTTAAAATCCTTCGACCAAAAATATCGCTACTTCACCTTGGCAAACTACTAATCCGATTTTCAATCTAGGCTTTAGGCTAGGCTAGGGTTTAAAAAACCACTGAAATCGGTCCATTAATTCAGGAGTTAGATCTTAAAAAACCTGTTGCCATAGACAGACATACAGACAAGTCAAACTTGCTATACCCCTCTTTTTGCACAGGGGATTTAAAAGTCCATATTATGCAATACTAACATAATTTAAAAGATTACGTTACAAATAAATATATCATAAATATATGTTCAAAACGCGATTTTGTGATAATCAAGGAAGGACGAAAAGAATTAGATGGGGTATGATGCTGCAGATTATATTTTATGGTTAATTTAAGCAATGTATTGAAATCTTTGTAAAATAAAACGCCATTTGTCAAGAACGATGCACGCAGCATAAACCAATAGAAGAGAAACCACCGCATACGCCTCATAACGAAATCGAGTCGTAGGTATTGGCGGCAAAGTTCAAAGTTGTTTAACCTTTAGTAGTATTTTTGTAGTAGTATGTGACTAAACTGAAGAATTCGACAGAAAATGTGGAACGGAGTAAAAAGACAGACAGATAGGTAAAGAAATATAAGAGAAGATACTAAAAAAGTTTTAATAAAAGGCATACTTGGCAAGAATAAGGTCTTTCTCCAGTGTGCATTCGTTCGTGATTCTGCAATTGGTGTTTGGCGTTGAAGGACATGGCGCAGGTCGCGCACTTGAACGGCTTGTATCCGGCGTGAATGCGGAGATGGCGGTTTAGATCGCAACGCTGGAAAATATATATTTTTAGCTTCACGCTATATCCTGTATATAGCAGGGTAGGCAGAGAGAACCTGGGAACCTGGAGTTAGGTTCTAGAGACATTGTGTGTTGATTGGTTGTTGGAACCCAACGCCGCACTTTGCCTCGTTACCAGAATAGGAAAGAGAAAAGATTAAATACAATTTCAAATTATCATTTTCTCGCTTAAATGATGCCTACGCGTGGGAATTAATTATTTTAATTTCCTCGCTCTGGTAAGAAGACAAAGCGCGGCGGCAAGTTATCATGCAACGTGTCGAAAATTAGACAGTGCGTAAAATAGAATATTTGAACACTAGGGTCCCTCAGCATATCAAATATCTATCCTGCTGTAAGCGGTATGTAGCATAAAGTTAATAAAAATATATACTTACGGCAATAAATTTCTTAGAACATAAATTGCAGTGGAATGGCCTCTCACCCTTGTGAATGAGATTATGCCTAAAATAAAGTAAATTATTATAAATTTAAATGTTTACGACTTTAATACATAGCTTTTATTGTAATTAACAAATACAGAATTGAGAGAAATTTTATTGAACAGAAAGTATGTGCAATTATTAGAGATACTATTTTAAGTATTTTTTTCTCATTCTTATTACTACAACGAAGTTTAATAGCATAAGCAACTTCACGTTTTTCCTGTACCGCAGGGTAGGCTGATGGCAGGCTACCTTGATGTTAGACATGCCGTTCCACACCCACCATTAAATTTTCTGAATGTATTGAATGAATAATGTATTGAATGGCGGAACTCAACGCCGTACTAATAGTTTAATACATAATCATTATCCTAGGTGAGTATCAAACCTATAATCATCACGTTTACAATCGGACGCTGTCCTACTGCGCCTTAACAAAAAACTTAAAAATGCTAACGACATAAACAAGTTGTACAAGCGTATGAGAATTTGGACATAGTTTAATTAGAAAATAATTTTTTAACAAAAAAAAACCGAGTTCAAAAAACTAAGAAGTAAAAAATCCATACCTATATTATAAATTCGAAAGTAACTGTCTGTCTGTTACGCAATCAGGGCCAAACCGCTAATTCAATTGTAATAAAATACTCATACAGAGATACTTGAGGGTCTTCGGATGAACATAGGTTACTTTTTTTTCTCATATTTGTAATATTGTCGATATATACTAATATATTAAAATATTTTTCAATTTGACAGGCAATTTATTCCGCCATGTTAATAACAACCGACCGTTGCTAAGCAACGGTTTGCAAAGTTTATTTGTTGTTATAAGCAAACGTCACCCAAAATGAGCTTGCTTAACGCATACATATAAAGATACATAAAAATAATGTTTTACAAAAATATTGTCCTTTAAATAATGTTTAAAAAAGTCCGCGATACACATACCATATTTATCTCTGAAGCTTGAGCAAAGTAACACAGTAACAACAAGTAACCATTTTAATTAATTTACTTTATATTTATCGGGTTTTTGTTGTATGTATTTTCTATAATTTGATATTGATCCTTATGAAAATGAATATAATAGTCACTTTTAGCATTTCATCTAGATTGAAATTATAGTTCACTGTATAACATTCTAATAAATAATTAAGGAGATGTCACTGATTCGAAATAACCTAGCATACGACCGGCATAGTATGACCGACGCGAACGGGCAGATGACTTTGACGGTTTTGTAAATTTTCATACATTTTCGAACTACTGTTAATTTTTATGTAATTATTTGCTGTTTATAATTAATTTATACTTTTCTTTGGTTCTTCGCTTATTCGAGGAGCAGATTAGTTAGATTTTCATAAATTTCTTGGTGTGGTGTAAGTTGCGGCCCTGCGCGGCATCGGTGTAATATTATTTAAGTATTAAGGAGAGAATTGTTGGTTATTTCATCTCGGTTGGATGGTTATCTATACCGTTGTTATACACTTAATAAATTGTGGTTTTAGTTTTCTGGGATTTCATTTGATATTGCTCGCAAAACTTATCATATTTAATGTAGAAAGGACTTTAGTTATTTCATATAGTATCTATGTACGCGCGCAAGGAAAACGAGTAAAAAGATTTTTCCCGGGTAAATCAGTAAAATCTATCACTGAAAGTCCAATAAAAATTAGTTCAGTTATTCTGGATATTAGCTCGGGGAAATAGAAAGACAGAAAGAGACAAAATTATTAATAATGTAGCTGGTTTTGTTTAGTTTTTTTATTAATATTTTACTATGGTTACGTTTACTTATACTTTTATCATTTAAATTAGTTACATATTTTCAAAAACAATTTCCTAAATATATCTAATAAGCATTAGTAAAGTTTAAGCGGGCGAAGCCGCGTCACTTGTTGCGCTTGTGCCCCTGCGCCACAGTTAACATTAACAGTTTAAAAATGTTAAAAATATAAGTTAGTTGTTTTTACCTGACAAGTGATTTCTGTGTATAAAAACCAGCACCACACACTTCACAAATATGATCTTTGATTCCTGTATGCTGTTTGAGGTGAACTAATAAATTACTCTTTTGAACAAATGAACGAGGACATTCTGTACATGTGTATCTTTTCTTTTCTGTAAAAATAGATCACAGATAGTTATGCATATATTTTTTTTCTTCGCGCTATATCGCATGTAGCAGGGTAGGCAGAGGGAGCATAGTGTTAAAACACTGAGTTCCCCATGATCTACCAAGTTTTCGAGATATTGTGTGTTGAGTTGCGGAACCCAAGGTCACGCTTTATCTTGTTATCAGGGCGAAGAAATGATAATTAATTCTTCTACAATCAGATGCTGTGCCATGACGGTCTCTATATTTGATTATAAAGAATTAAAAGAAACATAAATGTATTGCAAAATACATAGCATATTAATAAGGCCGGTATGGCACAGTGGAACATACTCTGACTGTAAGTGCGATGGTATTCAATCCCCACTCGGGAGAATGATTGTATATTTAAATTATTTTTATTTCTTTGAACTAGTAGTAGTAGTAGTAGAGAAATCGTAGAATTGATTTCAGCCACTCAACACATAATATCTTTAAAATAGGATGGACAATGGGGAACTGAGTATATTACCACTAGGTTCCTACCCTTCTATGAGGAAAAAATCACGAAGGTGCCAAAAGAATTATATATTACCTTCATGAGTTGCAATATGGTTGCCTAAAGTATAAGTTAATATGCCACACACAGGACACACAAGTTTTTCCCTCTCTTTTGTCATGGATTTTGCAGTTTTCACTCTTCTAATAGCTATGTCTCGTCTCATACCTCTATCAGAAGATTTTCTCGATTTATAATTTGGATGTACCTTTAATAATGTTGCATCTTTTGGTCTTTTTAATAGTATTGGTGGTCCTTTGCAACCATTCTTCATTATTGGATCTGTAAAAAAATTTCAAAATTTTTGCAGCAATCAAATTATCACATCAGACCACAATGATGGTAGTTTTCTGTAAGTGACCACAATGGTAGTTAACTGACATTTTTATATAACTTGACAATTCAAGTGGTAATGGCCTACTTGAATAATTAATAGTAGATCCTTACATATAAAATTGGCGTTCGGCATAGGAGGAACAAAAAGTCGAATATTTTTTAATCTCTATATATAATAAGACAGTAAAAATATTTTGTCTGTACATTTAGTAATTTTGACTGAAATGGATAGAGGGACACTTAAAAAGACTAATAGAAAGCAAAAAGATTTTTTTTGAATTTCTTGTCTGTCTGTCTGTCTGTCGACATATTGTTGTCCGCATTTTTCTCTGAAACTACTGAACCGATTTACTTGAAAATTTCACCAATTGCTTTGTTTTAACTCAATTTAGGTTCTAAAGTTTGGTTCATCAAAATCGGTTCATTAAAAAAAAAGTTATCGTCATTTGAATGAACTCAAGGCATTAGCTTGCCAGCGAATGTTATATAGAAATCGCGCTGGTATGACCCTGGCTAAAGAATGACATTCGAAACGTCTTGATTATATGACTGTTGATAAAAATATATATTTTTGAAGCACTATTATACAATATTTTATACAATAAAGTAAACAAGGCCAGTCGTGGCGCAGCGGCACGAGGTGTGACTGTAAAACCAACTGGTTGTGGGTTCGATCCCCACTCGAGGAGATGAAATATTTACTTAAATTTATATTTCCATTTCTTCGCTCTGATGTCGAGGTTAAGCGCGGCGTTGAGTTCTGCCACTCAACACGCAATGCCTCCAGAATTCGGCAGAAAGTGGGGAACGGAGTGTCTTAACACTAGGTTCCCTCTGCCTACCCTGCTGTGTGCGGGATACAGCGTGAAGCTGATTTATTTATTTATTTTATTTTATTATAGTTGTCAATCAATTCTGCTTAAATCAATAATCATGTATTTTAAGCGGGCGAAGCCGTGGGCGGGCCGCTAGTAAAATATATTTATTTAATCGTGGCGTTTATTTAATAGAGGTCGTGGCGCAGGGTCACAAAGCGTGACTGTAAAATCGACTGGTTGTGGGTTCGATCCCCACTCGAGGAGATGAAATATTTATTTACATTTATATTTTCATTTCTTCACTCTGGTGCAGATGATGATAAAGATGATAAATAGTTCATTGATTCGTTTACTAAATTAATTCGGACAGGAATCAATAAAATCTTTGAGTGCAGTTTGGACTGCCCTATTGGAGTTGAATTTTTTCCCTTGCAAGAAGTTATCCAAATTTAGAAAAAAAATGGTAATCTGTTGGAGCAAGGTCCGGGGAGTATGTAGAAGGTCTTCTAATTTGGTAGCTGTCTGTTGTGCAGTGTGTGGTCTAGCGTTGTCTTGAAGCAGCAACGGCGAATAACTATTGACGAGCGTCGGTTGCTTAGCAGCTGGCTTTTCCATCATGGTTTGCAATTTCTGACTATAGATGTCTGCCATAATCATCAAAGAAAACTGTGCGTACGACACAGGCACTAGTCGACCAAACGCTAACAATTCACTTTTTGGATTAAGTAATGTAACGCAGCAGTCGATGCGCTTTTGCGGGTTTGCTTCACTCAATTCATGACAAATTTACCTTTTAAGTTTCTTAATTTTCCCAATTTGCTTCAAGTAGATTAAAATAGTTCAAGTTTTCTATTTTGTAAATTGAGCGATGCAAATAGAAAAAAAGAAATGAATACACCATGCGACCAGTACAACAAAACGCCTATTTCATTTGTAAGGACCTAATATTTTGATTTTGAATGAAATACCATTTTTTTGTCATCTTTGTCTTTAAAAAAATTGTATGTAATAAAATATAAGTAATTTTATTTTTATTTGTGCTATTTATATTTATTCATGATGAGTTGCGGAACATAGAGCCACTCTTTGTCTTGTTAACAGAGCGAGGAAATGAAATTTTCCCTAAATAGGAATCAAATCCACAATTAATGGTCTCAGCCATTAATCTTTGTTACTAAGTGCAATGATGAGTATATAACAAACCCGTTAAATAATAATATGTTACTTACAGCATGTTATTGTAGTTGATTTCTTATCATCGGTAACATCAGAATCATCTAATGATTCTTGCTTATATTGCCTTACAACTCTTACTTTTCTTACAACTGGTTTTTTTGCCTTAAAAACTTTTATTTCTGATAATTTTGGCTTTTTGAACTTTGTTTTAGTTTTCTCAGATGGAGGAACATAATCATCATCATCATCATCTTGAAATATGTCATCATCCAAATATTCAGTCTAAAAAAGAAAGTCAGATTAAAAAAAAAACTATGGTAAGCGTTCCGTTCACTTTGTGGGTGTCAGATTGGTGTTGCAGGGTAAGGAGCTCAGAGTAGTGCCTGGAATTTGTGACACTGTTGGAGCTACTTCATCTACTAATATCACATTCAAAATTATTCTCCTAATGCCTCTTTTGAAGTATGTTCTATAAATGACTTTATGATAGTTATAGAAAGGCACAATCTTTTGGCATACTCTAAAGAGATTTGGTTGTTATAACTCTCACAACTTCCATAAAGTAAAAAATAACTCTAAACATATTCCAGGTTAGCTCATTAATGAGTTTAAAGTATGGGTACAATTTAGAAGATCACCAGAAATATTTTTAAGGCCCGAAGCCTAAGTACCAAATATAATAAATAATTCCAAAAAAATTAAGTTCACTATATAAAAAAAGTCCTAAAGTATATCATGTTATGATCCAAAATAAATAAATAAATAAATAAATAAACAAACAATATAATAATTAGACACATTGTACAAATAAAAAATCTTTTTGTTTTCCAAAATAGATAAATAAATGGTCACCAAATAATGTTTTGCACAAAAATTTATATTACTAACAAAAACCTTACTCCACATTAATTTGATGTCATTCAAAATAAATAAATTGTTCATTTGTTGCTCTGTTAATCCATAATTTGAAATGAAAATAAAACATTCATTTTGCTTTTGATGTTTTTTGTTTACAGCAATATTAAGGCCGTTGTGGTGCAAGGGCAAAAAGGCTTGACTGAGTTCTGCCAGGAAATGGCTAAAAAAATTCTGTGGAAAGTGGGGAACAGAGTACAGAAGATTAACAGTAGGTTCACTCTGCTTACCTTGTTACATGCGGTATACAGTGTGAGGTGATTTTAATATTAACACTGACATATCTATACTATTTGGCTATATTATCAAATTTAATGAATTTCATAAAAACAAGTGACATATATTTGGGAAACCCCAATATTATTTGGTATTTAAAAAATGTTCTAGTGATTGTTAGCTTTTTTAGCCCAGCAAAAATGGCCAAAGAGAAAATTGTGACATTAAATATTGATAATATCTATTTAGTGACAATATATAATATTTAGTATGAAGTGAATTTTAAAGGAGTCCATATATTTTTATGGCAGTTGATAATAAGAAAAATTGGATTTATTTACTAATATTTTAGGAAATGTAATCTGGTGGCCCTTTATCTATTTTGGTAAACATTTAAAATTTTATTGGTAGTAAAACAGGAAAATTTTGGGCAGTGTTTAAACACAAGCCCTAAAGTATTTATTTACTTTAAAATGATGATTGTTTTAAATGGAACTGTAAGTTCTACCAGTATTATATTTACAAATTTAAATTACATACATAGATACTTACATCAATAGAGTCTTCATCAAAAGATTTTGATTTGTGAGTAGATGAGGTAGCAGATTGAATGAACTCATTGTTTAATTCAACTTTTCTTATTACAGTATCTGCTATAATCATGTCTTTTCCATCGATAGCATCCACCTTTGCTACTTGATTCGCATTGTTGAGAAGATCTATTTCCATTTCCCATTCTGGCTCCATTTTAACAGCTAGAGGCCCAATTTCACTTTTTATGTCAGTGAAAGAGTCAAATGCAATTTTTTTTGTAGGCATATTTTGATTAATTTTCGATATTAGTTTCCTTAGGTCACGGTCTGACCTATAATTAATAAAATTTATACTTTTAAATGTATTTTTTTATATTAACAGTATATGATAATTATTTCAGTACATATTTAAGAAATTAGAAATAATTATTTACCTTTCAGCAATAGTTTTTAGAAGGTAAGCTTTTTCTAATGAATTACAGCATTTGAGACAGATTTTCTCTGGTAAACCATCATTAGATGAGACCTGGTAAACAAATAAATATCCATATTGTTTAAAAAAAACTTCACTAAAGTAATGTCTAAGCTATTTGTATACATAGGAAAACAAGATGTAAGTATATAGTCATAAAATCTGAAACCTTAACATCCGCAACTGCTGTTAGCATTTCGGCATAATTCCCAGATAATTTATATTTAAAAAGAGGACATAAAGGTCTTTTATTCGACAAACATATCCGACAAGATGACAAATCAATGGAGCTCAGTGTTTTAGGTTCTATCATTTTCAAAATAAAAAACTTGATACACTAAAATATTATGATTGAAGTGATGACAAAAGCCGTAACTTTATCGAAGAGAAAACTACAGATATTTAGTGTCGAATGTCGATTAAAAACACAACAGATATCTATATATTTTCATATAAAAATGTATCTTATGCCCAACTCTACAGCAATATAGAAAATAGAGATATTTGACGTTTCACTCTCTAGTCTATTAATTTTTTTAAATGAAATCGATTTGTAGCCAGCAATGTTAAATAAATATTATAATCGAATGTGCTATGCATGAAAAATATTAACTATAAATATTATTATAATTCAGTTACATTAGTCAAAATAATTTAATTTAATTATTTGTCAAAATGAGTTTGTATGATACTTTAGTATACATTAAATTTAACATATTAATCAGTTTTTAAGAATACAATTGTTGAGAATAATGTAAAGATTTTTCTTTTATACTTTTTAATACAAAGTTTAATGAAATATTTTTATGCAATGTATCACAAAATTTTACATTGTATCTTATGAAGTGCTTTATTATTTTTATTTGTTCTTTATTTTGTAATAATAATAATACACTTTATTCAAGTGACCAGTGACTCATTTAGTAATTCTATGATGTTAAATAATTTAACGATCAATCAATCGATATTTTTAATCTTACTTTTGAATCGGTATCAAAACTCAAATATCGAAAAAATAAACGTAACTATTTGAATTGTAAAATGACAACCATATTCCACAGATTATAGATAATATGTATTAATTGTCAAATTTACAATGCGTGAGTTGCGTCCCACGATAACAATTAAAAGGAACAAACAGGATTTATATAAAAATATTTTTTTCATTAGATGTGAAGAACTAAAGTAATTGTTTAATCTTCTAGCAATTTTGCTAGCATATCAAAAGTGAAATTACTTTAATTATAAAATTTATTGCACTGCAAAAATGTTATAATGGCTGGATTTGAAAATAGGTTGAGTCGTAGAAAAGGTAAATATTCTTCAAGATTATTAAGGTTTACACCCCAAATATTGTTATAACGTATGGTCTAGGTGTTTTGTGGTTAATAAGTGTATATATTAAATTATAACAGTGTGTGATTTCCTATGAAGAATCGATATTATTACAGGTAAACATGGTGGCGATACATTTAGGTTAGACACTAAAAATAAAACTCCTGAAGAGAATATAATAGAAATAATACAAGGTCTGTATTCAAAAAAATCATTTCACAATGATATATCTCCAACAAACAAGAACTTACCTTCAGAATTCAGATTAGGTTTTAGAGTTCATAAAAGTAGTTCTGACAGTTATAGATGGTCTTATTTAGAAGCATTAGTCACTCTACTTAATAAAGAAGACAGAAGTAATTTAGGATTCACTTCAGATGAGTTAATGACATGGTAAGTAAACTGGAATTAAATTATGTGTTTATGAAACAAATAAAATGATTCCAGCATTTGTATATTATTAAACAAATTGAGTATTGTACTTGTTATATTTACACTAGTTTACATAATAATAATTATTAATATATTTAATTTAAATTACAGTATTCGTATTAGTCTTGTGGATGAATCTATGGTAATAAGAGCTGCTGCTTTAAGAGTGCTGAGATATCTGATCAAAACAGAAAGTGATGTGGCTACCTTCAATACACTAAAGCTACCATATCTTATTATAAGGTGTGAAATGAATAATGTCTAAATGAGTATTACTTAAGAATATCTAAATCAGGGGTTCCCAACATTTTCTTAATCAAGGACCACTTTTATATCATTCTTGGTAACAGGGACCACTATGCATGTAGGTATAACTGTGATAATTAAACAGAAACTTCGCCTCACCATACCTAGTCGTAAAATTAAAATCGTTCACGGACCATATTTAGGCTTCTGCGGACCACTGGTTGGGAACCACTGATCTAAATAAAGTCCCTTGTGGCACAGTATCTAAAAATTAAAAAATCAAAAATCAGCTTCACGCTGTATCCCGCATACAGCAGGGTAGGCAGAGGGAACTTAGTGTTAAGACACTCCGTTCCCCACTTTCTGCCGAATTCTGGAGGCATTGCGTTTTGAGGGGCAGAACTCAACGCCGCGACACACAACACAACACAGGTCTAAATAAAGTCCCTTGTGGCACAGTATCTATCTGACTGCAAATATGGCAGTTGTGAGTTGTATTGTAAGACTGAGAAGCATGTTATTGAATTCTGCTAATTGTGCAGTATAAGTATAGTTTCTGCTAATAATATACAGTCTCAAAAATTGGGTTGTAAATGGGAAATGGAATGTTGTAACATTAGATTCCCACTGCCTACCCTGCTGTTTGCAAATTACAATGTGACAAAGGAAAAAAAGACAAAATATATTATACATTACATTTAGTATTCTAATATAATTTGCCTGCTTAGAGTTTGAAATGTCTTTAGATATTATTAGGCCATTATGTATAGTAGGAATTTTTTATTGTAAATGAAAGTTTTATGGGGCACATACCCTTGAAGAAATTATAAATTATTTTCATTTTCCCACTATGGTAAAGTTACAACATTGAGTTACTATACTTAACAGACAATGTCTTAAATTTAGACACCAAGTGGTGAACAGATTGTCACAACATTAGGTTCTCTCTATCATACTGCATTCTGCAAAATGGTGCAAAGAAAAATTCACTTTATGCTGTATTTTGCATGTAGCAGGATATGCAGAACCTGGTGTTAAGACACTCTGGTTCCCATTAGGTCACTTCCATACCCCACAGAAATTTTCGAGGCGTTGTGTGCTAAGTGGCAGAACTCAACACTGCACTTTGTAAATATGAAATATTTACAAAGTGCAGTCCGCTCCCTCAAATGGGAATCGAACCCACAACCAGTCGCACACTTGTGCTCCAGCTCCTCGACGCCCTTAGTGATTGAAAAAATATAATTAAAATAGAGCTTACATTGTTTTATGTATTGCTCTTTATTATGATAAAAAAAATATAAAAAAAAGATAATTACTATTTATTTCTTTCGTTAATAGTTACGTTTACACTTAGACCATACCTTGCATAAAGTGACATAGACAGGAAAACTAGTGTTAAAACACTCCATTCCCCACTCTTCCTCCAATTTTCTAGACATTCCATATTAAGCCGCAGGTCTTGACGCCGCACCTTGTCTTGTTATCAGTGCGAGTGGGATGAGTAAAAATATTCCCATTATGGAATCGAACCTACACCTGATGCGCTTACAACAGGACGGTGAGCCGCTTCGCTACGAAGGTCTCATTAATTCTAAAATAACATTGCTTAATAGATCCATGGACCTTATGCTCCACAATGAAGAAGAACGCGCTCAAGCATTAAAAGTTGTTAGACGAGTAATAGCAGTAGTAGGTGCTATAGAGCATGGACAAAGACGACATCGCGCTGCGTACATCGACCCGGGGCTGCTTCGATGTCTCGCTGCTGTGGCCAGGGCTGGCACAGCTGGCGATGGCAGTAGTAACAGACTGGCCAGACCGGCTATTGCAACTTTGGCTGAAATATGTAAGTTATTTTTTTAAAATAACAATGCTTTATGTCACGAAAAATAGTACAATGGTACAAAAATAGTACAATGTAAATCTCAAAATCTAATTAATTTATTACAAATATTTATTTCCAGGTGTTCTAAATCCAGATCTGTTTATTAACTGCGGAGGTGTAACCGCGGTCACGAGGCAATTAGCTGAATGTGCCACGCCTCGAATGGCGGAGGCCTTGTGCGGAGTTCTCTTGCACACTTTAAATGACCCTAAGTCACGTGTAGCGGCTAGGATAGACTTGACATGTCTTAATTCACCATATTGCGATTTTCAGTTTAAGCCCGCTGGATCAGATACAAGCAGGTAATTTATAAATTGATTTAATTGTATTGATGAATATTTTTCTACATCTTTCAATTGTTATACACTAGTCACTATGGATTAAAAAATATTTTTGATGATGTATACAAGTTTTAACTTAGTGGGATTCGAACCCGGGTCTCATGGATAACGTCTCAGCACGTCCCTTACTCGGGGGAATGACTTATTTCCATTTCCTCACTCGCTCTGGTAAGAAGACCAAGCGCTGCATCGAGTTTTGCAACTCAACACCCAATGTTTCGAACATTGGGCGGGACGTGGGGATCAGAGTCTCTTAACACTAGGTTTCCTCTGCTTACCGTGTTATCTGCGGGATATAGTGTAAAGATACATAAAACAAATCAAAAAATGTTTGGGCGTTTTCAGAGACGAACGTGAAATGCGTTTCACATGCAGTCGGCTAGCATTGCTCTGCGTGCTGCGCAGCTGGCCCGGCCTCTTGCACTTCTGTCACCCGTGCAGCACGGGCGGCCTGAGGGCCCTCGTGGCAGCTCTTTACCTGCCCCGGCTGGAGGTCCGAGTGAGTATGCTGTTTGTATCTTATGTTCCTTTTTCGTATGTTTTGTTGTTTTTTTTTGCAGCTTCATGCTATCCCACTGTGCATATTTTTATTAATTAACTTCTTACATGATATTATTTTGTAAAACTTTTTTTTGATTTTCACGCTTATACGCTTTTTTAGCTAGGGAATTGGGAATTGTTAAGGATTTTAATGTATAAGCATTATATAACATCCAGACTAACAGATAAAATAATCTCCTGGGTAATATGATGCAAAACTGATATAAAATAAAACAACAGCTTGATGATTTTTAGAACAAGTGAATGAAGTGGTATTCTTGGGAAGTATGTTCAGTAGAGATGGAAGATACGAGATGGATGTGGAAAGGCGTATTGCTGCCGGTAACAAAGTTAACAGAGCCTTAGCTGCATTGATGAGACGGCGAAAACACAGCTGCGCGTTTGGCCTTACACAATGCAGTTTTGATACCGACTCTGTTATACGGCAGCGAAACGTGGGTATTACAGAAGAAGAATCAAAGAAAGATGAATGCTGTGGAGATGTGATCTTTCGTAGGATATGCGGAGTCAGCTTAGCTGATCGAATCCGCAGTTAAGAGGTACACAGAATGGCAGGTACTAGAGATGATGTCACGGTGAGATTGAAGAAGAACGTGCTCAGCTGATTTGGGCACGTCGAAGAATGAGTGATGAAAAAATGGCAAAAAAGATTTATGATAGAAAAGTGAGCGGTAAGAGAGGTAGGGGGAGACCTCGGTTGATCTTCGAAAACACAGTATCAAAGATACTGGAGGAAGGTCACGTAAAAAGCATGAGGACCCCCCGGAGGCCGTGTATGAAGAGCTTGATGACAGTGGACGAGGCGAAAGAGGTATTTAGAGATCGTAGCATTTGGCGCTCCGTTCTTTCTGACTACCCCGCTAGGGATAAAGCTTGAAGTTAGATTAGCTTCATTAATTATCCCACTTATAGCAGAGTAGATGGAACATGTTGTCAAGATTCTCCACTAAAGACACAGTTCTCTACCACCTCCTCGAATTGCGTATTGGCTAGCTGAACTCAATGACCCACTTTGTTGTATCAAAACGGCGAATTGAAAATAATAGTTCATTCCCATTCGTCTTGCAATTAAAATAATTCATTAAATTGCGATTGAACCCACAACCATCACTTTGAAAAACGTACGAAGTCCCTGTATGATGGCTTCAAGAAATTAAATGGCTTCAAACATTTTTTTTTTCTAAAACATATAAGTGACTGTCCAGATATTCCAGATACAAATTGTTTTTGCAATGTTCTTGGTATTCGCCATTTCAGTTTTGTTTGATTGATTGTTATTGATTCTTCCATGGCCAAACATTACAGTTTTTATGTTACTTTTGCTTGTAGTCTACATACTATTAATAATACCTGTTCTGACTCAACTTAATATTTTATTGTATAATATACTAGAAATAAATTGAATACTGAATCATACATTATGTTTTGTTTTAGAAAGCTATTTTGGATTTACTATATGAACTAGTTGGTTTGCCTCAGCCAGAATGGACAGATGAAATTTCAGTAGCTTTGGATGCCATTGACCCATCTGATTTTCAAGTGAGTTTTATAATAGGTACATTTATCAATTTCAAACTAGAATAATAAAACACATTATCCCTTATGTATATCGGTCCCTTAGAATAGATACGGATAAAAGATTCTTATTAGACACACCCGAGTTATTTTTTTATGATATTTTTTTTTTTATTTAATATTCTATATTAAATTAAAAAAAATATCAAAAAAAAATTACTCGGCTGTTGCTAATAAGAATTATATAAATTAATAAATCATATAGGCACAAAATCGAGCGTAATGTGGCAATATTAAATTTAAATCCACATTTGTGGAACTTACCAATTGAATAAAAATATATTGTGACAGCACAACATATTATAGTGGTTTATTGTGTTCATACAATCAAATTTAGATTTTACTTTTCAAATATAGTTATAATACCCCTTATTTATATTTTTTACTAGATTATTAAATATGTTATAGGATTCTTGGCGCTTAAACGAGGGTTTCGTAGCAGCCGAAGGTATAGCGATTTTGCCTCATCTCGGTGCCACTGGTCCTGATATACTTGAAATTCATCTTGCTCTTTTACTTCAGTGTTTCTTAGAGGTAAGATGATTTTAAATCATACTCGCCTACCACCCTATACGGTAAAAAATATTTTTTATATTATAGAAAAAATACTATTGTAATAAAAAAATCTAGACGACACTTGTCTATAACGATGAAAAATAAAGAGAATAATAGATATTGTCCCTACTTTTAACACGTAAATATTTACATGTTTTATTTACTTTTCTCTATATAAACAATTAAATGTGAATAATATATTTTCAGGCTGGACTTCTCGATGGATTAGCTGAAGTGATTGTAACAAGTGACACTTTTATATCAGTCAGGGCTACCGTGTTACTTGGTCAGTTATTACATTTAATACATTTGTTCCTACCATCCCAAATATCCAGTGCGACCCCTGCCTTACCATCGTTAATAGCTCAGGCATCTGCCGGAAAACCTCAAGCTTTAGCTGCTGTAGCTGCTCTAAGAAGACTCCACTCTATGCTCGAAGCGCGGCCAGCGAGCAACAGTCTGTTCCTAGACCATATAATACAATATTGCAGTGGGGCATATCAAACCAAAATGGAGGATTCATCGAAAAGCCGCAAAGAGAAAGATAATGCCAATATGGCTAAACCTAAACCAGATTTACACAAAGATAGTATAGAGTTCCTAAATGAGTCTGATACGGAAATGGAACCAAAGCAACGTCACAGTGTAGGTTCAAGAGCGGATGTTCCAACTAGGAATGTTAGTGCGTTGGTGAAAAGTAAAAGTGTCAGTTCAAGGACTAGTGGTGCTGTTAGTAAAGTGTCGAAATCAGCGAAGTTTTTCAGTTTGTTTGAAAGGGATAGCGACAGTCTCATTCGGTCCTCTTGTGTTATGCAAAATAAAGATGGCAACACGTGGAATTGGGAAATTATTCGCACGATATTAAAGGTTAGTTTCAAAATTAATAAATTACTAAAATATTTATTGGTGTTTGCAACTAGCGTCCCATGGAAACAAAACTTTCAACTGAAATCAAAACAGAACTTGTCCAAAGAATATTACGATTTCTAAAATATGTCAAATTCTTATTATTTTTTTACGCAATGTAAACAAAAATAACGATAGAAACTATTGGACAAAATTATTTGAAAGAAAGCTTTTCCGTATGTTTAACACGAAAGTATAATGAATACAACTGAATTTCGAGTTGGGAGGTGACGCTTGGTAATCAAAAGTATAAAAAAAGGAAACTGCATCTTGTGGTACAACACAAAATGAACAAATCGAATATTCGGTCAGTTGACGTTATAAGTAGTAATCCATAAAAAAACAGTAACATAAACTATATTAATGGAGTACTGTATAACACATGTGTTTCATTAGTAGTTTAGGGATTTTTTATTTTTATTCTTATTTTGTTCATCCAAGTACATAACTCAAAAAATTATATCTAAAATCTTTGTCATAGGAAACTGAAAGTGCGCTTTTGTTAAACTTAAACGACAGTGGCCACAGAGTATGGGTCTGTCGTATTATAAACTACCTGAAACCATCTTCTAATAAATATTCTCACACGGATTTGTCGACTACTTGCAATGGACATTCTGCTACTCGCGCTGGCTGTCAACTAATTCGCCATCTTTTGAGGTATAATGATGTAAGTAAATACAGTATTATAAAAATCTGCTTCACGCTTTTTCACGCATAGCAAGGTTGCTAGAGGGAACCTAATGTTATAGCATTCTATTTGCCAATTTAAGCTCAATCGTCGAGAAATTACGTGTTTATTGGCGGAACTAAATGTCGCACCTTGCCTTCATATCAGAACGAGGAAATGATAATAATTTGTCTCCCTAAGTGGGAATCAAACACAAACCGCCGTTACAGCCAGATGGCCTTCCTTCATTTTAATAATTTAAATTATAAATATAATAAATAATAGTTTTTTACTCTTAGAGAGTCTCTTAGATCTACGTGTCGGAACTGTGTCCACGCGAGTCTTCCAAAGGCTTAGTCCTTTTTATTTAAACCCGAGAACTGTTAAAAAGAAATATAATAAATAACAATAAAGAAAGAAGCTCTTATATTTATACTGCTTAAACAGAATTTTCAATGCTTTCGTTTCTCTTCATCGTGTAAATAAAAAAAAGTTTTAAAATAATTTATATTTTTAGATTGATTCCCAAAGGCTCCTAGAAGATTTTTTCAGTGATGTCAGTCGACAAATTGAAGCAATTGAAACCGGTAGAAAGGCCCACGAGTGTCTTTTCAGTCCTCAACACATGTGCAACACTATGTGTCAAATGTATTTCCTGTTTATTGGACAATTGTGTCATTCGTATACGGGGCTTAAGTTGTTTAAGCAAACGAAGCTATATGAAAAGTAAGCTTAAAATTAAAAGATTTTTTTTTGTAGTTTCACGCTGTACTGCATCTTTCAGTCTACTGTTAAGATACTATTTTACCCGTTGAGCCCCACTGCCCAATTGTGTGTTCAGTGGCGTAACTAAACGCTGCGATTTACCTTGTTACCAAGATGAGGAAATGAAAATAAAACATTTCCTCTAGTGGCACGATGGCTTCAATTACATATTGACAATGAAAATGTTAAATAAGATGTATAATCTTTGTAAATTTGTACTTTAAAGTATACATAAACAAGTTTTTTTATAATGTCATAAATGTTTAAATATCGATTATTTAACTTTAACACGTTGCTTATTGTCAATGTTCTTAATCTTGTAATAGTAAAAACAAAAATTCTAAATTGAGAAAATACGTTTAAAATTTTACATTTTACTTATATCGATTTATTTCAGCCTCCTAGAACTATCGATTAAAACCCATCACAGCTGTTACGTAAAATTAGTTATATCGAGCTTAGATTACAAACTAGACTCGAGTCCAAGGGACATTCTTGCCAAAACATTAACTTGTCACATACAAGCGTCAAGATTGTACGCAACACAGTTCCTGAACGTTCTATTGCGAGCTTCGCGTAAATCAAGAGATTTAGTGCGCAGAAAGACCAAATTAAAGAAGAATATTGTTCAAGATAACTGGAAGTTCACGCACAGAGACGATGATACCGCAGGCGGAGTGGATATGGACACTTGGGCCCTCCAAATGTTGGTCGGACAGGTGAAGGATGAATCTAAAGCGGTTGTTAAATGCGCTTTGACCATTTTGGAGGAGGCTTATAGTGTGCCGGTAATTTTTTTTAAATATATTAAGTTATTGCTTAATTCTATGCGGTCTCAACAAAGAATTTTCATATTTTTGAGACATTCTGTTGCGAGCCTAAAGTAAATATAATTCAATATAAATAAAAAAAATCATTTCCTTTATTGTACACGGGGTACAGCGTGAGGCTAAACAAATATTAACTTTGAGATTACGTTTCCAGATATACTTAGAAAAATTGATGACAATGCGTGACATTTTAAGTCAAAATTGTCGTCTGGACAAAACAGCGGAGCCTTCTACCTTAGACTTTTCAGCAGTGGGCGACCGAGGTTATTTACTATGGCTTGGATTAGAAGTATCAGCTGCGGCACAAACGGCAGACTCTAATGCTATAACATTTGTTAAAAAGCATTTGGACTTTTGGAATAAATCATATAATTACAGGTGAGCTTCGTTTGATATACAGTGCTAAGCTTATATACTGATCCTGAAGCCTCATAGAGATTCATTGTTAATATATATTTTATCATTATTATTATTTTGTTATTAAGTCAAAAGAGGCCGTTGCGGTGTAGTGGTGGTGAACGCAACGGTTGTGGGTTCGATTGCCACTCAGGGGAATGAATTATTTTCATTTCCTAGTAAGAAAAACAAATATGAGCGGAGCATGAGGAACATAGTTTCTTAACATTAGTTTCCTTCTGCCTACACTGCTGTGTGCGGGACACAGCATAAGAAATATTCTTAAACAATTATTTTTTCAGATACGTCCGTCTAGTAGAGGCAGTGGTGCATGACGCGTTAACTCTATCCGAAGGTTCTAGAAGGCCGCGTTCAGCTCGAAGGACAGCCAGACCTCCTCCTCATCTGTTATCAACAATGGCATCTTTATGTGTATCTAGGAATAATGTACCGCCTACATTCATTAAAGGGTTGCTAACGGCTAGTTTACCACATCATTATAAGGTAATTGATTTGGGTAGTTTGAGTAGTAGATAAAATAGATAATAATTTTGGAATAGTTGAAAAAAATACGAAAAAATATATCTTTAAAATAGGTAATAATTGACAAGTTAGATAGATATAAATTGAATTTTATTAATATTAAATAGATGTCAGTAAGTACTGAGTTGGTTATTTGTTAAAAAAGTACCTCTTTTAATTTTTTTGAGTAATTACCATGAAAGTGGAAATAAATGTTTTGCTTGCTTGTCTTTTCATATTTGTTATGTTAAAGACAAATCAAACACGAATAGCCACATATAACATTTTCCTATCGAACAGATTCTTCAAAAGAAAAAATGTGTGACAGAACAAGAAATAGTTGATCTAAAAGCATCTCTATGGGCGGTTGGCAACACTGCGGTGACTCCGCAAGGACTACAACAATTAATGAATTTGAGTAATGGATTTCTAGAAGATTCTATTCCAGTACACATTGTGAGATTAGCCAAATACAGTCCAGTGTACTCTGTGAGAGCAACAGCTTTTTATGTACTCGGCCTAATAGGTAGTACGTATGACGGTGCGAATTTGTTATCAGATCTTGGTAAGTTATATACATGCTTATACACTTATTATTCTTATAATAATAATTAATATATTAATGTTTAACAGTTTATTTAACTATTATTTTTATTTACTAGGGTGGGTATGCGTAAGACACACAAGACACGATCAATTTCCAGTTATACCAGATGAAAATTTCGCCCAAGTTATAGACCCGAATGATAATACATATGTGACGTCACCGGACCGACGGTTCTTCGATTTAGATATGAGCGAACACTCCGACCACACAGATCAAAGTATGGCTGAAAGCCTACATTCAGATAATACGAAATTAAATCGGACTATAGGAGCAATATCCGTTGATCATGAAAAGGACCATGACGTCGTCGACCACAAAACAAACTTTCTAGAACGAGCAGATAAAAGAAAGTCCCACACACTACCAACTCAAGGGTCCAATTCTCATGAACGTTCGTTAACTGAATCTCGAACGGTCGATATTTTAAGAGACTGTTCGAGTTACGAACGCGGTCCGTATAGAATGCATATGGAAAATCGATTAGGCAGAATGAACTCATTGGATCACGCTCACGAAGGCCGTGTAAGGAATACCAGTGAGTCTAGCACTAGTGGTGTGAGCAGTTGCGATTCTTTTCTCGGGAAATATGTTATTCCGTAAGTATGAATTTAATTTTTTATATGAAACTAACCGGATAAATTTCATACATATTATAAGTGTTTCGAATACGGTAGTATCCTTTTTCACAATTTAACGGCACCTACCGAGGTTAAAGAGTTTCAATTTCTTTAAAATTCGTAATGATTATTTTTCTGAAAACACTTGTGCCCCTTTCCATTCACACTGTAGGTGCATAGTGCATTTTCTGTTAATTTTGTAGGCGATTCCGTTCTATGTTGATATATTACGTGTAGTGGGATTGCCTTTTAAACTAGCTACCTAAGATTGATCCGCCGTGACTATATTCCTATCTAATTCACTTGACATACGTTCTTAAGGAGCTACGTAGAAAATTAAACAAAAAAATACTTGATACAACTTTTCTTACTTTGTTACTATAAGGAATAAAGTTTAAAAACCTGGTTATTTGGCAAAAGTTTATCCTACTTACAAAAGAAATACGATTTACAGTGATCGCGTGTTAAAGCTGAGCCCTATCCCGTCGTCCTCAAGTCTCTACGGCATGAAGACTACGGTGACGTCGCGGCCGCGCATTCCCGAAACACAGCGTCGGACTTCCACGTCTAGTTAGTACCGATAGTGATTACATTACAAGCAGGATAGGCAAAGAGAACTTGGTGTTAAATTATCCTGTATAATTATTGATTAAATTATGGTTAAAGTTAATACTTAAAACTATAGTGTTTTATGTATTAACAATGCTTGACAAGAGAGAAGCGTAAAGTTAAATTAATAGAGCAAATTTGGTTACAAAATTAACCTATGTTAGTTGTGGTAATCAGCTATAAACCGTTTCTAGGCATATTTAAATATCAAGAAACTAAAATATACCAAAAAATAATACACATAATTTTGATATGTTAGCAAATATATTAATAAAATGTTGTTTCACACGTTATTGATAGCAAGTTTTAAGCTACATTACATATTTAATCCCTTATTTTAGATATTTTTATAAATTTGTCAGGTTTTACGACGCCGGAGGTGGCCACCTCGCCTCCCACTCAGATGGATTTAAGTGGATATGCGACACTCCAGTCTTTGAATAAACACAGAAGGTGATTTTCTTATTTACTTATTTTAGGCTTCGCGCTATATCCCACATACAGAAGGCCTAATGAACATAATGTTAAGACATTCCGCTCCTCATGCATGGCCCAATTTTTGAAC
The DNA here is from genome assembly GCA_021202915.1 of Heliconius himera. Lineage (NCBI taxonomy): Eukaryota > Metazoa > Arthropoda > Insecta > Lepidoptera > Nymphalidae > Heliconius > Heliconius himera. The sequence goes on along the minus strand of JAJHJA010000079.1, from coordinate 204,798 downwards.
ATTAAGTTTTGAGGGGCGGCATATGTGACTATAATATTCCTGTAAGAGGTACTTTAGTTATGTCATGCGGGTTTTATGAGTGTTTTATTTCTCTCCCGACCTTGTTACCGTTGGTGTGATATGATTTACAATTTTACACTTAGAAACTATTACATTATAACAGCAGATCCGAAGTTATTTTTGTATATTATATTTTGAAATGTGATGTCTTGATATTAAGGACTTTTGTCTCATAATGTCTCACTTGATTGACATCCATACATACACACACACACCACTTTACGTGTAGTAATGATAATACTGTAATGGTAAATTATATATTTTTTGTTTGTATTATATTAATTAAATTCATAATTATATTTAGGCCACATTACGTGTCAGAAAGTGCCGCTATGGGATCTTCTGATATAGACGTTATTAGCTGGTTACCCTGCGATTCAAATCAAAGGGCAAAACCCTTCTCGTCTCTTCGGGATAGAGCTAAATCTACAAGAGAAAGAATGACGAAGCTCAGGTAAGATTAAAATATAAAAAAATCTTTCGCATAATATAAATTTAATTTATATTATATTTATATAGTTTTTGCATGAAACAGGAACAAACATTCATCTTCACAAATTTTCACATGTATAATATTATTAAGATATGCTTACAATTATTAATTTATTTTTAAACTGTTAACACTCTCCAAATAATCAGCCTGTAAGTTTTTCTCCATATATTATTTTAAAACAAATAGCCATCGCCCATCATCCATTAATTCACTAGTTAAAGTATAAACTAAGAAATTGTTTTTAAACTTGGAATTAATTTAATTTTTTTATTATTTAGATGTTAAGTTTTAAAAAAATTGTGGTACATAACCACATGGTTATTAGTTTTAAAAAAATTGTGGTACATAACCACATGGTTATGTACCACAATTTTTTTAAAACTTAACATCTAAATAATAAAAAAATTAAATTAATTCCAAGTTTAAAAACAATTTCTTTATTAATTATGTTTTTATCAGTACTATATTATAATAAACTGGTAACATAACTTTTTTAAAAAAATATTATAATAAATTCTTTTTCTAAAAAAATAGATAAAAAATGGTAGTTACATTTAAGTTAAGCGTTTACGAGCACTTACAATCTTAATTTATACATAAAATTGCGAATTAGGAAAATCTGCTTATAAGCTTTATCCATTCATATCTTTAATTTCTAGTAATTATTTTTAATTCTATTTCAGAATATACTTCTCTACTTTTTTAGAAAACATATAAACATTTTAACGTACTGGGATTTGAACCCGCGCCGTCGATGACGGTTTTCTAAAAAAGTATTCATCTTTCCTATATGTGGAATAACACTTTAAAAACAAAAAAAAACTATTAGTCAATTTTTTACATTTACAGTGTTATAAAATATTTTAATAAAATAATTTAGAAACAATATTGTTATCAAAATAGTTAATATATTTGTATACAGTTTACTAGAATACGACTGGAAGCCCCTCTCCCGGGGCGAGAGCTCCCAGCGCGTGTCGGCGCCGTCCCACAGCAAGGTGCAGGCGATACCGACGGGACCGCGACTTCTATACTACATGGGCATATGTTTGCCAAGAAATCTAATGGAGTTGTTTCCTGTGTGAGTTTTATTTTATTAGTTAAATTTTATTGTTTTTTCCCACTCCGTTGCCCACTTTAGAGGTATTGCGTGCATTTGCGTTACCACAATCGGGAATATTTAATATTTAATTGTCAAAAAAAACACAACTGCCGAAGACTGAAAACAGCGTATTTTCTGCTTCACTATGTTATCTATTATATATATAGCAAGGTAGAATAGAAGTTCTCTGATTCCCATCTGAATTCGGGATACTGCTTGTTGGGTGCGGAACCCAATGCCGGCCTTTTTCTGCTTGAGGGGAGTGTTAAAAATTAATTCCTCCGAGTGGGATTTCATTATTATAGTTATAAAGTTAAAATATTTGTGGACGCTATTATGGTCTGCTAGGATAGGAATTATGTCCAATATAGTTGGACAACAAATTGGCCCTTGTGTGGAACGGTTGTGGGTTCGATGCCCACTGGGGAAAAAATATTTAACATTTTCGTTTTGTCGCTCTGGCAAAATGGTAAAGCACGATGATGTTTCCGTCATTCTATTTCCGTCTATTATTTTACAACACGCAATGCCTCGAGAATTCTGCGGAAAGTGGGGAACAGAGTGTCTTAGGTTCCCTCTGCCTCCGCTTTATAGGGAGGATACAACGTGAAGCTTTAATATTGATATATATATATAAATTTATTTTAATAGGGAAAACGAAGGAAAAGAGATGGAGACTGATGGCGACAAAGGTGGTAACAGAGTTGGGTCCTCCCTCGGTGACTACACCACGACGGACAACAGGACGCGCACTCCTGATACCCATCATTTAAATATTAAAGGTAAAATGCTTAAAGCTTTTATTTTTATTTTTTTTTAGCTTCCCATAGAAGGGTAGGCAGAGGTAAAGTAATGTAGTATTTTTTAGTAGTATACACTCCCTTAGGATTAAAAGTACATATATTAAAAAAGTGTTACGGGACGTGGCTGGATGAAACTGGTCCAAACCAATTATTAATACCTGCGTTTATATCCGAACTCGTTAAATGTTTTTGTTTAGCTTCATACTTTTTTCACAGACCAACGCCGTAGGCAGAGGGAATCTGGTATCGTTGTGTGATAATGGCGGAATTGATCACTGCGCTTTGTTTACCGGAGCGGATAAATGAAAATATGATTTAAATTAAATCATTTCCCTGAGTGGAGATCGAATCCACAATCGCGTTTACAATCGTATTTAAATGTTTTTAAAATCTATAAATTTCTCTGTAGATGTGCAAGTAACGTCTTCAATGGTAACAAACATTCGTACAACGTCGAGCACTTCAACGTTAACGACCGCAACCATAACAATCACGCCTGAGCCGAAATCGCGAAGCGAAAGTGCCAAATTACCAACTGATAACACTAAAAGCGATACCGAAAACAAAAAGGATAAAGAAATCGATACAAATAAAGAAATCGAGAAGAAAATCGATAGTGTGAAGGACGAACATTCGATTAGTGTCGGGGCTGGTCGCGGGTCCAGCAAAGTGTGGAGACACTCCGCGGGGGATTGTCTAGCGTGTGTGAGGACCAGGCCGCCCTCGTCCCACGAACTGCGGGAAGCTTTCTTTGCAGGTAATGCATTATTTTTTAATCACAAAACGTTCATTGTTCTCTCGTATACGATAAAATATATCGTATAACTTTTAAGTTTTTTTAACTCTACGCTGTATTCCGTACATAGCGAAGTAGGTTGAGGAAAATTAGTGTTAAGACATTTTCTGCCTACCCTGCTGTGTGCGTGATACAGCGGGAAGCTGATTTGATTTTTTTTTGAAATATATTTTTAAAAAACCTATATTAATTTGAACGTCACAGGACTATAGGCCGTTGCGTTCTAATCATTAACAGCTGTACATCGAAATTCCTTAATTAATTCTTACAACTTATTTATATTAATAAAATCTTTTATTTTTCGCTATTGTCACAGATTTTAAAAGAATCTATTAACCAAATTAATCACGTATAATTAGAATTGTACATTTATGGAAACTAGACGTTTGGCTTTGCAGTATTCCGAGTTCACTGGTTTTACAAATTCCTGGTCTCCAATCCCGCTACGTCAATTTTTAAATACGTTTTCTAAAAATATTTTGTTTTCCTTTGTGTGGAATAACTTTTGAAATGTTACTAATATAATATATTATATATGTTTTGTTTAGAACTAGAAAATCCACCGAGCAGTCACTGCGAGACAGGCGGTGCGCAGGCGCAACTATTGCAACACGTACTCTTTATGTCTAATCCCATACATCTTAAACAGGTTAGTTTTCTTATTTAAATAAAAGATTTACGAAGCCCTTGTGGCGCAGCAGCATCGCGGCTGACTAAACGCCACAGCTGTGGATTGGATTTATAATCGGAGAGATGAATTATTTTTTTTTGACAATTTCTAAAGTGTTATTTCACACTTAGAAAAGAAAAATACTTAGTTAAAAAACGTATAAAAAAAATATATAGGTGCACTCTATATAGATATATATATATATATATATATATATATATATATATATATATATATATATATATATATATATATATATATATATATATATATATATGCAGGATACGATATAGTGTGAAAGTATAAAAATGTTAAATATATTTAATATTTACAGGGGCGATCAGCACTTTTATCTCTGAAACAACGCCATCCGGATATATTCCGGAGTCCTTGCATGTATTCTGACGTGTGTGCTCTATTATCAAGAGACACCTACATGCTGTACGCCAGAAGAATATTACAAGAACTATTCCTAGATACAAACTTTGAATGTTTTCAGTCCGCACCGGCCGCCATATTGGCAAGACATCCCCCATTAAAAACGACTATACAAACAACTCAATAGTACGAGTTGATGAAAATTTGTATTTGTGTAATTATTTGATTCGTTATTTATCTTTTTTTTGCAATGGGGATGTTGAGTTTACTTAAGCTTAGGAGCCTTTTGTTTGTTAAAAGAGATATAGTTTCAACTAAATCACTTTTATTTAACACTGTAATAATAATACTTTAAATGCATTAACTATAAAAGCATTTAAATGAAAATGATTTTATTACAATTTATTACCTTTTAATTGTGTGCCGAATTCGATACGTTATGAAATCAATATTTTCCGTAATGTAAAATGAATTAATTTTAAATATCTCGATTACATTAATAAGACAAAGCGAGACACTGAGTCCTGCTACTCAACACTCAATGTTTCTAAAATTGGGCAGTGAGTGGGGAACGGAGTGTCTTAAAACTAGGTTCCTTTTGTCTACCCTGCTAATAGGATACAGCGTGAACCTCAAAAATAATCAATATCCCTATTGCGATACCAAGTCCTCTCCAGTAATTTATATTGTGATTTGTATACTATTAAACTAACTTATTTACTTATAAGAAAAACGATATTCATAATGCTCTTTAATTGTGTGCACTGGTTTGAATTATATGTATATGTATATATTGTAAATTGGGCGCTATATAGTTATTGAATGATTTTCTTTTACTTACTATTTTATTTGTTTCATAATTTGACTTTGGAGTTTGCATTACCATTGGTAGTATCTCAGATTTGTTTTTTACATTACAAAAGTAGGTTTAATTTGTAATTTTATATTCAGTTTTCCACTAAACACGTTATTGTACTATTATTAGGAAAGCTTATTCTGTTAGCGATATGTTATTGTAAATGTGCATATACTCTCGGAATTATTATCTTTTTAGTAAATAATATTACCGTTGTCATATATTGAAATTATTTATAACTTTAATAAGCCCTTTGTAAGCGTTCCTTATAATGTACATCATTGGAACGTATTTTTAATATTATCTTGATATTAATTCAGTATTGAAGATTATTTTGCACTTTAAGGATTGTATGGTGTTAATAAATAGTTTCACATGTTTAACAAATTTATGATTTTTTAGGAATACATATACATATTTGAATGAAGCGGACTCGAATCGGCTTCTCATGGAAACCGTACATGCGTAAGAACGTATTGCTTAGTGGTTAGAGCCCTTGGACGGTTACCAATAATCGCGGGTTTGAATTACGAGTCCGTTCAGTATTTTATACGTTTTCTAATAATAGTTTAGTTAAATATAAATTTACATGTCAAATCTCAATATATTATAATATATAAATATTTCCTTATGTTGTTGTAAAACGAAATTGACCGACTGCCCTTTGAATGATTTTTCTCACTGCACGTTTTAATGTGTTTCTTGTTAAACAAAACATGATATACATCATCGATAAAATTTATAATTATGTTATTTCTATAGTTAGCGCCCATTTTAGAAATTTAAGGTATTTTCGATATAGTTTATTTTATAAGTATTTATATTATAAATTTAGAGTCCAATCACATTTAATCGTATTGTTTTAGCAAAGAATTTATTTTAAATTATTGTGCAGCTATTGGACAATTAATTTGTTATTGATTCGAGATTGTAATGTTATTCTGTATTTATAATTTAATGACACCAATTCGAAAAAACTCCGAATCATTCAAAAATCTCCTGTAAGCAACATCAAGTAATATTTCCTACATGTCTTATTCTCTCGTACTCGTACGCATATTATAAATAAGTAAAGTGATAAGTTACTTAAAAACTTAAACCTGTTGTTATTAACTGAATGACAGCATTCATCTCCTATTATTCTAGTGATATATCCCACCTAAAGTGACTATAAATGATACCCATTATCGCTCACTTGGTGCATCAGTGACGTAATTGCACTTTTTTTTAAAAGAAGCAGGTTATGCATTAGGCATAATAATGTCAAATGTTGTTGATTGCATCTCCTGGAATATTTTAATAAGTGCAAATACCTCACTGTTGCAAAAAATGAGTAATATTATATTCAATTTATATATTATATAATCTACCATTGTGTTCATTGTAACTAACAGACTAACCAATCATAGAAGTAGTTGTGATAACTATTGATAGTTGGAACTAAGTTTTAAACACGATTGTGGGTTCGATTCTCATTCGGGGGAATGAAATATTTTAATTTCCTTGCTCTGGTAGCAAGACAAAGCGCATCGTTGAATTCTTATCTTGAATTTGAGTGGATATACAAAAAAGAAAAAATACTAGGTTACCTCAGCCTACCCTTGTATATACGGAATAGTGTGTGAAGTTACAAACAAAATTACTTCAGTTTGTACTCTGGCCGTTGCTTAATTACATATCATACATATCGTATTTCGAATCAAAACATTGATCAGAGGATTGTTTCATATTTATAAGATATCTTCGTTCTCTGGTTATGCTTAGTACGTTTAAATGGCTAGTAATGGAGAAATGAATAGTGTGTCTATTATCTTTCAATACTCCGCTTTTAACCAATTTTTTTTACTTGCTTTTAACAGACAATAACACAACATAATAAACAACTATCACAACTGTTTCTATGACAATATTATAAAAAAAAGCTTTTAAATGAAATTTAATTTCGCACGCAATTTGATTTAATACAAACTGGCTGTACCATACGTTTCATGTTGTTATTTTTATGATATATAAGATAAGTAATATTTACAAAAAAAATTGGGTATCACTAAACATGTTATTAGATTGCTTTGTTATTGAATTGTCTCAATGTAATGTGTAGGTTAAGATATATTTCCTTTAGATTTATTTGATTGATTTTATTATTTCTATTTAAGATTCTCAAAGATATCTTGCAGTATTCCTAGAAACATTAAACCCATTTTTCTGTTCTAGTTAAACCTCTCGACATCTGCATTTATAGTATACAATTTAAGGTATTTTATTTATATGATCTAAAATAATGTCAGTTATTCCGTCGTTAAGAATAGTATGATAAGATGCTACAAGAATGTTAACAGACAACCAAACCCTTGTAGTTATCATGCAGGACTTTGAAGCAATATATGTATGTATATTGAAGTGTATAATTTTTTTATTTATATTTACATATTTTAAAAAATACACAGTGCCATTGAGCTGGTTCCTTAAAAACTTTATAGTTATCACATTTTTCACTAATGTTATTAACATATGTAGCCAACATTTCGATATCATTATACAGTATAATCATTATATAATTTTGTATGATAATTTCTTTTTTCTTACCTTACCGTTAAAAATTTGGTCCCAAGTCCCTATTCCAATAAGTCATTGTAGGGATTAATTTAAATTTAAAATAATCAAATAAGATAATAATTTTAAGAATCAAACATTTTTTATATGCTATAAAATTTGTCTTGTCAATGATTAAACTAAGAGCGGCAAATATCTGACAAGATTATATAATTACCTATATTTTACCAAGTTAATTCAAAAAACATGTGGGTAGTACAAATAAAATAAATTTGCCTAAGTGTCTGTCTATATCATTAAATATGGCTATGGACCGAATTATTAAATATGGCTATGGATTAAATCATTAAATATGGATGTTATTTAACAGACAAAATTTTAACCTTAATTTCTTTTTAATATATTGGTAAAAAAAATAAAGCTACTCGATCCATATACACACAAAATGCCGACTATAAAGGCTATTTTAATAAAAAAAAAACTCGAAATATTGAAAGATAATTATGAAGCAGTTATCCGGTTGGCTCATCTATTTTTCTATTTTACTATAAGAGTGGCACACGACGGTCGTTGGGCCTTAGAATTATAAAAGACTCCAGGAGCCAGTAAGTAATTGCACCATGGTCTGTTATTATTTGCAATATGTTATTCGCGTGAGGTCTATGTTAATGACAAAAAAATTATGCCTATATATTGGCAAATGTCAAACGCGTGTGCCAGCAGTGAGCGAAACTTACATCACTATTACTTGATACAAAAATGTTTTATATACATTTACAAAATTTGTGTCCACCTCCTCAATTTGTTTATGTAACACTAACAATCATACAAAAGCGACGTCATAGGTTAATAATAGCATTTTACAAGGATCGTAATAACATACCAATAAGAGTTTTATACATACTAGCCATCCGCTCGCGGCTTCGCCCGCTTGAAATACATAATAACCGATTTACTAATCTGTATTATTTTTCAGCTTCACGCTGTATTCCGCATGCAGCAGGGCAGTTCCGTTTTCTAATAATATAATTTTAAAAACAATAGTTATACCTACATTGAAAACTAAGGGTAATCGAATTCAATAACACTGTTATTTATAGCAAATTTGTTTAACAACATTTTTTAAAATAATAAAAAAAAGCTTCAGCTCCACGCTGTATCCCACACAGTAGGTTAGGCAGAGGGGATGTAGAGTTGAGACACTCCGTTTCCCGCCGAATTCTGGAGGCATTGTTGAGTGGCGGAACTTAACACCAAGAACGAAGAAAATAAAATATTAATTTAAATAAATATTTCATTTCCTCGAGAGATCATCAAACCCACAACCAGTAGCATTTAGAGTCTCACTATTGTGCTATGATATAAAAATATTTTCTTTTATTTGTAAACTATTTGAAAAAATAAACGAACACTAAAACCTAAGGTAAGCTTGCAAAAACTACAATGGTAAAAACTGCAATTACATCTCTTAAGTTATTTCTTAATCGATTTATTTGCAGTTTTGAACAAACACACAGACAGACAAAAAATTAAAACATAATTGTATTTGGTTCTATTCCGTTATTAAATGCTACCAATAACATTGTTTCTTATATATATACAGATACATATCCGTTACGATTTTGATTTATTAAAATTATTTATTCAAACATAATTTACCTATCGGAGGCCGTCTTGGCGCAGGGACACAAGGGCGTAACTGTAACTCGACGGTTGTGAGTTCGATCCCCGTTAAAGGTAATGAATTATTATTTATTAATATTTTCATTTCTTCGCTCTGGCACCAATGCAAAAGTCCGGCGTTGAGTTCCACCAACCATCACGTAAGGACACAAAACTCGGCGGAAATTGGTGAACGGAATGAACACTACTATGTTCCCTCTATGTTCGCAGAGCGTGAAGCTGGTTTATTTATTATTATTGTTTTTACATTTAGCTTCATAATTTGCTAAATAATTTCGAATTTAGTGTCGGTAGAAAGAGGACCTTAAATCTACAGTTGGGTTGCAAGTCCCAGCCCCAGCCACTGCTTCCGATTCATCCTGGTGACTTCTTGGGGTACTTACAAGGATCTTCTCTTTTCATTTTGTTATAATTATTTTTCTTTGTAGAACATTTTTTAATATAATATAGTTTAGAACCATAAATACTTAAGTACAGATAGATTGCACCATCAACATTTTTTCGATCATCAAAACATCCTTTAATATAAAATAGATATAGATTTGATTTTTATATTGAAAGAAAACGTATCTGTGTAAGCCAATTGATTTTATTTTGTTAATCAGTGATGTGTTTACATCACTTGAATTCTAAGCCAAAAGGCAGAATGCTTGACAATGACAACTGTCACACATGACATCTGTTCATTGTATACATTAAAACCGTGTTTATAGCTTTTAGCTAGTTGAGTAAATAAGTTACTTTTGTATAAGCTCATCTTCGATCATAAAGGTAAATTTTAAAGACACGTCATCAAGAAACTGACATGGATAATCAACAAAACATTGATACAAGGTTAGAAGGTTGGAGCAAAGAGGAGAAGTTTCAATTACTCCAGGCACTTAAAGACTACGGATCACAAAACATTAAACAAATTTGTATCTTTATACCTACCAAAAACGAAGAACAAATAAATAAAGCAATTCAGTTTTACAAAGAAAAAGCAGCAATACAAACTAATGCGCGACTTAATAAGGCTAAACGTAATAATAACACTCCTATTATCCCTCTAGCCAGTTGGGCAAAATTTATAACAGACTCTTATGGATTTGATGAGCTGCAAACCGAAACATCAACTGCTTTACGATTGATAGCAGATTTTGAAGTTAAGCCCCCAGGTGTGTGTACTGAAAAAATTGATTTCCGAAAAGTATATCATATGCTAGCTGATGCTACTGAAGGAAAATCCCTACCAAATGAAAAATTAATTATGGCTATTTTTGATAAATGTATTGTAGAAACTGCACTAACAAGCAAGGCTTTTATCAAAACTACATCATACAAACAATTACTTCAATCTATAAATGTATCTAAGATGGACATTAATGCCTTTTCTAAACCAACAGATAACATAGAGCTGGCAACCTTGCGACACTTATCAAGCCAGGCTAGTTATAATCCATTAAATATTACAGAAAAGTATTTGAAGTCTTCTTCATATGAAAAATAAACATTAGATTGTGTGATTTCCATATTATATTATTCTACTAATATATTTTTTTAAATAATTAAAATATTTTATCTTGTTAACTGGTACATTTGAAGTACATACTGTTTGAATTAATATTGAAATAAACTATATTAGGAGGCATTTAACCATTCAATGAATTTATTAAATAATCTTAAAGCCATTTTAACCATCCTATCCCAAAAACCAGATTCCTCTTCACTTTGCTGTGCTGCTGGAGTTGAGAAGTCATCAGTTTCAAAATCTTCAAGTTGACGTTTTATTCGAGTAACAGAGTTTAGTGCAAGAGAATCTTGACTATCTAAAAGAGAAATAAAATATTTTGTCAAAAGTGCCTTTAATGACATTTTTAATGGGAAAATTTACTAAATTGATTACACTATATGGATTTATGAATGCCTTCATTTTGTATCCCCCATTTGGCAGAGTAGGTAGAGAAAACCTAGTCTAAAGGCACTGCATTTCCCACTTTCTGGCTAATTTTCAAGATATTATGTATTGAATGGCAGAACACAATACTGCATTTTGCACTATTATCAGAGTTAGAGAGAGCAGTAAGAGATATGATTGCACCAACAACTGTTGCATTCCAAGTCATACTTTATACTATGCATATTTTGAAATAAATAATTTTTGTACCTTTTTTACTTTTATAGTTAAAATCTGTTTTTTATTTTTATTTATTATTTTAGTTTTTTGTTCATATCTATTTATTATTTATAATATTATATTGTGTTGTGTATTATAATTACAAAAATTTTACTGACCTGAATTTTTTACAGATATCTGAAAATAAAGATTTGGTATTATTACATTAAATATATAAAACAAAAATAAGTGTAGTATGTGAAAAAAAGACATTTAGGCATTAACAAATAAATATTTCATATTTACCTGATATCCAGTAGTACATGTTATAAAACAAAATAAAATACAAAGCGACATAAGGAAATAAACTGTGCTTCGTCGCATATTGTCGAGTTGCGTCCCTACATTAGCCATTGCATGACTTTGAACTTGGATTTTATAGGAAGGCGTGGTGGTTGATGATTACAACGGAAAATCGAGGCATGCAATCACTTGTACTACAATCAATGTATAATGTTTTGCCTTTTTATTCATCTTTTGTTAGATTCGTTACAGTGGAAGCTCAACAACTTTAATAGAATCAACTAAGTAATTTTTAGCTGATTACATAGAATTATTATAGCCTGTGAACATGAATGATGTCATTCATGATGAAAAGATGCAAAAATAATGGTACTCATGTGTTGTTAAATTTCATTTACAATTTTTTTTTAAAAATGTAGATCATGTATTTTGAGGATAGGTAATCTATCTATGTAAATAAAAATATAAATAGTTTATTGTCATAGCATTATTTATTTGTATTTTTGTTGCTGTAGTCTTAAATATGAATAAAAAAGTAAAGTTGAGAGCTTGGGCATGACTCATGAATCGAACCGACGATCTAAGCTCACATTTAACATCCCTGTTGACGAGAATAAGTTAGGTATGTAGGTACTTGTTGCGTGGATAATTTGTTTATATATGGAATGACCTTTGTTCCGCACCATGGCATGCGCACAATACATAATATATAGGAAGGTGGAAGGTACTTGTTTATTGAGTTATTCTATGTATAAATAAAATCAGCTTCACGCTGTATACCGCACACAGCAAGATACTCAGAGGGAACCTAGTGTCGACACTCCGTTCCTCACTTTCCGTCGAATTTTGGAGGCATTGCGTGTTGAGTGGCGAAACTAAACGTCGCGAACACGAACGAAGAAATGAAAATATAAATAAATATTTCATTTCCACGTGTGGGGATTGAACCCACAACCAATCGGATTTACAGTCACACTTTGTGCCCCTGCGCCATGACTGGCTCACGTCAACTCAAATTCTATTTATAGGCACAAATTTAATACTTGATGTTACTAAGTTTAAAAAAAACACTTCTAGTGGACGTATTATAAGTACATAGGATAAAGGAATTTTATATAAACACTTGATATAATAACGTAAATATTTATTTATTTAAATAATACTTTTTTAGAAACATTTCAAAATTCACTGTAGCGGGATATTTAAATGGCATCCTTACAGTGACAAAAGTTTAAGCATAATATTATCCAGGTTTTTGCCTATTTTGTAATTTGTGAGTATATGAACATAAAATATATTTATGTTGACCATAACTACACTTCATGTAGTGTCTGCTTTTAAAGCTATTTGAGATATTGGCCGTCGATTAATTCAAGGGCCCTCAATTTGTCTTTAGTAACATATATTAATTAGTACCTAATTATATCAAAGCCATATTATATTTTAGCCAAATTTCACATTTATTATAATATATATATATGAATGTGAAATTTGTTTAATAATAGCAGGAAATAATAATATAGAAAAATTATGTAACACATACTTTTTAAATTTTTGGTCAAAAGCTTTATTTTTATAGTAGTAAGATGGTATTACATCCTGTAATCTTCAACTTTAATTACTTGAGAAAAAATATATGTCATTTTAACCAGTTGTGGGTTCTTTTCCTTGCTCTGGTAACAAAGCAAAAACTCCTCCTTTCACCACTTATCAATACACCATGTTTCAAGAATTCAGCGGTAAGTTGGAAATGGTGTATCTTAACAGATTAGGTACCCACTACCTAACTTGTTATTTGCAGGATGCAAAGTGAAGCCAAAAAATTGTATTATTATTTGTAATACAATTTTAGATTTTCAAGGGAAAAACAAAATCATACCAGTTAAATATATAGAGGGAATTTTGGAAAAAAGTATATTTTACACAGAAAGTGTCTTAATATTAAAGCCACAATTTTATTTTTTTTCTGATTTTAAATAAGATATGATTAAAGATACTTCAATTTTACAATTGTTTTGCTTATAATGCTACTTTTTTGAGGCTCCGAATCCTGAGAAACCCATTATTTGTGCTAACTCTGATTGTGCAGGACCTTCATCAACATCATCACTTTCTTGGAGTTTGCGTTTCTTATCTCTTCGTCTTTCACGTCGTAATTCCTTTAAGCGCGCTTCTTCTTCTGCAGCTTCCTTTAGTCGAGTATCAAGTTCATAATCTTGTTTCTTTTCTTCTAATTTTCGTTTGTTTAATGCAAATCTTGCTTTGACCTATAAAAGAGGAAATTGATATTTAATCTTTAGTGAATGTCGATATTTTTAACGTGTTTTATATAAAGTATTCAACAATATTTACCTGATCTAAAGAGCTTCTTTCTATTTTCATAGACATACCAAGATTTCTTTGATGTTTTTTTCCATTAATGTGGTCCAAAAAATTTATGGAATCTTTTACTACACAGTCGCAGACATTACAGTAGTAGCCACCTGATTGTGAGGTTGGTGTATTTTTGGTAATTACAACGCTCTTACCTAATTTTGAATCTAAATCTACTTTATACTCTCGTTGTTTCAAAAGTTCTCGTTTGATCGGTGGAGCTAAAAAAAACACATCATGAGTTTATGTATTTATGATAGTAAACAAAATAGTTCAGTCTTCGTTTACCTTTCTTTTTAGATCTTTCTTCTTCTTCCAATTCTGCCTGTAATCTCTCTGCTGCAATTTTTTCGAATTCATCTTTGTCCCACTTTCTTCGATGGTCATCTGGTCTCAAACTCATGTTTAAGAATTATTTATATAATTACTATTTATTTTTATTTAGTTCGTGCGGACAAAAACAAAGTTCGTTTACGTTTTCGATGTCTGTCTGACAGACTCTGTCAGCTAACCTAGATAGATCATATCGTATATGTTAAATAATTATGACATATGTCATTAAAATGTTTAGCAACCACAGAATATATTTCTTGGCACGCTCCAAGCGCCATAAATGAAGAACTGAACTGACTGAACTGAATATATTTCATCGATTATTACAATTTGTCTAATATCTTTCCACAGATATTTTTCGTCTATTATATAATAAGCAACGCTTACTATAATATCAACGACTTATAATACTAACGATAATTTTTTTATGTCACTTGCTTACACAGCGTTTACACGCTTGCCGATGCTTGCTTGTGAGAGCTTGTGAGAGGTTGCGAGAGCTTATTTCCGATTCGGACCTGTGTTGATTTTTGAACTGACACAGTCTCACTCATAGACTGAGATCCCAGAATCCCTAGATCTATGTCATTTTAGCAAAGCTAAAATTTTGTGGATTAATAGTCTAATATATAGTTAAGACTATATGCGTACTTACTAACTTGAAAGTGGGGTCCTTTCCGAGGTAGCGCCAACTTAAGATACATGTTCTCCTGTGTTAAAGTAGAAATGCTCGTATTTAAGTATGCTTTTAAGAATAATATAAAAAATGTATATTTATTATTACCGGACTCCTCACGTGGGGCTTTACTCCTGCTAGACGTTCTAAAAGTTGCTTAAAATTGGGGCAAAGTACGTTATACTAGCAAGCTTTAGTTTTACATATATTATTTACGGACTATTTCAAGATCCCTTCTAAGCACCCAGACCAATACGATGGCTCAACATGCTCCCAGACAGAGCCTGTACCTTTATTTGGGGCCACTTTAATTTGAAAATATGTCAAGCCTAAAGCAAGAGCTGAAATAATTTCGACATTGTCACAGATATCTGACTCATGACAGAGTCTATTAGCGTGATAGATTCTGTCTGCACTCACAAGCATGTAAATGGTGTTAAAACATCAGTACTTAGGGTTCTACCTTTTTCCTTAAATCACGTCATTACTTATATTCCTTGGAAATCGTGTTATTTTTTTTCTATGCCATCCAGATTAACAGATAAAAACCGGTCAAGTGCGAGTCAGACTCCTCTATATTCAGGGTTATAGATCAACAAGGAAGTACAATTAAAAAAAATGGTTGCATTGATTTTATATGCAATGAACTACAATTATAAGTTTGTAATCATTTTTATCTGTATAATATAAATATAAATTTCCATTTTCAAATTTTATTTATACTGCAAGTTCTCACTTTCTGCGGTGTGGTTTGCCCTTAGTGGACTTTTAGAATCTATTTTCGGTTCTTAGAATTAATTTCAAAATGGGCTCCTTGAAATTGACCATGGCTCCGACCGCTTGATGCGGGTAAGGATACTGATTGGGGGCGTTATCACAAACTTAATCAGTGCTTATGCGCCCCAAGCGGGATGCAGCGCGGCCGAAAACATTGTGGTAGCAGTATGAAGGTGTTCTACTTGTTGTACCGTCTACCCAAGGGTCATAGTTGAAGGGGACTTGAACGGTCACGTCAGTAAGGCTGCTGAGCAGTATGAACGTTAACGTTTACGGGGGTTTTGGAAAAGTCTTATCTAGCCGTCGAGAATACGTTCTTCCAAAAGAATCCTCGGCACCTTACACTCCACCTCTTATACTCCGTATAAGAGCGAGTCTCAACTCAAATTGACTACTTATTGACCAGATGGTGTCATATGGGCACGGTAACTAACTATGTCATGTATCATTCCGAAAGCCTGGCGGCCCAACATCGTCGTTCGTTATCGTTACTTCGAAGAAGAAAGTGGCCGAGAAACGTAGGCCTCTGATTAAGTGGTGGTTGCGGAATGGACCGATGCAGAACAACTTTCTGGCAGAGGTGAAAAGTTAAAATCTCTTGACTATTACCGATACTGCTCTGGATGCTTGGGATCGAGCACAATTGGTAATCATTACGGTGGGCAAGCGAGTTCTTAGCGTTTCCAAGCGAGGACGTGCCATCGACAAGGAGACAATGATAATGTGAGATGATCCGTAAAAAGAACGATGCCTTTAAGGTGTGGCAGAAATCCAACTCTCCTGAAGACTAACTGGAGCATATAGTTGCGAGACGTGCCAGCAAAAGAGCTTTAGCCAGATCCCGCAGTGAGAATCTATCACTACTTTATGATAAACGTGAAGCTGTGAAAGAGCAGATGCTCATATACAAACTGGCACGTGCCCGGGATAAAGCGACGCAAGATATCGAAAAATGTC
Organism: Heliconius himera; assembly: GCA_021202915.1. Taxonomy (NCBI): domain Eukaryota; kingdom Metazoa; phylum Arthropoda; class Insecta; order Lepidoptera; family Nymphalidae; genus Heliconius; species Heliconius himera. The sequence continues at coordinate 187,890 of JAJHJA010000079.1, read as the reverse complement.
TTTGCGTCAAAGGACAGGGCACGTTGCCTTGTAGTCATGCATCTGTGAAGGAGTTATGGAGAAGCTACATTCAGGAGATGCTAAGCACACAGCATCCGTGCAGTCTTCCTCACGATCCATCCTCTACCCTCGGACTTATTCCCCTAATAACCCTTGACGAAACTCGTAATTGCCATCGACGCGTGAAGAATGAAAAGGTGGTGGGACCTGACGATATCCCGATCGAAGCGTGGAAATCGTAGGGGTCTCTTAGTGTTGTATCAGTATGTACCTTGGGTATGATTTTTTAAAAAATAAAAAATATGATAAAAGAATAAAATATGTATGGCAATACACATAAATACATAACAAATAGTATAAATAATGTAGTAAAAATAATACAATTTATATTTTTTTAAACATTTTTTGAAGTGTTATTCCACACTTATAAGTATTTTTTAAATAGTATTCTCTCTTGCCAAACGATAATTCTTAGTAATTATCTTTGCGTAGCGGAAATTTGTAAAAATCTCCCTACAGAGATACTAACAACATAAATAAGTTGTAATAAGCGTATAAAAATTTCGACGTAGCTTGATGAGAACGTATGGCTTAGTGGTCAGAGCGCCTGGTCGGTTTCCAGGAGGCGCGGGTTCGAGTCCGCTACGTTCAAATTTTTATACGTTTTCTAAATAAGTAATTTATATATTTTTAATATAATATTAAATTATTAATCTAGACTAGTTCATGTATTGTCGTCCGTATTTGTCGTGTATGTGTCGTCGTTGTTGTTATCGTAACCGTCACTTCATATATATGGTAGGTGAGTGCTGACGGAAGCATAGGTCGAGTCAAACTCCTAAGTACTACGGTTCAAATAAATATGATGCACATAAATACCTTGCACCAAATGTATAATAAATATAATATAACAATTTTAATCTTTTAGAATTGAATTTCTTATAGGTAAAATATATGTGTGCAACACATTATTTTACACCTAAAAAACCGAGAGCTGCAGCAGTCTTTGTTGGACCCTCCGGGACGTGTTTATGTGATCTTTCTGAAGGTTGTTACGCTTTGATTGTAATAGAATGGTGATTCGTGAAGCTGATTGTGTTAATTTGTTGAGATCAATATAAGTCGATGGAGCGGGCGCATTACCGCAAGGTGGCCGATATGTTAAATAAACGCACGGCACACGCCCATGCCCATGTTCAGGTGCGGAACTCAACGGGGAAATAGAAACATTTAGTAATTCATTCCCCTGAGTTAGAATGAACCCACAAACGCCACGTTTATAGTCACACGAATGTACCATTGCATCAGAGAAGACCTTTCTTATGTTATTAGATTCCAATATCATATTGTTAGCAAATGTTAACCGCTTCCGATTTCGAACAATATTTATTATTTCATAAATTAATAAAAAAAAACAAATATATTTCTAAATTACCTATTCTATCACGGGAATACCTACTAACGTTCCTACCTAAAGCTTTATTGTTTTCTTAGTTGGACCTCTCTATTATTTACCCGTTTAGTTGAGTGGGAGAGAATGCTACGAAGCATTAAATTTGTCAGCCATTCTTTTGTTAGGCAGTACAATAAAACATATTTTAGATATATAGAGTTCATCGTGGTGCTGTAACTGTATAACTGTACTGTAACTGTGTAACTGTAATGTAAAGGTTGTGGGTTCGATTCCCACTCGAGGGAATTCATGGGGAAAAACCCTGGCGTTGAGCTCCGCCACTCAAGAAGAGGTAACCTAGTGTTAAGATACTCCTTACCCACTTTCCGCAGAATTTTTCGAGGCTTTGCGTGTTGAGTGGTAGAATTCAACGCCGTGGTATTGCCTTGGTGCCAGAGCGAAGAAATGAAAATATTAACAAATAATAATTCATTCCTCCAAATGGAGAGCGAACCCATAACCGTCGCGTTACAGTCACACCTTGTGCCCCATCGCCACGATGGCCTCGGCCTATAGAAAGATTTATACAAATATATAATATATATTATATAAAACTCCATCTCAGTGTTACAACAATGTTTAACGCATTCGTTGAAAAAGTAGCTTGTGGTAAGAGATCAGTTCAAAGCGCGGTTTTACTGCATTATCTCATCGTACAAGCGCAGGTAGATATTTAGATTAATGTAGTGGCGCCGAGTTGAGTAGTTTTTTGTTTTCTGGACAAAGGAGCAAACAAATGCCCAGTTTTCCTGAAAATAGACTAGCCGGATCTATTTTAGCTGTCTTTTTGTCGTTTTGCACTCACATTGAATTTTATATTATTTATTTTTACGTGTTTCTGTTGTTGCTAAATTACTTCGTTCTCAACCAAACATATATGTCTATTAATATTATTATATACTTTTATTATATAAGGGAAATAAATTTTAAATTTTGAAATATATATTGATATAAAAAATACATTTAAAAATAACACTTTTCCGAGGGTGGGACAAGGGTTCAAGCCATTGGTGGCTAGGCCTACAGGCAGAGGAAACTCCTCACAATACGCGCTGTTTCAAGTAAAACTGTCTTCTGCATCGGGTTCTTGAACCAAAAGTTAAGCGATAACCTCTTAAGATGTTGGTCGAGGCTTTTTCTATTAGGCTATTAACTGAAACCACTATCGCACTATATTAAATGATAGTCGCATTGACTCTTGATCTCTCTTGAGATCTTGAGATCCCACATTGCAGTAATCTTACGGGCTAAGTCCAAATATTTAGATATATTTGTTTCGGCCTTCACGAGATTGTTGTGATCATGTGGACTAGTCATGTTAAAAATCACTGCGCGCCGTCTACTAGTGCTATATCAAGTCTATTGGTAACAATATACCTCTGAGAAATAATAGATCGATCCCAGTAGAGCAAAGCAGAGCTTTTCACGAATAGACACATGTCTATTCTATAGGTGGCGGAGAATAAATTTAAAAAAAAATAACTTATTTAAAATTAACTTATTATTAAATTAACTTATGTCTATACATTACCTACTCTCATTACACATATTCCACGAAGTAGCTTTTTAATTACGGATGAAACTACGAAGTCAAACGTATATCGAATATTGGGTCGTATTTTATTTGCGAGTTTACTTTGCAGTCTATGTCAAATAGTGGTTGATGAATGTGCGGTGTGGTTCAACATTTTGGTTATATACGTTTGATGTATTCCATGCTGTTTTTTTATTTAGAACTTAGATTTACTATGTATAAATAACAAAATTGGCAAAAAAAATTGTACAATAAAAATTGCTTTATTTGTGGATATTCACACTTTGCAGCGACTTGTTGAATAGCGGTGTACAGTTTCATTAATTAAAGTGTAATAAATTTATGGGCGAACGGAAAGATATTTTTATTATTTTGTTTTCTGATTTTATTTAAATTTTATAAAAATACTGTTCACTTAAGCTGTAATTCAATTTAAAGTTGAATGTCAAGTGAAGACTATACTCAGTAATTTGTACTGGCTACGGTTTTCTAAAATCACACAAACATCACACACACACAGCAGGGTAGGCAGAGGAAACCTAGTAATAAGACACTCTTCCCCAGTTTTCGCTCAATTCTTGAGGCGGTGTGTGTTGAGTGGCAGAACTCAATGCCGCGTTCTTGCCTCGACACCAGAGCGAAATAATGAAAATGTAAATTTAAATAATTATTTCATATCGTCGATTGGGTATCGAACCCACAACCGGCCGTGTTTACAGTCACACCTTGCGTACCTGTGCCGCGACTTTTTCATAGATATGTACATACACAAATAGAGAAATATTTTTAAGTAATATTACATTTTTCTAATATAAATTAAAAAAACAGTTTTCTGTTTGTGTATGTATATACATATCTATGAACCACAATTCACTTGTTTACCTATGAGAAAATAGTATAACTCAGAAAAACTATAAATATCATTCGCTCCAATTATAGGGAGCAGGCACACTGGCACAGAGTAACAAAACGTGACAAAGAAATATCACTGTTGCTTGCTGAGGCCCGCATTCCGCACGAATACTTCGGCAAATCAATGAGAGAAAAAGGAAATGAGAAAAAACAATTTATATTTCGTAGCACTGTTATAATAAAAGAAAACGCACAACAGATGATTAGAAATATATTATTAACATTCAATATTTGTCGCAAAATGTGATAAATTGTTTAAATGAAACGTCGATAAAGTTAATAATATAAAGCAAAGAGAGTTTTTTATCTACCTACGTGAAATAAATATAAATTCAAAAACTGGAGTTCGGGTCAACTGTAGCATAAAATAAAAAGTTTCGAGAATCAGAGTATGATAAGCCTGGGGGGTTAATCCTTTTTTTGTATTTGAAGTAAACAAAATGTAAAAGAAAACAATGGCAGGAAAATATTTGATATGAGCGGAAGCGGCCAGTTAAACATACAGGTTGTTAGTTCGTTATATTGGTAGTGTATTTTAGGTTAGGTAACTAGAAAAATATATTTTTTTATATAGATTTTTATGCATAGATTTTAGTACGTTAATAGGGAAATGCATATTTCGTATTTACATTTGAAGAAAAAAATCTACATCTAAATAAATAATACGCTTTGCTTTATATTTTATTTTACTGTATCTATACCAGAAAATATTTATAAAATTTTTAAAGAATCCGGAAATTTTGTTAGATTCTTTGTTTTACAAATAAAATGTGAGTACCAAACCCTGTTACAACTTACTTTTACGACTGGCCATTTTTCTAATTTAATGGAAGTTGGTTCTGTGTTAGAGGCACATATTTATGTATCTGTGGCAAACACCATTACCTTAACGAGTAAGTGAATAGTTCCGTAAGGAATAATTCGCTACGCAAAAGATATTGTGAGTTAACTTTAGAAACTACTACGATTTTTAAAAATTATCGTAGCGTATTAACTTCTGCGTTTTACATGTTTTACATTTACTGATTATATTCTTTTCCGATTATTATCCATTATATATTAAATATTCTTTTAATATTATTTAATAAATATAATGATGTAAAAAGTAAAATATGAAATGTAAACTGTTGGTCACAGCTAGACAATGCTATTAACTTAAGCACATTAACTTGATCCGTCTACTGCAGATGTTATACAAAGTTTCGCCGCCTTTAATTTTAGGTTATTCAAATTATTTGGTCCACTGCATTTAGAAGTTCTTAATGTACCAAAGTAACTTTTTAACTGTACTAAATTAAGCTATTGCCAAGCAAGCATGACATTGCGATTTTCTGAAATAAAGATATTAATATAATTAAGTTTTCAAAGGCCTTTTCAATATTTAATATCATACTATTTTAGCATGAAATCTGATATGTATATTGTATATATATGATTTTGTTTGCTTAATAATTGTAATAAATAGATAACTAAAGTTTTTGACAAGTTTTTTTTTTATTAAAAAACATTACAATGGAATTAATATGACATTGTTAAAGTAATAATATGATTTAATTATTATTTTGACTCAAGTAATTATAATTTACAACTTAAATTGTTATAATATTACGGCAAGGAAAAGACAAAGAGAAATAAATTGTGATATTTTATAGAACAAAATCGGAATTTATAATGCGAACATGACTGAATAATAGGACGTTTTGTTGACACGTGATGCGGCATCCATATTACGAATAAAAAACTAGTGTACAGAGCCTGTAAAAAAATTGAATTTGTTTAGGCTACTCCTAGCCTAAACAAATTCTATTTTTAAAAAATGTTAAGTAAATTATGTAATAATGTTATGTTATGTTATTAAAATATATATTTTTTTCAATTATTGCTAATCAGAAGAACACTATGATCAATAGGTTATTTTAATTATTTTTTGTTTTAAAGTATTTAAAGCTGACAAGAAATGAAAAATCGTAGAAATCGCATGTACTGATATTATTGTACTGATTATAATGCAATTTTATATATACATATGTTGCTTAAGGTACATTTAAGTTTACGAACAAAAATATGCTTTTACTTAGGGACATAATTTCTTATAGCATTACACCATATTCAAACTATGTGTCGTTCGAGCTATTATGAATTTATTATAAAATTATTATTTCAAAGTTTTATAAATTATATATTATAATAATAGGTAAAATTTTTTTTAATTGGTTTCTAACTTTTTTTATGAAGATGTATGTATGTCAAGCTACATCATAAGAAGTTGCTAGTATGGGTTAACGCCTCGCAATATGGGACAAGAACCTTGACAGAGTGGCATCATTGTGAAGTGCCCCACATTTAGAATAGTTATAATATTTCATGAAATAAAATGTTTCAATTTCATTTCTATTGTGCTGCATGAAGAAAGTAAGCATACGTTTAATGAAAAATTATAAATTACAGTACATCATAGTTTATATATACATATATGTACATTCAACTGCTTGTTCTTTAAAGGAAATATTATAAACTACTAAAATGTCATGCTAGCATTATTAAAAATATTTCTTAATAGTTAAAAGTACAATCATTGTAAATCATAATTTAATGTTTTAACCATGATTTCACTAAAACATATGAAATAAGAGTTAATAATAATATTGAATAATGCGTATCTCACGACTTTACCCACAAAAGATGCCACAATGATGGTGCCAAGTTCTGTATTCATTCAGGATGTACTTAAACCTCACGATTTGACTTGATAATTAAAAAAATGAATAAAAACGTACAGGCTATATTACATTTCTAAGTTAGTATAATTTAACAAGCTATTGTTACAAGCTTCAAACTCAACGTCACGCTGTTTATCCTTCAATTTCCCAAGTGGGAGTCGAACCCACAATCATCACGGTCAGTCGAGGTCAGCCATGGTGATAAATTTAACTGCTATTGTAGACTCTTTGAATATTAATTATTAAAGAACCTACATTTGGCAGCTTCGCGCTTTTTTCCAGTACAAATAGGCAGAGGAAACCTAATTCTTAGACACTCCGTCTCCCGCCGAACTCAACGTCTCAACGCCTTTATCTACCATAGCGGGAAAATGAAAGTAATATTAATAAAATCATTCTCCCAAGTGAAAATCGGATCTAGAAGAGTCGCATTTACTGTCTGTTGCTGTCCCACTTCGCCACTACGCCCTCAACCTACCTTTGGCTATTAAATATTCCTAGAAGTCTTTATGTATTTGCCCTTTACAACTTCCTTGTTGTCAATTGCGTTTCGAGTGACAAAATATAATCCTGAACTTCTGAAATGAAAATAATTCATCCCCGAAGTATATTGCACATACCTAGGAATATCGTGTTTACAGTAAGACACCGTCCGTCCCACTGTGCCATGATAATCTCGAAAAAAAAAGAATTGAGTATTGTTATTAATAAGAGATTAAAACAAGTATCCCTCTCTGTTGAACATTGCGTAAATTTCTCTCTTCTCCATAATCCTGATCACCTCGTCCAATAAGAATGAGAAAACTTAGTGACTATTGCCCTAATTTTGCACCTTACATGACATTATTATTTCTCTGTTGATATAAATTGAAAAATATCTATAAATGTTTGGCCTAAATTATAGAAATATTAATTACTGCAGAAGTCAAGTGCAAATATCATGTTTGTAGATTAAATAGTTAACGAGTTGTCAAGGGGTCAAGTGTAGTTCGAAATGGTTCGTGTATTCACATGGCGCGTTTCAGACTGTTTTTTTATTTCTATTTTTTGAACTTGGTTGGACACACTGCCACGTGTCTACATAAGAACTTTATTCTCACACGAAAACCTGTAATCAAATCTTACAGGTTAAGTAAAGTTTGACTGACATGTTTAAGGTTGAGGTAAAATTTTAATTACATCTTTAAATACATTTACGTAAATTACAATTCATTTATGCATAGTCAGCATCTTTGCATGTCCAATATGGCCTCCGCGTCACAACATAAAGACGGGTTGTATATATATACTTTGGCAACTCCCAGTATGGAAACGAACAAAATTATCAAATAATCTCTACCTCTGATTATTTGGATAATTAATTAATAAAGTCTAGTTTAATTAAATTAATTATACATATGTAGTATTTTTATATTTCAATTGTATAAGTGTTTGCTCAATCAAAAAAAATGGTATAATTTTTCGAGATCTGTAATATTAACATTTGTAATAAATACATACATCTGCAGTATAAGTACAAAAATTTTAAGTTCAAAAAGAGACAATAAATTAAATTATATATATATATATTATATCAGCTTCTCGCTGTATCCCGCACACAGCAGGGTAAGCAGAGGCAACCTAGTATTAAGACACTCCGTTACCCACTTTCCGCCGATTTTTTCGAGGCATTGCGTGTTGAGTGGCGGAACTCAACACCGGGCTTTTGCCTTGGTGCCAGAGCGATGAAATGACAATATTAATAAATCAAAAATTAATTCTCTCAAGTGGATCGAACCCACAACCGTCACACTCTTGCACTCCTGCGCCATGGCGGCCTCTAAATATTTATATGTGAAATTTATAGAAACATTTTACTGTCACGTTTTTTAAGATTACAAAAGAAACCGTCACTACGCTCTAGTTAGTTTCTGAAAGTATAAGAATTTACAAGGCGAGGAAATGTTTCTAAGTTATTACTTGAAACAGACCTCACTATCTTTCACAAGTTGTAAATTCAGAGACAAAAGGGTCAATTTACGGTAATCACTTCTAAGGGCACTTCGTTTGAACTTAGAGCGTATATAAAATATTTTTTCTTATTGCAATACGTGTATTTGAAATATTTTTATCGTTTTCGAGCTTTGTGTACAAATACGAAAAAAAATGATCTTTAGTTAGGTTGTGCTTCGTACCGAATTTACGTTTTTTTAGATATATTACATACTGGTTGGCTAAGCTCAATGTAGTAATATTTTAAATATATATTAGGCAATCATAATTCCCCTTTTCAAATAAAAAAGATTTTGTTAACGAAAATAAAAATTCGTTTCCAATTTATTAAATTGTATATTGTATAAGATATGCTATACACATACTGTGATGTTCAAAAATATGAAAAGAGAATTTATTATTTATTAGGTACGGTAGTTCAGATACAAGTTCGTATGTATATCTAAACATGTCCGAGTATATGTGTATTGTATTTGTAGCGTACAAAGTTAGCGAGAGCACCACTCTTCAGACTGCTTTATTTACCGAGGCCTGTTATAATGGCGCCGACGCGTTAAGCCATCTATTATTCAGACGCGAGGCAACACACACCTGCGATTCATCTAGTCAAACAAAGATAAATTTACTTAGTGTTTCATAATTTCTTAAACAACTTTTTTTTTTATGCCTGCCAAGTAAAAGTTTATGAAACAATCTTATTATTTTTGGTTAAAATTTCGTATAAAAATATTTAAAACATCTCAGCTCTGTACTTCTTTTTAATCAAATATAAAATTTGTTTCAAATTCAAACATAACAAAATATAAAGTTATATATATAGAATTTTCTTCTACTCTCTCATTATGCAGTGGTACATATATAGATATAGATATTACTGATTTTTCAAAATCCCTATTACATTATCTCCTCTAATGAAAACATATGATTTAAATTTACCGTTTTATAAAGAAAATGGTTTTAAGAAGTGGCGGTAATCCTACCCTCCTGAAGACAGACTGGAGTACATAGAAGCGAAGAGTGCCAGGTAAAGAGCTGTAGCCAGAGCCTGCACTGAGACTTTATATGATAAGCTATATGATAAACTTGAAACTGTGGAGGGGTAGAAGCTCATTTTCTGGCACGTTCCCGGGATAAAGCAATGCAAGATATGGCAAAATGTTTTTGCCTCAGAGAACCCTAGGACACGCTACTCTGAAGTCATGCCTCTGTGAAGGAGAGATGAAGAAGCCACTTCCAGGAATTGATGAACACTCAGCATCCATGCAGTCTTCATCACGATTCACCGCCTCACCTCGGATATATTGCCCCAATCACCTTTGACAAAACTCGTTGTAAAGTGGAATAGGTTGAGTAGAAACGCAGACCTTGGCAAAAGTCGGCATAAGTGCCAGGAAAAAGAAGAAAGAAAAGATAATAAGGAAATTAATTTATCCTAACTAAAAAGTATAAAATACGAATATATATATAAATAAATCAAAATCTCTATGCCTTAAAATAAACTAAAACACGTAAAAAAACGTAAGGAGTAAAGAAATCAAACAAGTGCTATTATACTCTGGACTCATTCTTCAACCAATCAAAGCTTCCCAAGGAGCCTTGTAAAACGTAAATGGGCCCCGAATGATAATCCTTCTTTTTTGCAACAAAATTATTTGATATATATTTGTTTATGTTTATGTATGTATCGTTTATATCATTGGTACCAAATGTGTTCAGAGACTGATTTTTAATTTTTATCTTATTAATTTGTGTGCATTATTGTAAAAATATGATTATTATTGTATTAAATTCTATACATAAATATCCTTCAAATAGTAGCAGAAAGAGAGAGAGAGAAATCTTTTTTTTTTTTTTAGCTTCACGCTGTATCCCGCACACAGCAGGGTAGGCAGAGGGAACCTAGTGTTAAGACACTCCGTTCCCCACTTTCTGCCGAATTCTGGAGGCATTGCGTGTTGAGTGGCAGAACTCAACGCCGCGCTTAACCTCGACACCAGAGCGAAGAAATGGAAATATACATTTAAGTAAATATTTCATCTCCTCGAGTGGGAATCGAACCCAGAACCAGTCGGTTTTGCAGTCACACCTCGTGCCGCTGCGCCACGACCGGCCTCTTCGAGAGAAATCTTAATGGCAAAACACTCCGTTATTCACTTCGTCTGAATTTGAAACAGTGCTTGTTAACTGGTAGAACTCAACGCCGCACTTTACCTTATCAGAACAGGAAAAATAGTAATTGATCCCTCCGAGTAGAAGTGGAATTGAACCCATACTTCCGAATGCTGATTAGCGATAAGGCCATCTTTTGTAATGATTTCTATATGTTACAATAAATGTTGTGATGTTATATATTTATTTCTGGTATACAATAAAGAGTATTTTATTCCCGTAAGAGCCTGAAAAGAACAATCCCGAGGCCATTTTAGTGCAGTGGCTTCACAATGGCCTCAGGGTAGCTCTTCTCCCCTTTTATTTGCTATTAACGGTGATTAGACTTTTACTATCTTTAAGCTTGCGCTTCTGTCGAACTTGTTACGTCAACCATACTGACGTTTTATTTTGGTAAAAAATAGATATAGCGAAAAATTAAAAAAATTATGTATTAGTGATATTTTATCAATATTATTTGTTTTTTTTTTTCGAAACTACTTGTATATAAAGTATAATGAATGTATATAATATTATTTACTTCACTATGATATCGAATACAATAATAATAAAATCAATACAGAAAAGTATCGCGGAATGTCAAGTACATTCAAATATGTCGATATGCATAAATGACAAAGCGACACATTGTTTGCTAACACAATGAAACTCGAGAGCGAAGTATAATATTGGCGCTTCTCCACATTCTTCACGATCCATGCTGTCAGCTTAAACAGTCTGATTTACTTCTGAAACCGTTTTGTATATACGTACTGTATATTCTTTTATGTATATTTGAATATACAACGTAATAACATATTATATTGCATAATAATATACGTCTATTCTTCTCCTAAATGTGCTTCGAGTGTTTTTTAAATATAAGTATTACGTGTAAACATTGAAATATCATAATGTAATTACTTTATATTAATTAAAAGTATCCCATCAATATATATTTTTATTAAATAACTCTTTAAAATACTTTTGAATATTCAATTAATAAAACATAAAATGAAGCTGATTGATTTTAAAATAAACTCATTAAATAAATATTACTATTTATATAAAAGTGACAAATCAACATGAAATATATATATCATCATAGTTAACAACTATACTGTCAAAAACACTTCTGAGAACAAGAAAGAACGTTTCTTACATAAAAAATATAATATTAACAAAATATAATAGAATTTATAAGTATTATAATTTTTAAGATTACAAAATTATATACAGTATATAAAAACGAACAAAAAACCTCACAAGACCAGATATTTAAACCATTTGTACTCGTAGTATGCGCAAGTCTAAGATGCTAAACGGAATAAGCCTATTTAAATGCAGGAGCAACGTGATTTGACCGAACATAAAATAACAAAGAAATGTTCTAAGTTGGTCTGCTTTCTTTAAAGTTATGTAAATTTTATAAATCCCAAGAACATAAAGGAGAAGGCAGGTATTGTGCAAAACGAGTGAAAAGTAAAGTCGGAAAAAAGGAAAACAACTTCAGTGAAATGAAGGAAAACCTTAGCGTATAATCTTTGTAAAAATAACTCACTATTTATTTCATAAAACGCGAATAGAGTTAAGATTTAACAAATAATATAAACAGAATGAAAGAAAATTGCAGTCAGTCTAATCTAGAGAATCTAGTACTTTTCTATAAGAATATATTTTATAAGTCTTACGAAAGAAAATTATATTTAAATTATGTTACATTTAATAAATAAAACTAAAAGTTCTTTGTTATATATTATAATTTATTTAATGTGAAATTAGAGCTTCAATAAATAAAAATGTTAAAATGTATTCGCGATGCAGCTTTGCGTATTTTAATAATCTCTCAAAATATCATCTCATAGGTTGAATCGCTTTTAAACTGTTAATTAATTCCTCTTTAGAAAACTTTTTAGTTTCAAGTCCATAGTTATTATTTTGGAAGTGCCGAAAACAATATTTTTATGTAGTAAGTATACGACAAAACATTGTCACCGTTAGCCCGAGAAGAAATCATGTGGTAAAATAAATTTCTTTTGAAAAGCGCAATGTATTAAAATTTCCCGCAAAACCACTCTACATGACACACTACATGACACATTACATGACGAACCAGACGTTTTGGGAATCAGTTAATAAGCACGCGGTGTATACTGTTAAACTATCACAGCCTAAAATTAAATAGAAACAGTACCTACTTAAAGATACGTTAAAATATTCGAAATTTTAAGCAGAATACCGCTCGTGCCGTTTTTTACAAAACATGGAGCACTTATTCAGGGTCCTAAGGTATAATAATCAATCGTCCATCGTCATTTATATTTTAAGTCTAAATATAGATGTTAAATTGTGTACAAGGTGAAGAGATAGCAGTAGTAAATACTTTTAAGGCTGACCTCCTCACCATCAATAATATAAAAAACCATACTTATAAATGCCTTTGCAATGTGCAACTTCTAACTCCAATCAAAGCTGCTATTGGCCAGATGTTCACTAATATGGAGATAACATTACATCTATTATTGAGATTTGGGTAAAAAAAAAAAAATTGCTATATGTTTCTGTAATAAATAACGAGTGTAAGAAAGCAGTATCCGCGTGTGTGGCGAGCAGCCCGCTGTGGCCTCATTAATTCTGTCCACAAACACTGCGTGCGTTCTGTGTGAGCTTGACAGCACTCGTTTGTTATCTTGCCCTTCCAACCTCCGAACTCGGCTACCTACTACTACTACCTACTTTAGCAGTTCATATATTATGTATAGAAAGTTGCCAGATAAATTTAAACATTCGATGATTGAACAACTTAGAGCGAAGAAATGGAAATAAAAAATTTAAGTAAATATTTCATCTCCTCTAGTGGGGATCGAACCCATAAATAGTCGGTTTTACAGCCACGACTGGCCTCTAGAATTTTACTTGATAATACAATATAACGTTTTGTGTAATATAATAAATATTAAGCTATAGTGAAAATTTTATAGTTATATTAATTAATTTTGCTGTTATTCATGAATGTAAAAAAGATATATATATATATATATATATATATATATATATATATATATATATATATATATATATATATATATATATATATATATATATATATATTATTGTCAGGATTACTTAAAGTGATAGAAACTTGTGGGAGTACGCGTTGCTTTAGTTGCAAACTTGCAATATTCGAGCGCATTTGCAAATAAATAGCTATACTTTGCTCTTAGAACCAGTGAAACATAACGTACTTTGCTAAGAGTGTTACATAAAGCTGGAGAACTTGTATTTTCTATATAATGTGTACGTGAAACAATTATGTAGGTAAACGTATTTTTATATTAAAAAATAATATAGGTACATTAACTTTATTTTTTAAAATAAAAATTCTCCTGTGCTTTTTCGTGGTAAACAATAAAAGCCTTGTTATAACTCACTTTATTTACACCCAAAAAACGTATATTATTAAGTAACCTAGGCCAGACGTGGCGCCGTGGCACAAAGTGTGATTGTAAAACTGACTGGTTGTCGATCCCCACTTGAGGAGATGAAATATTTACTTAAATTTATATTTTCTTCGCTAGTGTCAACACGCAATGCTTTCAGAATTCGGCAGAAAGTGGGAACAGAGTGTCTTACTAAGTTCCCTCTGCCTACCCTGCTGTGTGCGGGATACAGCGTGAAGCTGATTTATTTGATTTTAATTTGATTTATAAAGTTACCTATTATATATTATTATTTTTTATATCTCACAGTCGCGTGAAGAATATATTTAAAAATAAAAATTGATCCGATTGCTTGCCTACGCTGCACTGGACAATGTCAAGTTCCTATCTAAATATACATTTTGTATTTGATTTCCTTCTTTCCGTGTTAATCTTAGATAGAAATAGGTCAACCCTATTTCGAATCGTATCGTCGACTATTATCGATTTAGTCGACTAATTGTCTTCATTGTATGCATCTTAAGATATTGATACATATAAACCCGAACTTGCGGGTAGTCATCGTTAATTTTTGAACTGTTCTGGCTGACTATGAACTATATACGTTATCTAAAAGACAGATAGATAAAGATTATCTATATATATCTTTTAGATGACGTGATCTAGAAGAATTTGAAAAGCCCTTAAAGTCGATAGCTATCGGCATTGCCAATTGTAGGCTGAGTTGAGCAGACAAGAAGTCAAAAGACGAGTCGAAAATGCCTGGAGGAGTTATTGGTCTAGAGGCGATCTGATGAAAGGTAACCTTCCTCGGCGTAATAAAACGCGGTAATATGGACACTCAACTGCGCTCCCATTCAAAATTCACTGACATTCTAATAAGAAATAATAATAGCATTAACAAAGAAAGAGAGGTCTGGGGAGACCTCGGTTGACCTTCGAAAACGCAGTATCAAAGATACTGGAGGAAGGTCACGTAAAAAGCATGAGGACTCTCCAGAGGGTATGTATGAAGAGGTTGATGACAGTGGACGAGGCGCTCCGTTCTCTCTGACTACCCAATCCAATTCCAATCGAGGAAATTAAGTATTTATTTAAATTTATATTTTTTCGCTCTGGTGTCGAGGCCAAAGCGCGGCATTGAGTTCCGGCACCCAACACGCAATGCCTTCAGAATTCGTCGAAAAGTGGGGAATGAAGTGTCTTAACACTAGGTTCCCTCTACATACTCTACTGTGTGCGGAGTACAGCGTGAAACTGATTTTTAATTATGACTTTAGATCTTTTAAAATGTAGCCAAATTCAACTTTAAATTTATTTACAGCATCAGTAACCAATATTTTTATAAGATTTAAGTAAGACAAGGGAACAAAGTTATAAAAATATCTTTCCATTCACCCACTACATACAAATTTATTACAATTTAATTAGTGAAACTCTACACGACTTTTGACTTGTCAGTCAAGTCTACGGAGTGTGAAATTTCACAATTAAACCAAATTTTTATTTAAATTATATTTTTTTAGCCAATTTCATTGTTTATGTAAGTTTTTCGTACCTACATAGTAAATCTAAGTTCTAAATAAAAAAAAAACAGAATGGAAAACATCAAACGTATATAACCAAAATGTTGAACCACACCGCACATTCATCAACCACTATTTGACATAGACTGCAAAGTAAACTCGCAAATAAAATACGACCCAATAATCGATATACGTTTGACTTCGTAGTTTCGTCCGTAATTAAAAAGCTACTTCGTAGAATATGTGTAATGAGAGTAGGTAATGTACGAACGTAAGTTAATTTAATAATAAGTTATTTCTTTTTATAAATATTCAATTATTTTTTTTTAACAAATAATCTGGAGATGAGAGGGAAAGGCAGAAGTTGAAACTAAGGTGCTATTTGATAATGGTCTCTCTGAACATGACTTCTTTTTACTAGCAGCTTCGCTCTCGTTGGTGTCCTTAAAAAAAATTGATTCACGCTGTATCCCGCACACAGCAGGGTAGGCAGAGGGAACCTAGTATTAAGACATTCCGTTCCCCACTTTCTGCCGAATTCGGGCATTGCGTGTTGTGAGTGGCAGAACTCAACGCCGCGCTTATCTTCGACAGCGCCGCGTTTATCTTCGACAGCGAAGAAATGGAAATATAAATTTAAGTAAATATTTCATCTCCTCGAGTGGGGATCGAACCCATAACCGTCTCACAGCCTCAAAGTTTTAAATTAAATATTTTAAAAAGCATACTGTAAGTATTTATTACTGCAAGTTTTAATAAACTAAAGGTACGGTATGTGGGACAAGCGTGACAGAGTGCTGTCATAACGTAGCGCGTCCCGCTAACACGTGACGCGGCCACAATATCATGACGAAAAATTACTTCATTCTGTTCTTTTTGTCACTAAGAAATGACTTCGTATTACATTTGTTAAAAGCAACCCACATATGTATGTATGAGACATACATAGTACAATGGTGTCAAACTATTCAGAGTTTTCATTTAAAACACCGTTTTTAAAATAAAAGTAATTATTTAGAAATTTTCAAAAATCTATAAAAGGACGTAGTTTATTGAAAATTTATTTTATTCATAGATTTTGTTAAGAAACTTCTTCATGGTTTAGAGTAATTGGTAGAAAAGGAAAGAGTGACATCTTGACTCAATAGTATAGTCTACTTTTTTTTTCTGTATCCTAATAGCGAATGAAAAAAAAATGTGTTTAAATATTATTCATATAAAAGATGTTTTATATAAATATATAGAGGCTGTCATGGCGGGTCACTGTAGAACTAACCAGCTTCACGCTTTATCCCTCACGGGGTAATCAGTCTCTCTGACTATAAAACAATAAATATTTAATATTTTAATTTCCTCGCTCTGGTAATAAGACAAAGGCGAGACGCGGCGTTGAGTTCTGCCACTCAATAGAAAGCGACACGCAAAGCCTCGAGAATTCGGTTATTCGCTTAAAATGTCAATGTTTGACAAAGTATCAGTAAATTTAGCTGTAAAAAAAATTTAGGTTAGGTTAGGTTTGTTAGGAGGGGAGGGGAGGCAGGTCAGCGGACAAGCCAAACGTCCCAGCCGGGCGTGAGGAGGTGCAACACATGGAGGTCAAATAATGGCTCTCCGTGTGTTGCAGGCGAACATAAACCACTGCGCCAGGGCTCAGGACTTATTGGCAGAAAGCCTGGCGCAGTGGTCTGTTCAGGTGGCGGTTGTTGCGGAGCCTTACAGCGTTCCCGACAGAGACAACTGGGTCGCCGACAACACCGGGGTGGTAGCATTGATCACTCAGGTCGCTGCGGGCTCTCCGCCTTTCTCACGAGTAGAGAAAGGTGCGGGATGCGTCGCGGCACTTGTCGGCGACGTCGTTGTCGTCGGGGTCTACTTTTCCCCCAATCGAATTCTCGCGGAGTTCGAGGAGTTTCTCATTCGATTGGGGGAAATGGTAGAACGAGCTCGTCCGGCGGAGGTGTTGGTCGCGGGCGATCTCAACGCGAAGTCCAGCGTGTGGGGCTCCGCAACGACGGATGCACGTGGTGAGACATTGTCGGAGTGGGTACTTGACACCGGTTTGTCTGTCCTCAACCAGGGGACGAAGAACACGTGTGTGCGAAGGCTGGGCGGATCCGTCGTGGACATTACGTTCGCGAGTCCGGCCCTAGCGCGTCGTGTTCGGGGTTGGCGAGTGCTGGATGATGTGGAGACTCTCTCGGATCACCTCTACATCTTGTACGAGATCTCCACTCATTCGGCGGTGCAACCAACCCCCAGCTCGTCCTCGCGAGAGTACGGACCGCGGTGGCAATTGGGTCGTCTCGACAGGGAGTTGTTGGAGGAGGCCGCGATAGTGGAATCCTGGCTGCCCCAGAGCTTGGCGTCTGCAGAAGACGCCGCATCCTGGGCGCAGAGGGCATTGACGCGTATCTGTGACGCGTCAATGCCCCGTTCCAGGCGCCGCCCTCAGCGGCGGCAAGTGTACTGGTGGTCGTGGGAGATCGCGCAACTGCGTTCCATCTGCGTTGACGCGAGACGCCAGTACAGCCACTATCGCAGACGGGTACAGAAAGTGCAGGAGGAGGAAGACCGACTGTACCACGTCTATGTCGAGGCGAGAACGCGGCTGCAGGAGGAAATCGGTCGTGCGAGAGGCGAGTCGCACGACCAGATGATTGCGGGGATAGACCAAGATCCGTATGGCACACCTTACCGAATGGTGCTCGGTAGGTTACGGGCTTGGTCACCTCCACTGACGCAGACACTCCAACCGGATGTTCTCCGAGGGGTTCTGTCGTCGCTATTCCCGCAGCGGGCCAACTTTACACCACCCAATATGGCCCGCCCTGCAGCGCGTGAGGAGGAGGAAGACAATGTCTCACCACCGGTGGAGGAGGAGGAGCTCGAAGAGGCCTTACGCCGATCTCGGCACAAGAGCACCGCCCCGGGTCTGGATGGCATCCCCGGCCGGGCACTTACTCTGGCCCTGAACACCCTGGGGCCCAGAGTGCGAGGACTATTCTCTGCCTGTCTGGCTCAAGCCATAATTCCACAGCGGTGGAAGACAGGCAGGTTAGTCCTCATTAAGAAGGAGGGTCGCCCGGCGGATTCAGCCTCCGCCTACAGGCCCATCGTGCTCTTGAGCGAGATCGCCAAGCTCTTCGAGCGTGTTGTAGCCAGGCGGCTGCAACACCACCTGGAGGGGACAGGTCCGGACCTCTCGGACCAACAGTATGGCTTCCGCAGGGGGCGTTCGACGGTGGATGCCATACTGGAGGTGAAGTCCCATGCGCAGGATGCGATGGCACGGGGCGAAGGAGTTTTGGCGGTGTCCTTGGACATCGCCAACGCCTTCAACTCCCTGCCCTGGCCCTGCATTAAAGAGGCACTCATATATCACCGAGTGCCTCTATACCTGCGCCGCGTCATCGGGGCTTACCTGTCCGGGAGGTCTGTGATCTTTCCGGCTCCAGGAGGAGGATGGCAGGAGTTTGGGGTGTCGGCCGGTGTTCCACAAGGATCGGTGCTGGGTCCGATCCTCTGGAACATCGGGTACGACTGGGTGCTGCGGGGTGGCACTATGGCTGGGATCAAGGTCCTCTGCTACGCCGATGATACGCTGGTCTTGGCGCAGCAGAGGACCTACCGGGAGGCGGCGGTCCTAGCGACGGCCGGGGTGGCCGAGGTCGTCGGCCGCATTAGGCGGCTAGGGCTAGATGTCGCCCTAAACAAGTCCGAGGCATTATACTTCCATGCTCCTCGAAAGGGCCCACCACCAGATGCCCACATCATCGTCGGTGGCGTCAATATTGACGTCAGCAGGAGCATGAAGTACCTCGGACTTGTTCTGGACGGCAGGTGGAGTTTTCGGGGCCACTTCACATCTTTGGCCCCGAAACTGTTGAAGACGGCGGGGGCCTTGGCGCGCCTTTTGCCTAACGTGGCTGGGCCGAGCGCCCCGAGCCGCCGCCTGTACACCGGAGTGGTCAGGTCGATGGCCCTCTACGGTACTCCCGTATGGGCGGACGCCCTGGATCGGCACAACGTCACCCTTCTGCGACGTGCGCAGAGGGTGATGGCCATCCGGGCGATACGGGGGTATCGGACCATCTCTGGTGAGGTGGCATGCGTGCTGGCTGGAGTCATGCCGTGGGATCTGGACGCGCTTTCTCTGGCGTCGGTATACTGCCGGCGTCGGGGCCTAGCGTCCAGGGATCCGGCTAGTCAAGCACGCGCCGAGGAGGAGCGGGAAGCCGCTATGGAAGTGTGGGAATCCCGGCTGGCGACTCCATCTGCCGGCCGGTTGACGATCGAGGCTGTTCGTCCAGTGTTCCGCCAGTGGTTAGCGCGGCGTCACGGCGTCCTAACCTTCCGCACGACACAGGTGCTCACGGGGCATGGCTGCTTCGGGCGTTACCTGTGTCGGATCGCTGGGAGGGAGCCCGACGCTCGCTGCCACCACTGCGACGACTGCCTCGATGAGACGGCCCAGCACACGTTGGAGGTGTGTTCAGCCTGGGCGTCTCAACGTCGCGCTCTGCGCGACGTCATAGGGGACGATCTCTCCCTGCCGGCCGTGGTCAAGGCCATGGCCGGCAGCGAGACGTCGTGGGATGCGGTCTCCTCCTTCTGCGAGGCAGTGGTGCTCGAGAAGGAGGCGGCGGAGCGGGTGAGGGAGGCTTCGGCCGAACTCGCCATCCGCCGCAAGAAACCGGGTCGCCGGAGGGCGGCACACGATCGCCGCCTTCCGCCCTAACGAGCCAGAGGGCGGTCAGCTTGGGGAAGCTAGCCGCCTACTAACCTGGCCCGAGTAGTCGCGCGCAGGTTGCTCCCGCGCGCTACTCCGAGCAGGCCGTCGAGGGTGCCCACCACCCTTGACTCCGCGACGTGCCTTGCAGGCTCCCGCCGCCGCGTTTCGCGGACGACTAATGTCCCCGCGTCTCGCGGCCAGTGGCGGTCGAGGAGGTGCACCGTGAGGTTTTAGTGGGTATTCGGACGGCCTACCATCTGCCGGTCCGCGAGCCCCACATAACCGCTCGAGTCCCCTTATTTATAATTATAATAATAATTATGTCAACTGACAGACGAATGCCACCTCAGTCTACCCGTGACCACGGACTACTGCAAAGTGTTCGAAACGTCGGGTTTCCAAAAATGTATAAAAGTACCAAATATACGCGATTAATCCGGTTAAAATAGTTTCATTTAAAATGTGTAATAATCGTGAAAATCAAAGAACTCTCTTTTTCTCTCTGTATGCACTGTTCAGTTGACCTTCGAGAACAACATCGAAGCCGTTTCTCCTTCTGCATCTCGTAAATGCCCGTCGGGCCTTGTTACATGCCACCCGTAGAGCTGCAATTTCGGGCGTCCACCAGTATGCTTGACGATGCAATGGACCTCGCCGGGCTCTTGGCATAGCTGCGTCACATATCGCCATTATGGTATCACGCATTCTATTAGCTGATTCCTCGACGCTTGAGCGATTGACCTCCATTGTACCCGTAGTGCACCAATTCGCCACAATAGCCGCCTCTTTGACTAATTCTACGTTGAGCCGACTAAGAGCCCATCTTGGGAATCTTCGAAATGCACTCATAGGCCGGGCAACTAGAACTGGTTGCTTGGTGATCTCGAACCTAACGTATCGATGGTCCGACAAAGTTTCCACCTCTGTCTCCACCCTCCAATTTGCCACGTTATGTGCGACAGATGATGTGGCAAATGAGAGATCCACCACAGAACCACCGTTGTGTCGCACGCAAGTCCACGCCCTTCCACCGCCCGCCGCCCACGCCCACGCTCGGGACTTAAAAAAAAAAAAAAAAAACTATTTGCCTCAAGACAAAAACTATACAATAACTAATATATGAAATATTTTGTATTATCTATTCAAATTAGTTCATCGTGTCGCATTGTAAAAGCGTTATTATAATATCGATGTTAGGGGTTCGATCCCCATTGATGTAAATAATTTTCATCTGTCCGCTTTGGCAAGACAAAGTGCTGCGGTGAGTACCACCACTAAACTGCAATATCTCTCATTCTGGCGAAAAGCGGAACACGGAGTGTCTGGACACCTTGCTATATACAGGATAAAGCGTGTAGCTGAGAAAACCTTTTTAATTGATGTTTAGCCTATCTATAGAAGTTAATTTTAATTTAAGCCTGTTTCGAACCTAATCAACGCATATATTCTTATTAAATATCGTATTGTTTCATTGTTTGTTATAAATAATGGAAGTCTTATCAGCACGCTAAAAGACAGAAGCCTTAATTACTGTAAAACGTTTTAGCATTGGAAAATTGGTCTAGATCAGGATCAACCGGTCCGGATCAACGTGTGACTATCTAAAAGCATCAGGCATAATATATACTAAAGGCCCTTTGGTTTGCATATTTGTATAAATTTCCACGTGTAGATCACGTGTGTTGTGTTGTATTTTCTTTTCTATATCATATTTGTGTGGCTTACAGACTTTCAAAAAGTGTAAGAGACAATATAGGAGATAAGTATTTTATGTATAAATTATAACACAATTATTCACAATAAGTGTGGTAAAAAAATATTTTTTCTCACATTTAGCTCAAGTACCAGTGGTTTCACAATTTATAAGTCAATAAAATCCTGGAAGACCTTCTTTTAAATTTAATTTCATAGGCATCGGATAGCAATATCTAGTTCATAAAGCATCACTTAAGATGTCAGCCGATTCTAATAAAATATAGTAAAGAAATGCGCAAATCTTGTTTGCGTTGTTGCCGTTCCGTCAAGTATTTAGTTGGTCATTATGGACAACCAGCTCACTTTTAAGGGAGTCTGATGGTGAAATAGAAAAAGCAAACATCAGCATTCTCTCCATAGCATTAAATATCAGACTACTATCTGAAACGTTTTTCGTAACCGGTGAAACTGGTCATAAAAATACTTTAAATAATTAAAATACAATTTATTTTATTACACCTCGCAGAGATATATCAATATTTAAAGCAACATATTGACACGATATTGAATCAATATTCATTCTTTATGAAGAGCTGTGTGAGCAGTTTACTCGGAGCTCGGAAATCCCTGCGAGGTTTTAATAAAAGAATATTAACTTTCAGCTTTCGGTAAGTTAATAGTACATAAAGTAGGTGTACGTTGGTGAAAATAAATGTTGTAATAATATTTACCTTTAACAATATTGTAAAATATTTTACAATATTTTTTCAAATTTTACACGAGTCCTATATCTTATCGGATAGACAAATGCAACCTAGTGTTAAAACATTCTGCCTACACTATACAGTTAGATAATTCTTAACATAACAACTCAACATAAAATAAATTATTAGCATTTATCTTATTAAATAAGTGTAATTTCATAACATATTTAATTATACACCATTGTAATTTCATAACATATTATTAGGCTAAGTAGAGAAAACATTGTGTTCAGACACTCCATTCCCCGGTTCTCAATTTTTAACAAAAACAAATAAAAACACTTGTCTTGAACTGAGAAATGAAAACTTCTGAAAACAATTTCTAGAAACGAATTTGATATATCACGCAATTCGAAGTAATTCGAGCGAATAAATATTTTTATCAATTCTATTTCCATATTGAAAGATGAAACTGATATTTTATGTCATAAACGTCGTTTTGTTTACTGCCGGCAATTTCCACTCGTCTGACAAATTGATACACGTCGGGTCAAACAATCGCGGGGCCTTTCCCCAAATGACTTACCCTTAGGGATGTTTTTATCTATAATAGCTCCTAGAGTTGATCCTAGTATTTTTATGACATCTAATAAAAAAAATTGTCTCATTTAAAAACAAAAAACACTACGACGACAAAATCATATTCATATTATTTTTTTATTATATATTTAGAAGCCAGAGGTTTTGGGGCCACCGTGATGCAGGGCACAAGTGTGCGTCTGTAAGCGTAAGGGTTGCGGGTTAAATTTCTGCTGGGGGAGTAAAATATTTACTTTTCCAAGCTCTGGTACGACGCGAAAGAAAGCGTTGAGTTTCGCCTTAACACGCAATGCCTTAAAAATTCTACGACAAATCGCAAACGGAAGTGGCTTAATAGAAAAGGTTTCAAATTTGCAGGTTTCCCCAGAAGCTTAAAAAAATGTATGTATAATAAAAAAATATTTATTAAATATGTCACACGATAAAATAAATAAGCTTAGAAATTAATACATAGTTGTGAATTTGATTTTTTTGACCACCCAAGGCAATGAAATATTGCTATTTCCTCTTTTTCCGCCACACTATTTTACCTTTACCGGAAAACAGAGAAACTACTGTCTATTATTGTTGGACGTTGAAAAAATATTATATTACAAAATATTTTGTCATTTCTTCTTACTCTTTATAATTTACGCTATATTCTTTAACCTATAATCTAAATATTTAAGCTACTTTAACCAAAATATCACTGATATCCATTACTTACTGCTTTTAAAAAAATACATTTCTAGAGTCTAAACAGACGCAAAAAAATATTTATGATACCTTTTTAGGCCTAAGGGAACAACATAGCGTATAACATTTTTTTGTTTCTTTAAATATATATTAATAACCAATACAAAAATATTTATTTTACTTCTATATTTCTCTTGGAGCATAACAAAACATATTAACTTTCGTAATAAACTGGAAACGAGTAAAAATGTAACATAAATACACGCTACATCTACGTTTAATGTCCACCGTAATTACCTTTACAGGTAGGAGCGGATACGTATTTGTTTTGTTGTAACAAATCCGCTGAAACCAAGGATTTGTTCGCAGTAATATACGCTCCGAGTGGAGCAGTAAGTTGTCGCTGTATGTTCGAGAGAAGCCTTCGGAATGCTATTGAACACTGCTCCATTGATATATTAGTGATGATTTTAAATACAATATTTATAATACTATATTTCTCCATTTAATAATTTCGTAGTGTGAGTGTGAGTTTAGTACGATTTAATAAATAGCTTGTATTATTAAATAAAAAAAAATTAAAGCAGCTTCACGCTGTATCCCGCACCAGCAGAGTAGGCAGAGGGAACCTAGCGTTAAGACACTCCGTTTTCCACTTTCTGCCGAATTCTGGAGGCATTGCGTGTTAAGTGGCGGAACTCAACGCCGCGTTTGTCCTCGATACGAGAGCGAAGAAATGAAAATATAAACCCACAACCAATCGGTTTTACAGTCACACTTTCTGCCCCTGCGCCACGACTGGCCTCATAACTTGCATTATTAAATGGAATACTAATACTAATAGACGTAATAAATAAATACAAGTAGATATTATTTTTTACACAATTTACAAAAAAACCGCAGAGGCATGGTAAGGCGATTCTTATTTTTACAACATTTTTTATGTCACGACTCCCGTTAATAGCTTTCTTACGACATCTGTAGCGGTCAAAGGAGTCACCGAAGCTCCATTACAATTAAACCATTTTCTCTTAATATCCTATTGCAAAGCAATGACTTCTTTTCTGTCCTTTTACGGCGTTTCATTTGTATCAAGAGACATTTCGTTCTTCCTAATAAAATTCTTTAAAGTAGCCAAATTAAATATTTGTTTCTTTTATTTTGAATATTTCGCCAGTAGAAATATTTTATAATTACAACGAACACTAGAACAATTGAAAAATAACCTTATGGATCGTGTCGCGCTTTACTTATTGTATTTTTAATTTAAGTGGCAAAAAGAGAAGTTAGACAATAGAACAAAACTGAATTGAAACCTCGACTGTGCTAATTAAACAGAAGCGCAGTTACATTTGCGGTAGATCTCTTTCACAATCCGTCCCCGCCGTGTAAAATATTCCTGTCTGTATGTAAGAACAATAGATAAGGTTTGAAAATATCGCAGTCGTTTTTGCTTATAGCAGACGAATGGCTTGCTTTGTTAATATTATAATATACTTCATAGAATATTATAAACATTATTACATGTTTTTTGTTTTCTGCTTCATGTTGTATCTCGCATGTAGCAGGGTAGGCAGAGGGAGCATTGTGCTAAGACATTCCACTGTCCTCTTTCCGCCGATTTCTTGAGATATTATATAT
Organism: Heliconius himera; assembly: GCA_021202915.1. Lineage (NCBI taxonomy): Eukaryota > Metazoa > Arthropoda > Insecta > Lepidoptera > Nymphalidae > Heliconius > Heliconius himera. Next base: position 162,118 of record JAJHJA010000079.1, on the reverse strand, counting down.
TGCGTGGCGGAACAAAACGCCGCGTTTTTGCCTCGACACCAGAGGGAAGAAATGGAAAAAATAAATATTTCATTTTCTGGAATAAGAATCGAACTCACACCTCCCCAAGAGAACTTGTCGCGTTTACAGTCACACGCTTGTGTCACTACGTAAATATATTTACTAGCGAGTTCTGATTTACTTAAATATTTCACATTTTCGCAGACCAAGATTCTGCCTCTAAAAATAAAAGTAAAACAAAATTTTGTGACAGAGTACCTAATTTATCGACAGATATGTTATATTGAAGCTAAATGAATATACAAAAAATAAATTATCAATTAAACTAAGGAAAAAAGAGAAAAATAGTTGATAGAAGTGTGAAATATACAAAAAATAAAGAGTAATGATCATATATCGTTACAATGTGAAATTCAGAAAATATATTATTCGATTTCAGATAATATTTGCCATATTTATTGTTATTGGCGACAGATTACCGCCAATTGTCGCGGAAAAATGACGATCGTGGATTTATGCAACGAAACAACGGCCGCGTTATTCGTGTGCGGTTTTATACGCAATTACACTGATATTCAATTACGAAACAAATACTTCTGATACAACATTACGGTCTATTTCAGATGTAGATTATTGTTTTTCGTATTTTATAAAATCTAATTGTATTTTGTCGTACGGGCGTACGAAGGTAGCTTAGGGCCCACAAGAAGGAATTGCTTTTTGGACGATCATTAAGGTTTCATATATTAACCATGTTAAAAAAAAAGAGATTGATATATATATTTGCTTGTAATATCATTGGAATCAGAATATATTTGCGTGAACATGAGCATATCCCAGAGGGTATATAAGAGGAGGTTGATAACATTTGACGAGGCGCAAGAGGTGTGCAGTAGCGTTTGACGCTCCGTTCTCTTTGATTAGAGCGCAAAGCTTAAAAACAAATAAACAAATAAATAATTGTGTTTATATGTTTATAAGTCATGTTAAGAGACCCACATTCAAGAATCTTTTTTTAATTGAATTGAGGTACTTAAAACTTTGAGGCCTGTAGTAGCGCAGCGGCACAACTCAACACGCAAATACTCCGGCGGAAAGTGGAGAGCGGAGTGTCCTTACACTAGGCTCTCTTTATCTTCCCGACTCTCTCTGTCTTCCCTGCTACATGCAGGATATAGCGTGAAACTGAAAGAACAGAACATTCCAATTTTGGTAACACTTCACTTCAATTCACTTCAATTCAAATATTAAAATCGATTCAGTAGTTTTTGAGATATAAGGTATCCCTACATTTCTAATTTAATTGTCATAAAGAGCCCCATAAAATTTAAATTGATCTTTAGTGTTTTTCCTAATGAACTATTGCGTATATTTTTTTCTTTTACTTTTATGAAGTTGTTTTTTTATAATTATTTTAGATTTGTACTCATATCGAGTTTAATGTATTTCTGGAGGGGACTAGTGTAATGTGTTACCTTAGTTACTGACGTGTATTTTGAGTCACTTTTATTTTATCACTTTCCAATTAATTTGTTATTTAACTTTTGATAATTTTTTCGCAACATTATTCAGATAAAACTAATAAATTGCAAATCTAGCTTTGTTGTATCTACATATTAAATACGATGCAATACTTTATTTTACAGAAAACTTTTTAACTGCATTTTCGTAAAAACAGAAATAAAAAATAAAAAGAACTGTTTCGTTTAAGTACTAGATTCTGTTATCCGCGCCATCAGCTGCAGTCTTAAAATACATGCACTCTATTTAGATACGCCGCTGATACTACTAACTCTAGTATTTCCTATTTGGACTTAACGTTTATTTCATTTTACAAATCTGATATCAAGAAACATTTTACTGGGAAGAAAAAGAAGAAAAGAAAATAAATTACAAACATTTTCTAACGCCTATTCAAAACTTGAATAAGCATGGTTAATTCTCATCAGTATATTATTAAATCGTATATCAGTATATACATTCTATTTTGAAACATCAACAGGGGTGGCGCGCCGTAAATCAACATAATTTATTCCAAGAATATGACTGACGCTGTCATATTGTAAAAATATCTTATAAAATAAACAAGGAATTCTAACCCTATGGTTAAAAAATATATTCTTGTAGCTCAATTTGCTTAAAACTTAATGTGAACATTTCACACGAAATATCGATTCAATATAAATATATAAAACTATTCTAGGTAGTTAGTGACTGGCAGACAGACAGACAACTACGCGGCGTAGAACACTGAAATGTTGCATGAATATTTGTCGGGAGTATAGGGAGGCACTAATTGAGGATTACACAAGACTCCTACGAGAACTACGAGAACGAGAAAACAGGATTTTACGTTTTATAGTTCACATGAACAAAGTTTCGGGCAGCCATTAGTATAAAATATATTGGATGCTTAGTTCCTGAGAATAAACTTTTTGCCTTCCTATTATTTGACCAATAATATATGTCAGTAAAAAAATAGCTTAAAAAAAGTAGGTATATTATTTCAAAGCGGCATATTTTTTATATAGAGTTACTTTAAAACAAGCAACATATTATCCTTAATCCTATTTTATACCTCTACCACAAAGCTGCTGAATAATAATTTATGTATATTTAAATATTACATTTTAATTAGCTACTCTTTACTCTCATTAACAATTATTTATGAATTACAAAGTACTCACAATTAATGTTCATTAACTCTTTACAATTTATATATGTGAGTATATGTTCGGACATATGCTTAAAAAGAATTAAGCTAAAAGAAAAAAAATAAATAAAATTATATTAAAAAAATTAAATCAAATTATCTGCACGCTGTATCACGCACACAGCAGGGTAGGCAGAGGGCACCTAAGAGACTTCGCTCTCCACTTTCCGCTGAGTTCTGGAGTCATTGCCTGTTGAGTGGCGGAACTCAACGCCGTGCTTTTTAGAAAGAATATAAAAAAATCCAAGAGGCATATTTTCTAAAAAGTAGTATAATTTTGGCTTAGCAGCACAAGAAATTCGACAGATTGTGGATTCAATTCCCACTCAAGGAGATGGAATATTTATTTAAATTTATATTTCTATTATAAAATAATTTTACTCTACTAACTATTACATACAAATATAGTCACTTTCACTGTCTTACAACATTGAAAATAGTATTACTAAAATGGAAAATGTGTATTAAAGTGATAATTAATCGAATGATCTATTCACAGAGTAATCTATATATTCCATATATATATATAAAAGGGCTTGTGCTGACTGACTGAGGTAAGACGCACGCAGAGCCGTAACCGCTGATGGTAGAAACGTGAAATTTGGGCAGATGTCTATTTTCATATTCTGGACATCCACTAAGAAGGGAATTTGAAAAATTTTAACCCTAAAGGGATGAAATAGGGGTTGAAAGTTTGTATGGAAAAAAAATTTAATCTGTACCGATTTTTATAAAATTTAAAATTCAGACTCTTAAAAATATTTAATTGAACACGTGTTTCATGGTTTTTAAGAATTCACCCCCTAAGGGTTCAAATAAGGAGTTGAAAGTTTATATGGAAAAATCTTTAAATTGCCACCGATTTTTATAAAAATTAAAATTCACAGACTATTAAAAATATTTTATTGAACACGTGTTTCGTGGTTTTTTTTAGAATTCACTCCTAATAAGCGGGCGAAGCCGCGCGCGCCCTCTAGTTACGGATAAAAAAACTCAAAACAAATACGTATTTACCAAAATAAACAAGTGAAAGTATGTAAAGAGCTTCTTTAATAACACAATATTTAGGTAGCGCGTTCATCTGGAAAATATGTACGTAGAATAATGAGGTCGTTTAATAAAACGTTTCCACCAAAGACTTACGATTCCGCACCTCTCATTTTGTAGCTTTTTATCTAGATAAATAATCTAAGTAAACTGAGCTAAATTATAGAAATCAACAACATTTCAAATATTTCTTAAAGTTAATTTTTACTTTACAGCAATGGTTTAACAACTTCAAGCTTCATTGTTAGAGCAAACTTTAACGTATTAGATTTCTTTGCTATTAGACAAACTCAGTAATGCTGATTTTATTTCATCTAGCAACATGAGATATTTCTTCAATAAAACTTAGTATATATATGCAAATAATGCTCCCAAGTTTTTTCCTCTGACCTTTAATGTGTTTGCCACTGTGAAAGGGGGAACCTATATCAATAGCGTTATAGGAGATTAACATAATGAGAGATTGAGCGAAGGAGTTACAAAATTATGTGATCCCTCGGGTGACGTTAGACGTAACGTCGGTTTTTATCATCAAATTTAAGAGTTTTCCAAACAAAAGGTTTATTTATTTTTGTAATATACCAATATAAATATGATATTAAAATACAAGAGTATTTAATCTCTAATTTGGATTACTTTTGGAAACGGACACAATATTTTTTAAAGATAATATCTAAAACACATACATTGAAATGAAAGTTTCAGGCAATTGAACAAGAAAGTTTCTTTGTAGTAATGTTGCCGAACCAAATAATTTACATTTAAATAACTTTTTTTATTTTTGTACTTTTTCAAATTAAGGGAAAACAAAATATTAAAGGAAGTTTGCCAAAAACAATAGTGAAAACGGCATTCAAAATAAGTAAGCCGTTTTTGAATTTAGCGTAGTACACGTGCACAAGCAGATAAACAGTGAAACACATCTATTACAATAGTAAATACCTCCAATAATAGACTCCTTTGATGGCCATTGTGTTATTTTCGAATAAAAAATTAAATTAAATAAATTTCCGTGCACCCCTCTAGTTAAATTACGCAGGCGAGAAAAAAGCTTTTTAAAAATTATTTATTTATTTAATTTTACAAAGAACCTTTCTGTATCAGAGCAAGTTGAAGACAAAGTATATTAATTTAAAAATTATATTATTGAAAATAGTTAACTCAGCAAATATATTGAACTCTATTGTTTGTTTCCACGAGCTGCAAGTGCGGCGTCATGGGAATGTATCTTTACACGTTGTTAACTCCTCCCTCCTTAAGATGGAAGCTGGTTCTGCAGGTTCCTGAAGCGTCCTCGCTGCTGATTTTCTCCGGGACTCTGCGTAAATGCTTGTAGATTTTCCGCATAATAAAAATTATTATAAAAATGTATATAATGATCGTAGGCCAGCTGGGAACAGCCATGATATCTATTTCTTAATCTTCTTCGAGAGTTTGAATGCTATTTGTAAGTTGATGTATAGAATCGAGAGATATATATTCTATTTCCTTCTTTCAGGTAAGTGTACCCTTCGTTACCAAGTGCAGGGAACTTGGATTGAGGAATAATTGTTAGGTTATATTTATCAGGAATGGAATAAAGATGTACATAATCATATATCTCAGGAGCAATGGAAGGAATTTCTAGGATGAAAGTTAAGAAATGTTCTGTACTATATGCTTTCACCGTAATAGACTGCTCTATTTTATTTATATCAATAATATTAATCTCTGTTTTAAAGGAATATATTCTTTGCAAATTTAATAATTCTAAAATTAAATTTCTAGGGCTTAAAATACTAGGGTGCATTAATTACACCTAACTTTGAAAATAGCATAGCATCTTCTAGTAACGTTAATGTTACTAGAAGATGCTATGCTATTTTCCATCCAAAATAGACTGTAAACTAAAACCTAGTTGTACGTATATTTCTAGAAAATGCAATTGATTAATAAAAATATTATAATGAAATGTAATATTCCTTAAGACAAATGTTAAACGATGTTGATTTTCATTTATTTTACTTAATTGATCTGAAAATTCATTTATTGTTGAATTGGCTAACGTTATTGAATGTCGCTGAAAGTTCTGAATACTATTAACTGAACTACGAATTTTATTAATTTCATTTTCAAATCTAATGGCGTCGTTGGCGTCTAAATTTCCTGTTATAACTTTTATTACTGAACCTAATCCATTTATAATACCACGCTTAATTCTAGAAGTAGGATTAAGAAACAATAACTTTTTATTAATTAAATCTAACTTATATTCTATTTGATCTCTGTAGGCTTTATGTATCCTCTCAGATGAAGTATTAACTTCTGCATTTTTAGTACTCGCATACAATGATATAAGTTCTTTAAAAGTAAACTGCAAATGAGTTATATTATAGGTACAAGCAAGGTTAAATTTATCATTCTGTTTAAGAATTTGACCTTCTTTAAATAATAAAATTCCATGTGTATTATCTATAGGGTCTATGGTTATTTTGGCTCCTACCTGGAACACGAGGGCTCCAGTTATGAGGGACCTGAAACAAGATGAGGTCTTCGTAGCAACTTAAAACGAACTCTATTAGAAGTAGTGTTTGGATGATTATTTATAATCTCCGTTCCATTATTAGAGTGCAAATTTATTATTTTATACGGACCTTTGAAGTCTGGTATGGCTTTATCTCTGAGCGTCGTTTTAACTACTTGCTCATAGACTGTTTCACCTACCTTATATTTTTTTCTTATGTTGTTCTTGTTTTGTTCTTTTTTCAATGTAACTATTTTGTTCTCAGTATTATTTACTTTGGTAAATACGTTTTTAACTAATGTCCTAGAATTTGTTGATCTATTGTCTACTCTATATTTCGAACTGGGCGTTCTTTTAAGGTGAAATTTCTTAGCTTGTCTGTCATTATCGTTATATTTAACTAATAAACTTTTATTTTCATTATCTGTTTGGGAATAGTTAGTGGATACTAAGTTATCGGGTTCAATTATACTGATACCCATATTGTCAGTTTTTTCGTCAGTCTTTGATATGAGAATGTTATGTCTGTCATTGTTGTCAGGCTCCATGTTAATATGATTATTATTACAAGGTACAAGAGGAACCTGTGCTACATTTTCATTAGTTTGTGCACCTACGTCTTGTAATAGTCGGTCAATTAAATTGTCATCTTTTTTATCATTAGAATTCACGGTCGATAAAGATTCTATACTATTTTGAAATAGTTTTGTCCTGCGTCGCTGCTGCGGGGCGTCGGCATTTGTATTTGGTTTGCCCTTTTTATATATATTGTTATAGGGTTTTAATTTAAATCTAGATATGTTACATATGATTCGTCCTTCTGAATTGGAATTGATTACTGTGGTTATAAATTTTCCGTTTGTAACATTAATAATAGCAGCAGGGGATACTAATCCCTTAGACCAAACATAGTCATCGTAAATATAAAATCCGTCAGTATAATTTGTTTTTAACGTGATAAGTTTTTCACACTTTGGTTCTACTTTTATAAGTTTCTTAGGATAGTCGAAATAAATAGGTATGTCGGCTGTCGCTGTATGTAGTATTTTATTTTTCAAATTAATATTACTAGATAATGATTTCAATAAATCTAAACCTATTAGTCCTTTGTATTTAGGATCGAATTCAAAAATAAGGAATTTATGAACAATATCACTATTAAAGATTGGGGGTAAGGGTAAGTTAACTACATGGCTATGCTGTGTTGTCGCATGAGCTGTTTTTATTTCAAATGGTTCATACTCTACACAATTTTGAAAAATAGAATTAAATATAACTTCTGGTGAAATAAGGGATCTAGAAGCTCCTGTGTCAATTAAAAACTTACCTTTAAATTCGGGTATTTCTATGTAGGGTAAATGATCTCTATCTTGATTATTTATTTTAATTACCTCTTTACGTCTGGATCTCTGCCTAACGTAAAATCCTGTTGGTTACTTATTTCCTCGTTGACTGGTTCATAAGTATTCTGCTCGTCTGGTATATTATCGTAATACTCACCTGGGGTGTAATATTGAAAGTAATCATTGAGCTGCTGCTCCTGTGGCTCGTCAGTATAGAAAAGCTCTTCCACTGCGAACTGTGGCTTCTCGGGCTTATTTATTGACCTCATAGTCACGTCCGATACTTTTTGGTGTGGATTTAATTGTTGTTGAGGAATGTTACCTCTATTATTCATAAACGGTCTATAATTACCTGAGGGTTGTCGATTTTTCCACGGTAGCATGGACTGAATCCACTGTTGACGTTGTTCTGGCGTCCAATTATTTTGCTTAGGGGTAAAATTTTAATTTACGTGCATAGGGGGATTGTTAAACTTAAATTGCGAATTTGGAAATGGAATAAAATTTTTATAATTCTGTTTAACCTTACTTTGTGAGGTTGACATATTAAAATTATTATTAAATCTATTGTATGTGAGCCTAGCTTCTTCCTGCCTAGCGGCTACAATGGCTAGCTCTAACGTGGTAGGCCTAGCTAGACGTACACCTATAGAAATTTGGAAGTCTAGTTGGTTTGTATACTGTTCTATAACCATGTTTTCATAATATTCTTTATTACTATGATTTCCTACAGATAAAAGGGTATCGAGCATATCTCGAAGGCGTTTACCAAAAGCTTCGGCGTCTTCATTTTTATTACGACGCGTTCGAGTTAGCTCTTGCATAAGTTGAATTTCATTTCTAGGTTCACCTAATCGTCTAATCGAAGCGCGTTAAGTTACGTCCCATGAATCGAGAAGTCTCTTCGTATGCTATCGCATCTATTGCGGCTCCACTGAGTCTACTTTTAATTAAACAAACAATAGCGGGGTGGTGTTTCGCTGTGCCCTCTATAAATCTTAATATATTATCTACTTCTCTAATATAAAAATTCAATGTTTTTGTATTACCATCATATCGTGGCATAAAATCTGAAATTAGCTTAAAACTAGAATTGTCGCAATTTTCAAAAGACATTTTATCTTTTAATCACGAATTTAATAAAACAATTCAAATAATTCAATTTATTATATTATTATTTATTTATTAAAATAATTCGATTTCATTCAAAATTATTATATTTATTTAATTATTATTTAATTATCAATTATTAATTCATAATATTATTTCATATTTATTATTTCATAATAGTAAATGTCTAACGCGATTCGAGCTATATAGACAGATACATTAAAATAGTACGGAAGGAAATATAGCAAAGGAACTTGGATAACAAGAGTACTCACCAAAGAAACCTCTGCATCTCCAACCGGGACTCAACTGCTTGGCAGAACCTCCGATGCTTAGGGTGCTCCGCTGGTCTCGCCTTCGTAGATTCTTCTTCTTAATAGATCGCGGTAATAACGATTGAAACCGTTCGCTGGCTTTAAGAGTTATATTATAGCCAAACGCCGCGATCCTACCGACTGCGCCAGTTAAATTACGCAGGCGAGAAAAAGGCTTTTTAAAAATTATTTATTTATTTAATTTTACAAAGAACCTTTCTGTATCAGAGCAAGTTGAAGACAAAGTATATTAATTTAAAAATTATATTATTGAAAATAGTTAACTCAGCAAATATATTGAACTCTATTGTTTGTTTCCACGAGCTGCAAGTGCGGCGTCATGGGAATGTATCTTTACACGTTGTTAACTCTCTAGATGCGTAAATTTTATATCAAATACTAATACTTCACTTTACACATTTCATTTCTGAGCAGGAAAATATTTAGTAATTTATGGACAATAATTAGAAGAACAGTTTTATATTTATTTTTCTCTAAAAAACACTGTTTTACCAACCAAAACAATTTAGGATATGTCCATGAATAATTAAGGTACCATTAATTGTTACTTCCACCTTAAGGTAGTTAATTATGAAAGTATTTGGGTATAAGGAAATTAACTGACTACTAAGGCTTGGTTAGTTGAGAAAACGTCTGACTTGAGAAGACGATACTAGATTCGAATCCCGTCCAGGGACTATTTCCATTTATAATACTTAAATAAAATAAGGCTTTGAGATCGATTAATTCGCTACAAGTGCTATGATGATATCTATTTTTTCATCTTCACAGTGTATCCCGCATAAAGCAGGGGAGGCAGGGGAAACAGTGTTAAGACACTCAAATTCAAATTAAAATTCTTTATTATTCAAATAGAATATTATAAGCACTTTTGAATCGTCGAATGAACATATAAACAAAAAGCTACCGGTTCGGAAGGCAGTTCTGCTCCCCACTTTTCGCCGATTTTTCGAGGCATGGCGAGTTGAGTGGCGGTACTCAACGCCGAGCTTTTGTCTTAGTACCAGATCAAATACCAGAAATAAAAATATAAGCAAACAATATTTCATTCCCCGAATGGGAATTGAACCCACAAACATAAATCTTAATTATAATGAATTACAATAATCGATATAGTAGATATATTATAATACTCGTATTTATTAAAGCGGCTATCTTTTTCCGTGCACTATTTTATGAGAAATAAAGAAAAATAATAATAAACTAAACAAATATTAATTCTTCTTCTATAATAAGTTACGAAATGCGTATTTCTTTGTTGTATGAGTGTCACGAAACGAATACCGGATGGGATTTTTGGTAATAAAGAGCAATATAACATGCTTATATATGCCGAGAATGCAATATAGAATATAAGTTGTGCCCGAACTTTTGCTAAAATGTATAAAGTATACAGTGGATGAATAATATACGTTCTCATCGGCCTACGCCGTTAAATTTGATATATTTTGAATACTTCAAAAATGTAAAAAACTCAAACCAACACAATATATCAATTCTTTTACACCTTACATTGCATCCTCATAATTTTTATTCTCGTCTAATCTGTCGATTAACTTAATAATGAATCGTTTTATTATATCATCAAGAACAGTGTGATCACATGTGGTTCTCTACTCTTGTACAGTGATAGTGTTAACTTTATCTTTCACTTTTAATAAATGGAACACTGAAATAAAATATCAAGAATTAAATATGTGACGATGCTATCAGTACAAGTGGTATAGGCAGGTTGTCAAAAAGCAGTATAAACGGGCTTAGGCCGAGCAAGTGAACGATAAATGGTCAAACCTACACCTTCAGATCTCGCGGACTGTAATTATTTTATTCATTTTATTAAAACTAATAGTGTTAAACTGAGCTTTGTTCCGTGTGAGAGCAACACTCTCACGTTGTAGACAGAAGTCGTGTAGTGGAATTTTTCTTAACTTACTATCTTACTTCCACTGTTTTAGCTTTGTGGTTAAAAAGTAATAAAAACGCTATAGCAAGTCCAAAAAGATAAGGGGATGAAATCCGTCAATGGTATTAAGACCATTACAACTAAGCTAACACGTGCTTGCATACAGACTCGCTTGGACTATTCCGATTTTCAATACACCACAAGCGGTGCCTTATAAAATGAAACTTTTTATAATAATATTTTATCCTATATAATATTATCCAATGTCGTTTTATGTGTGAAACTATGCAGCTGCGCACATAAATTGTTGGCCAAAAGGCTTGTTAGCAGACAGGTGTCCGTTACTTTCGAACACTACTAATAACTGACATGAGCACTTTTTAAATATTTCACAATACTTTTTTTGTATTAAGTATGTTACATAATGGTATGTTATTCCAATATGTTGTTACGATGAGAACATGACATTGTGGATACCATCCACACTGCAAAAATGATTTTTTTTTCAGCTTCACGCTGTATCTCGCATGTAGCAGAGTATGCAGAAGAAGCCTAGTGTTAAGACACTCTGATATCTACTTTCCTTAAACTTTTAAAATCCCTGTATATGTTTATTCTGATTAACATATATGATCATATAATATGTCATAATTAGTTAATAACCTCATGTACACTAAAAGCGTTCTCGGCTAATTAACTATGTCATTAAGTTAAAAGGCCGTCACATGTGAAGGTGAAAAATATAAGTTATATTTCGATAATGATTTACTATCAACATTTCTATTTGATCTGCGAAAATGTTAAGTTAAATTTTGACTCGTTTAAAATGATAAAAAAATATGTTTATCACTTCGACGTGATTTGTATAAAAATATTTCTAAAATACTTTATAATTGTGTCTACGGTACCTTAATATTATTATTTCACATTTTTTTTTTGTTTTTGTTAAGTAACATTTTATTGGAATATATAAATTAGAATGTATTTTAATGAAATTTAACAAAACTTTTTTATATATAGTTATTTATTTAGTTTTGATAGTATGTCTTTTTGCGCACTAACCGGAAACTTTTACCAGTGCCGGATATTCCAGCCGGACACAGCCCTTATTTGTCATTTCCGAATAAGCCATATTCCTAAGCGCTTAAAAACATCTTACTTCCGTAAGACACTTGTCCTACTATTGTACTTATATATGTCATTTTTTTTCATTGCTCTATTTGAAATTCGAAAGGAAACTGGAAGAGGCCAGTCGTGGCGCAGTGGCACAAAGTGTGACTGTAAAACCGACTGGTTGTGGGTTCGATCCTCACTCGAGGAGATGAAATATTTACTTAAATTTACATTTACATTTCTTCGCTCTGGTATCAAGGCAAAGCGCGGCGTTGAGTCCTGCCACTCAACACGCAATGCCTCCAGAATTCGGCAGAAAGTGGGGGGAACGGAGTGTCTTAACACTAGGTTCCCTCTGCCTACCCTGTTGTGTGCGGTGATTATAGCGTGAAGCTGATTTTAATTTTATTTAAAAGGAAATTCAAGAAATTAAATCTTAGTGCTCCCCTGCACTCAACAACAACTCTACATGCCAAATTTGAAGTTTCTGCGCTGCGTAGGTACCCACTCAGTAACGGAAGTTTTACATATTATATTGATTGATCAATGTGGTTTGTTTATTAAATACTTTTAATCCCTTTAACATAATTTTTGAGCAAAAAGTGTATAAATCGTGTCACTTAAAGTGTTTATTTTTTACACTATTCAATGCAATATCAATATTTAAAAAGAGCTATTTTGTAGGTGTTGTTGCTATTAATAAATATGTATATTTTATTATCAGTAAAAGTATCAGAAGGTTTTACTATCCATCGTGGGCACATTTCTGTTATCCAACCGTCTTATTATAGATTTATTTATAAATCTTATAAAAAATCTAATAATATTAACAATATTTAACTGGATTCTAATCCTATGAGGTCTACACGTAGTACTAACCTATTGGTTTATTTTGCCGTAGCTGTCAACATGACAACTGCTATTGCTCGTGGCGACACCTACTACTCTATTTAGAGTATGTTATCTATTATAGAATCAATTAAAACTAAAACAATAATTACAAACCGAAATGTAATAATTGCGACATTACATTAAAACTAATCCATAATCAACGCGTCGTCATATACATATATGGAAACTTCTAAGGTTTTAGCAAATTACTTGTTTTTAAGTAACTTAGAATGACGGCAGAAACTAATGAAACAAAATAATATTAATAACGCCAGTGTGCAACCGACAGCTCATTAAACATGTACTAGTTGCTATATTAAATCTGTAAAATTTTAGTTAATTAGAGTGTCAATTAGGAATTAGAAATTAAAGCGTATGTTCATGTTTAATGATACCATTACTACCGCCATTGACAACAATACTGTTTTTATTAAATAAATAATAATATTAAAAATATAAAAGCTAAACCAGTGACGCCTAACGTGGCGCGAGGTCACAAGCATGCGGCTGTAAACGTATTTATGTATATGGGTTCAATTACCCCTCGAGGAAATTAAATATTTAACATCTGCTAACGAGTCAAAGCGTGGCGTTGAGTTCCGCCGCTCAACGCTCAACTCGCAATGCCTCCAAAATCCGGTGGAAAGTGGGGGACGGAAGTGTCTTGACAGCAACGGAGAGTTATAATACTGGGTTCCCAGCTTTCCTCTGCCTACCTTGAAGTGAAGCTTAAAATATATATAAATAAAAAAAAGTAATGACTCACAAAATGAAATTTAAATTGTTAACGTTGCGCATAAAAATCTTGAATTTAAAAACTCAACGCGCCAAATAAAAATATTAATTAAACGTAACTCGTTATTGACGCGTAAAAGATATATGTTAGCACACACAAGCACACGAGGTCTGACTTTAATCGTATTAATATTAGCGGGGAGAGATGGATCGGCGGCAGAGTCGTCCCTCAGGGAGCTATTACCCTGTTGTAATTCTGTCCTCGTCCTTGATTTAGTGCTCTAAGAATGAAAATTACGAACTAAAATTTAACCTTAAAGGCTTTTTAACGCAGGTTTCCCTGCGGAATTCTTCATTTAATATATTTTTTTGAAAAATATTTAAAAATGTTTTATGAACTGAATAAAGTAACATCTATACAATTACTTGGAACTGCGCTTCCGATGCCGGAGGGCTTCTAAAATGCAGGAAAAGTATAAGTTAAATATTTCATTGGTGTACTATATATAGAAGCAAAATGTTATTTTCCCTTTGTAGCACAATTTTTTAGGTTATATTTAAGTCTAGAAAGTAAGAGTGCGTATTAAAAATATTTCGGAAATAAATTTTAAGCAAAGGAAACCTATTCTGAAGTATTCGCTCGAGTAAAGGTCACCGGTCACCTTCGTTCCATTTCGTCACGACAGGCAAGTGAAGATTTTTACTATGTGAGGAGACGGAGGCGAAAGTGTCTTAACGGGAAAGGAGTGTTTTAAAACTAGATTCTCAGGTTCCATCTGCTTACGCGCTATGATATGCAATGATGATGATGAGGTCGCGTGGTACAATTTGAAACTGAAAAAGAAAAGAAAAAAATATATATTCTTAAGATCCGTACCTGTACAGAAAGCAGGAAAATCCTTTCCGAAAATGTTACATGGGTTTACTTTTGCTTTCTATTCGCCTTACAAAATCATTATTTATATGAAAATATTACGACTATTAGTATCCGGGCTTCACTCGGTAAACATCAAAGCTTACAAGCTCGCTTAAGTTATACAAAAATGTATCTTATTATATATTGAAATTTTCGACTTTATTCGGAAAGTATATATAAAAATATTCATTGATGACTATCATCAAAGAGACATCATATTTTGTTTTAAAACACATAAAATTAATTATTTATCATTCTATCTTGCCGGTCGTGGCGCAGCGGCACGAGGTGTGACTGCAAAACCGACAGGTTGTGGGTTCGATCCCCACTCGAGGAGATGAAATATTTACTTAAATTTATATTTCCATTTCTTCGCTCTGGTGTCGAGGTTAAGCGCGGCGTTGAGTTCTGCCACTCAACACGCAATGCCTCCAGAATTCGGCAGAAAGTGGGGAACGGAGTGTCTTAACACTAGGTTCCCTCTGCCTACCCTGCTATGTGCGGGATACAGCGTGAAGCTAATTTAATTTATTTTTTTAATTCTATCTTGAAAGAAAAAACGACTTAGCTTTACATATTGTCAAAAAAAATATTTATAGATACACTTACTTGATTATTATATAAAGTATATTGTATTCATCCATATAACACTACAAATACCCGTATAACATTACAAATTCAACAAATTTACGCTAGGAATAAGATAGGAAGCGGAGAATTCTTAGAAATAGTTTATAAGCAGTGTGTGTATCTTTAGTACCAGCGAGGTATATTTTTTCATGTTTTATACATATACGTATCTTAAAATAGTATTATCTTGATGTAGAAATATCCCTTTAATAAAATAACTGTTAAGAGGATAGTTGATCTTTTGAAACAGAAAGAAATGAAAAGACAGCAATGAATTAATATTATTTATAGATTTCGATAGAAAATTTCTCCTTATAAGAATGAGGTAAGCAGCTAATTTAAACACGCGTCTCCACCCTCGGTGGTTGGTGCAACGTTAACTGTCGATATTAGCTTTGGATGGCTCGTCTGATGACTTGTCTGCTGGCATGACTGGTCTGGCTGGTATTTCTAACTTGGTATTATAATATATAAAAAAAATGATTAATTCCAATATTTCTAAATACTTACACTAAGTACATATTATAATTTTGTGGATGTCTTTTACAAAGTTTTATCTTACTTGTTAATATAACTTTAAACGATAAAAGTAAGAATTAAATTTGCACGCCTCGATGTATCCATCACTTGGATATAAGTACACGAGGCAATTTCGCAAATTATCTTCTCCTTTTTTACGATATCAAC
The DNA here is from genome assembly GCA_021202915.1 of Heliconius himera. Taxonomy (NCBI): domain Eukaryota; kingdom Metazoa; phylum Arthropoda; class Insecta; order Lepidoptera; family Nymphalidae; genus Heliconius; species Heliconius himera. Next base: position 146,192 of record JAJHJA010000079.1, on the reverse strand, counting down.
ATAGTATATTATTTTTTATGTAATAAATGTAAGTAATAAGCACCTACAAACGTTTACATGTAATGTAAACGGTACTTAATGATAAAAAAATAATGATTATATTGATATTGTCTTTAAAAGTGCAATAGTAGGTATTAGAATGCGACAGTAATTCAGATTTGTAAATAAATTATTGTCATTGTGAATACAATAAATTGTGTATATATATACTATTACTTATACATATATAAGTAACAAATAAGAATACGAAAAAAAAAGTAAGAGAAAAAGTAAAGAAGAGGCCCAACGTGGGGCAGGGGCAACCATGCGACTGTAAACGCGACAGTTTGAGTTCCGCCACTCAAAAAAAAAATGTAGGTGCTGAATAGTTTTCGTAATTTCATAAATTAGGTTCCTCAGAAATGCAAAATTATTTGTTTTAAAATATGCAATGTTTTTCTAGGGGAGAAGTGTTGTTGGAAAAAAAGAAAGAGTTTAACCGAGTCCTTTATAAACAATCCGCACTTGCCGCTTGTGTGAACATCCAACCCAAATAAATTATCACCCCAAATTAATATTCATCCTTTAAAATTGCTCTTAATATTTACAAATTTAATTATATTTTAAATGTATATTTGTCACTAGTTCTTTATCTTATTAAAGACTAATAAAGTTTCAACAAATAAATAATTAGTTAATAGCCAGCTAACTCGAAGTCAACTTGTTGTATGGTAGGTTGTCATTTTAAGTCACTTGTATGTAATAAAAAAACAAGTTTAAGTCAATTGTTTGTACATATAAATAATTATGAATAGTGTGTAAAATTCAAGATTTAATAAGAATCATATTACAATATTAATCTGTACCAACCTTTAGCGCTGGATATGTGTAAAACACTGCCGACAAACTCTAAGACAATATAAAGCTCTCACAGCTCCATGACTCTCGCAAGGGAGAGCAGCGGTGAGTGTGCTTAACGAACTAAGCAGTTGCGCGTTTCTTTGTATGAAGTTCCGCAATCCGACGTCACTAAATTATTTAGAATGGCGCTTCTCGTTGTTAGAGTACCCACGTTGGTTTGTAAGAAAATAAATACTGTTCTTACTAAATATATTATGATTTTAAAAAGTGCTTCCATTGTTTTTATTATTTAAATTTAGTATTGTGGTAAGCTATAACGTCATTTTAAAATCAGCTACAAAAATGTATTGCGCTGCATACTGCACCCCGCTCTAAGCAGGGTAGGCAGGACGAAGCTAGTGTTAAGACACTCCGTTCTCCTTTTTCCGCTGAATTCTGGAGGCATTGTGTATTGAATGGCGGAACTCGACCTCGACACCGGAGCGAAGTAATGAAAATATAAATAACGCGATTATTTCTATATATTTATAATAGAACATAGTTTTGCTTCCCTGTAATGATAAAAAAGCTTATTAAAATACGCAAACGTATAAACCTCGCGTAAAAACTTAAAAAATTTCTTTATAAAACAGAATAAAATATCTATAGAATAACTGTAGTATTATATTTGATTTGATTGTATAATTTTAAAGAATCGATGGATGAAAATTTTGAGTAAAAGTAGCGAAAACTAAATTCAAATACATAAATATTTTATTGTACTGGAGAAAAATAACGAGTGGGCAGCACAACTTCACACCGACGCAGACTACAAACATAATCTAACATTTCTCACGAGCGCTCCAACGAAGTCTCCAGCGCCTGTCAATCAACGAAATAAAAAATATTTTCAGACGTTCTCGTATATTTCTGCTGTGCCGGTAGATTGGAGGCCGTCTGTTACGGCTCGATGACATTTTTATGAAATTGTAGTGACCCTCGAGACTTGCACGTATGTCGACTAATATATCAATTATATTTTCCTTTTGTTTTATTTATGTCATTAGTAATATTTATTTTAACATATTAAATGAAAATAATGCATTTATTTACATATTAATTGAACGGGAGGCCCCTGTGGTGCAGTGGAAAAGCCACTGACTTAATCCCATCTCGGGGAAATAAATATATCTATGTCATTTCTCCACTCTAGCAGACAAATCACGGCGTTGAGTTACGCCATTCAAAATGATATGTCTGAACAAAATGATCAAAGGTGGGGAGAAAAGTATCTTAAGTTCCTTTTAACAATTTTACTATGCGTGAACAATGTTATCTAAATACACTGTGCTAATTTAAATGGCTAAATCATTTTATAATATACTACGTATTATGCGAAGTAAGATTTAAAATTATTTAAGATAACACTAAGGTTTTCCCAAGAGATTAACTCTACCTCTGAAAGTAGAGTTTATACCGAAACATTAAATAGTATAATATTTATTCGTTTAAATTCTAGTACTTTATAGCAACGTCGCTCATTACTCATTGCTCACAATTAACCCTTTTGAGATCCTAATGGACGCAAACTTTAAACATTCCCTGTTAACATCATTAAGCTCGCTAGATCTCACTGTGTACATAGTAGGGGTCGCAATCCGGGATCCCGGGATTCAAAAATCCCGGGATCCCGGACCAAATATAGGTCTGTAAAATCCCGGTTTTAATTTTACAAGAAACCGGGATTTTCGATATTTTCATATTTTAGTTATTCGAATTAAAACATGCCTGCTATTAAATTCAGGCTTATTTAAGATATACAATGGTACATAACATACATCGGCAAAAGTAAGCGATGAGTTTTCCTCAAAATTCGGAATTTTACGATATTAACCGAGTTTGCCCGACCAACGAACGAACGAATACCGTATTTTCTCATTGGGCGTCGTTGTTGTGCGTTTTTGTTGCACGTCGGTGTTGCACGTTGTTGTTGCACGCTTTTCTAGCCCGTCAATGTTCCAGGTGTCATTATTGTTTTTCGTTAATATTGATTAATATGATATATATGTTATAACTAACTTCACGCTTTATCCCTAGCGGGGTAGTCAGAACGGAGCGCCAAACGCTACGGTCTCTACATACCTCTTTCGCCTCGTCCATTGTCATGAATCTCTTTATACATGGGGGTTCCTCATGCTTTTTACGTGACCTTCCTCCAGTATCTTTGATACTGTTTTCGAAGGTCAATCGAGATCCCCTCCTACCTCTCTTACCGCTCACTTTTCCATCATAAATCTCTTTTGCCATTCTTTCATCACTCATTCGTTTGACGTGCCCAAACCAGCTGAGCACGTTCTTCTTCATTCTCACCGTGACATCCTCGCTAGTACCTGCCATTCTGTGTACCTCTTCATTGCGGATTCGGTCAGCTAGGCTGACTCCGCATATCCTACGAAGAGATTGCATCTCCACAGCATTCATCTTTCTTTCATTCTTCTTCTGTAATACCCACGTTTCGCTGCCGTATAACAGAGTCAATCGGCATTGTGTACGCCCAAACGCGTAGTTGTGCTGACGTTTCGCCATCTCATCAATGCAACTCCTTAGTTGCAACGGAGCCTTCTCCGTTAACCTTGTTACCGGCAGCAATACGCCTTTCCACATCCATCTCGTATCTTTCATCTCTAGTGAACATACTTTCCAAGTATACCACTTCATTCACTTGTTCTAATATCTTTCCATTTACACTGATCTTGCATTCCGTCCTTTCTTCATCTCTTTCAAAAATCAGAACCTTTGTCTTATTCGCATTGAGGCTTAGACCATTATATTCACACCCTTCTTTCAGAGTGGTGACCAATGCCTACAACTCGCATTCTGATGATGCAATAAGCACTGCATCATCTGCGTACAGCAGGCAATTCACATTCAGGTCACCTACTATCACTCTCATATCACTTTGTTTCACTCCTTAGAGACAGCTATCGAAATACAAATTGAACAACCAAACTGACATGGCGCTACCTCGTTTAACGTTTAACACCCGATCGGATGTCAAACTAGGGCGACATGCCAGCTTCTACTCGCACGCAGGCTGGGTGACCTCTGTAAAGAGACTTTACAGTCTGCAACAAAGGTCCGCTCACATTGTACCGGAGTAGTATCTCCCATAATTTCGCTCTGTCAAACACCTTTTCCAAGTCCACAAAAGCACAGAAAACTTTTTGGTTAACGGCCAAAAAATTTTCCGTGATCATGCAGAGGGAAAAGATCTGATCCATACACCCTCTTCCAGGTCTAAAGCCTCCTTGGGCCTCCCACAACAGCCTTTCAAATCTCTCTTGCATTCTTCTTTCTAAAACTTTACTATCTGAGCTAATCTGATAGCCCTATGGCTTGCGCAGTCTATCTATGAACCTTTGCCTTTATACAAAGGCATGATGACCGCATCTCGCCAATCGTCTGCGATCTCCCCTGATTTCCAGCACAAATTGCACAAAAACCAGAACAAGTCTAAGACGCGTGGCCCACTATATTTGATCATCTCGGCAGTAACTCCATCTGCTCCCGCTGACTTACCACATTTCAGACTTAGTATTGCACTCTCAACTTCTTTTATACTGATTTCGCCATCAGCTACATCAAGACTCAGCGTTTCGCTGCTACTTGAGACTGAGGCGTCATCACATTCATACATCTCTTTGTAAAATTCCGCCAATCGCTGCAAAAACGCTGCAAAATATATGTTGTTAAATAATAAGCCTATAAGATATTTTTCGTAGCAAATTATTATATATTTTTTTATAATTAAAAATTGTTTTATTTAGTAAATATAATTTAATTTACTACTTCCCTAAAAATACCCCCCTAACTTAACTCTAAAAATAAGAAGAGGCTTGAAAAATTACTAATTTTGGTACAAATAACTAAAACATCGAAAATATCGAAAAAACCGGGATCCCGGGATTTTTCTGAAGACGATATCGAAAATCCCGGTTTTGCTTGAATGGTCCGATATTGCGACCCCTAGTACATAGTCTTCATTAATTATTTGTAACAATACTACTATATAATAGTAACATAATGTGTATTGATTAAACACTTACAATATGTATATAAATAAATTACAAAATTTATATTTTGTTAAAATATTAATATTTTTTTTCAAGTGGTCAATTTTAATAGTTTAAGAAAAAAAATAAGAATCGATATTTTATGTTTGCAGTAAAATATATAAAACTCAACAATTTGAACTGGTTAAATATACGTAACATGTAATAAAAATAAAAAAAAAACTATATTCACTTCGTACCTCTTGTGATTTTGAAGGTCGGGACCTATTAACTATCTGGCTTCGTGTTGATCCAGAGGATCGTGTCCAGGTCGCATGGCTGCAGGTACGCAAAAAAGGATCGAGTCACGAAGCTATTGACATTCTCTCACAGATTCCCTCCTCTGAAGTTGTGATACTTGGCAATTAGTTGAGAATCCTTACTAAAGATACTCCGTTCTCCAATTCCCACTATTTTTTTAGGCATTGCGTATTGAATACCAGAACGTAGTTGGAATATGAATAAGCACATGTAATAGTTTGTCTTACGAATCCTGCCCGATTAAGCCTTCTTTAACGCATATGTTGTAACTTTTGGTAGTGTCCTCGTATATTAGATTATTAATAAGAAAACATGAAATATATAGAGTTGTCGTGGCGCATGAGCACAAGCGTGTTACTGCAAACTCGACTCTTGTGGATTCAATTTCCACTTAACACACAATGCCCCAAAAATTTGGCGGAAAGTGTGAAACGGAGGTGTCTTAAGGGCAATGGCATGTCTTAACACTGGGTTCTCAAGTTCTTCCTGCCTATCCTGCTACGTGCGACATATAGCGTGTAGCGAAAAAAAAGAAATGAGATCCCTTACACACGTTCATTATTAACACAAAATGATTCTTATACTATTTTCAAGACTAAACCCAAGTTTGTAGGATTATTTCCAAAAAAAATCCTCTACTTTTTGTGGCAAAAATGCACGTTTTTTTTGTTGATATCTTACTATTTATAATTCAATAACCATAACATTTATGGTAAAGAAAATCTATTTCAAAATTAAAAACATACTTTCCAAATAAACTTTTAGTATTAAATTACACTATCCGAAGCACATCTTGCGGTAGAAATATATTCATGAGATAACAATTTTGCACACAGAATGTTTTGTCGGTAGAACAGAAAGAAAATGATATGAAAGCTATAACGAAATAAGGCGATAGACAAAGGAAGTTTACATGAAAATACTTTATGGAGAAAGCGAACGGGTGAGTCTCGAGGGGACCATAAAACTATAAAGTGCAACCAAATTGAAGAACTTATTGTTTTAAAACTAAAATAAATTTATATCTTAAGATCTGGTACCCTTACTTAAATTTGAAAATAAATAAACGAATAAAAAAAAATCAGCTTCATGCTTTATCCCGCACACAGCAGGGTAGGCAGAGTGAACATAGAGTTAAGACACTCCGCTCCCCCTTTTCTGCCGAATTTTTCAAGTGTTGAGTCACGGAACTCGAGTGGGCATCGAACTCACAACCGTCGCCTTACAGACACACCCTTGTGCCCCTACGCCACGACTGCCACGACCGTTTAAGTACGATCGTAATCGATAAGAATAATTAATTATCAATGAAGATGGCTAAAAATATATGAGAACAGCCAAGTGGCTCTAAACGAGCTGAAAATATTGGAGGAATCTAATTTAAAACCGTTTTCGCTGAGCGTCATTGCCACTTGCTGTTTGATTACAAAGTAAATTATGTCCGTAAATTAATATCCTTATCAATTTTAACGCTATCTCAAGATAGTCATTTTGCCCAAAAATATCAGTAAGGTTATATTTTTAGGTAATAATCAATATAAAGCATATTCTATTTAAAAAGGCTAAGGTTTTTAGTAATTGTGGAACAAAATATAAATTTTAGATTCAACAAATACATTATTTTTTCATATATAGAGAAAATGACCATAATAACTTTTTTATGTTTTAGAAAACGTATAAAAAACTGAACAGATCGGGACTTGAAACCATCCAAGAGGCATTAGTTCGAGCCCAACTTAGTTAAAACATGTATATGTTTTCTAAAATTATTTTCTAACTTCGTATGAAACAACACTTCGAAAATGTTATTTTTTTATTATTTTATTTCTTTATCCGTACCGTACGTATTTCTTTATACATCATTAACAGTTTGTGTGATCATAAAAATAAAACATGATATTCTGCAGCGTGGGAATCGAACCCACAACCTGTCGCATTTACTCAAGGTCTGAAGTTTCGAAGATGTTTTTTTTTAAAATAATTTTTACTAAACACTACAGACACGTGGTCCGTACTTTTTTTTTACTTGCTAATCAAGAGTTTTATATTTATCTGCTACTTTAATAAGGCTTATAACTAGGGATAATTATCTAGATATTTTATTCCTAAGAAAGTCCAGGTATTTTTAGATTAAACATAAACACTATTCAATTCTATAGAAGATGGTTATGAATAAAGGATAAATAATTTTTTTGTGTTATTATTTAATTTGTTGAAAGTTTTTCTATTTCAATGTTACATGATGTATGTAATGTGGCCAGTCGTAGCGCAAAGTTTGAAGATATACAAATCGGAAATTACACAAACTGGAAGCTAGAAGAAAAAAAAAAAAAATCTCGTTCCTCATCTTAGCTTCCGGTCTGTACATAACACGTGTTACCAAAATTTAACACGATATAAATTATTTTTTATCTTGTTTCAAGTTAATAGTGAGTGTAAGGCACTTTAGAATGAACGCAGGTGGACGTCGTTTTTGCGACTGAATAATTGATATATCATCCTAACGCGTCCCAGCCATTACAGCCCTCGTTAAACATAGGTGTCTAAAGTGTTTGTTTTGTACGCCCTTACCTCATAACTATAACTTAGTACATAAATACATAACTGAATGAATAAAGTAAGAGACACTTTCTCTATGGAGGATATTAAGCTATTTTTCCGAACATGTACTTAAATCTGAAAAAATTTACAAGTTATTCTATAGTTGTTGAGGCCATTCGTGGTGCAGGGGCACAAGTTTGTGGCTGTAGACGTGGCTATTTGTGGGTTCGATCCCAACTCAAGGAAATAAAATATTTATTTAAATTTATATTTTCATTTAATCGCTCTGGCGTTAAATTCTCCAGTCAACACGCAATGCCTCCAGACTAGGCAGCAAAATGGGAAACAGTGTGTCTTAACACTAGGTTCCCTTCACCTACTCTGCCGTGTGCTGGATACAGCGTGAAATTATGGCTAAGCTAGTTGTTTATTTATTATACACTTTACACATATCTATACAATTATATGTTTGTACATAATTTGAAAGTTAAATTTCATATAGTTTTTACACACATATCTATTCCTGAAGAATTCCAGAACAAACTCGCCCACATAATAATTCCGTCCTCAACTCCGACGGAATAGTCTGATTTAAATGCATGGAATGAGTGCCTCTTGCCATCACTTAGCTATTGTAAGCTCCAGAGTCATGAGGACTTCATACACAAGAGGAATATCGCCTTGAGCAAAGTTTTAACGACTTTGTGTTATGTGAAGTATATTAAAATTTAAATTTAAATAGAATATTTGAGATCAGATTTAAACGTATAATTATTATTATTAGAGAATTTAAGTCTCGATTTTCCTTTAGTATAATATTACAATATTTATTTGTTGTTTTGAATGTGGAACAATATTCTGATTATCGGATAACTATTTATATTTTTTCGTAAATAGGCCGACAACCTGTAATAAGATTTTAAAAGTTTTAGAATTAATTGACTCATTCGATTAAAATAGATGAATTCAAGATACTTGTCAGTTTCACGCTATATCCCGTACACAGCAGAGTAAATAAAAACATTATCTTTGTATTTATACTTTGACATACCTACAAATTAAATGTATTGTCATGCCTGCCTGCTCCTTTTACGGGAGCAGCGTATAATATTTCAAACATTTCAAGATACCTCAACAGTTTAGACGTAGGATTTTTTTTTATTTCACAATGTTTGTCCATACTGTATTTCTTGTAACGCAGCTACGAATAGATACCAATAACGTAAACACCTACTACTATAAAAATATTACGAAGCGTTGTAGATCTGCCACTTTTTATTCTCAAAAAATATACTAGAACGAGAAAGGGATATCCCTTTTTTCACGTTGTATTTTACGTAATTCAACATCGCCGCCATTACCTACGACTCGATTTTGTGAATGAGGCGTGTGTGGCGTTATCGCTTTGATAGTTTTATGTCTGCGTGGCGTTTTATTTTACAACGATAATTTAACAATTATTTCCCTCAAGTGGGGATTGAATCCACAACCGTCGCGTTACAGTCACACCCTTGTGCCACTGCGCCACAATAGCCTCATATTATTTTATATGATAAAATACAATCTTGTACATTAACCAAATCATCTATTTATTAAAAAGATGTAAAGAGAAAGTCCTTTACAAGAACAGCTCCCTAAGTACAAAACTCGCCTCAGCGTGTGCTCTTAATTTAAGGATAATGACCTGACTTCGTTCTCAAATGCCTTTGTTCAGAGACAGTTTACTTACAATATAAGTAGGAAGAAATTGTGTGTTTTACGTATAATTTCCAATTTCTTAGTAATAGTAGTTCCAAATAAAATATTTTATGCAGAAACATTGCGCTGTAGTGATATAGAGATTGTGAGTATCAATTTATATTATTGTTTTTTAGGGATTGTCATTAAATATATTTTCAATAAATAAATAAAATAAATGTAGCATAAAAATACTAAAAAAAATTATATTATCCAGTGTTAATATAAATGTAACCAAAGCTAAAACATATTCTTTGGAATTTTTGTCTTACTTTTTCTGATGTTTGCGTTTTACGCAAAAAATCCACCATCCAATTCCGTCCAGTAGGGACAGATTTCGATGGATTGTTTGACGTGAATAAGTCTATAAATTTGCTACCATACGAGGACAATCCAAAAAATCATAATGATAGCAAAATCCTAATATATCCAATAGTATCGGGGGATACAATTTGGCCTTGTAGTTTCAAATCTATCCTCTACATCCAAAATAAAATTATACCAATGGATAGCTAAGTAATCGAAGACTTCATTACAATAAACAGTGATGATCGCGTACGGTGTAGGCAGAAGGGACGCCATTTTGAGGTTATTTTGCGAGATTTGCCAATAAGTATACTTATAAGTGTACTTTTAATTATCAGCTTTCGTCAAAATCTATCGATTGCATATTGATACATACTTATTAAATTATTATTTAAAAAAAATATAACCCGTTACATAAACGTATTTACATACAACACACGGCCGTGTGATACAGCCACACCCATTTTTTTGTAATAAAGCTATTAGCCCACGGTACAATATAGGTTAGGTTAGGTTATTTTTATTTCAGAGGTCTGAATACCTGATGTGAACCCCTAAAAATAAACATATAATCTTTGTAAAGAATAATAAAAGTCACAAAGTTGCTTTCTACGACGTATATGTACTTTTACAATGCCATAAGTTCTTTCTGCCAGTAACACAATGTAGACAATTTGCCACAGACTCAACAAAAGTTTGTCCGTTTTCTCTACAATGCTATTATTGTCCTCTGTCTTTGGAAAATTGCAAATAAGATTTAGTATCTAGATAAAGATAAATCTAGCATTAGACTGGTGACCATAAAGATTTTTTAAAGATTTACTGTGACACTATAATGATTCATTAACCTACAATACATACAAAAAAAAATTAGACACTTAAACTTTGACTTAATTTTAACTTCTTTGTCTAAAGCATATTTTTTTTTACGGGTGGTCGTCTGTCATTTCTACTACTTTTCTTTTCTTATAGTATACTATAAAATTTATTTATTCTGACGTAACGTATTACGTCTATGTCCACTTCTGAAAAATCATCCATAGAGTAATAGACAAATATAGAAATATGGAACTACTTTAGCATTTATGTTATAATGTCGGATTTGTATGCACTTGGAGATAAACCACAAAGCGTTGTTAACTATCCAGACATACCTAAATAGAAACGGCCAAATTACACTGAATAACTTGTCCTGAAGTTGACGGTGTGCTGGCCTTGTATTATTATTATGGATTCTATAATATGCAAATAATATTAAGCCCGAATACCAACAGATTATCGGTTGCCTAATCTTAACATTGTAGAACAATGACTACGTGGTAACTCCCTGCGACCGTAATCCTATTGGCGCTTAGTGCGTGCCTAACAACCCGATCAAGTTACTGCAACTACTGTATTCTAATACACAATACATAGTATCTAAGGCTTTGCTCTGTATACTGCGGTTCTAGAATAGTACTCGATATACCAAATATTTATTTATAGTTTTAAGTGTAAGTTATTTCACTATTATAAACGTAAGAGAAAAATAAGTAAAATGTTTATATAATTTTACTTTTGTTCTAAAGAAATACATTCCATTTTTTACAAAAAAAATATTTTGTCAAGCTTATTACAAACGAGTATAAAGTATTTTCTATTTTCAAGGAACTACGCTCAATCGCGTAATCACGAAACATTGTTAAAATGATAACAAACGTTAATCTTGCTTTATACAATTCTCCAAGAAACGCGTTCCAAATATACTTTGACTTATTTGGCTTGTGTTTAACGTATATCCTTTGTTTGTGAACAAAATTTATGAAAATATAGGGTCTATTTATTAAAATTTATTTGTTTAATAAATTAACAAATATGTAAATTTTAATATGCTTACAATTAAACAATTTCCTATATTGAATAATTTCATTTTAATGAATAAGCAGATTTTTATGTCATGATATCCATGTCAAGAACAGTAATCTAGTAAAAAAAAGAAAGTAAGATGAGACTATGTATGTTGCGATGTTCTCTTCAATTGCCGTAGCATATAAATAAAGATGTCTCTTTCGTTTCCTTATTCTAGTTTTCGTAATTTTTCCTTTATTTTGCACTATAATTTCTAACTTATTTCCAAATTTCGTAATTATAAGTCAAATAAAAGTACTTTTACCTCATAGATTTTGATTACGTAGAATGTTTTTTTGTTCTATAGAAAATGCCGAGAAAACGAAGCATATGCGATTGTTAGAATTAAGTTAATCTATATTAGCTAATCTATATAGCTATCTATCTAGCTTAGAAATTTAATCATAAAGAATTGAAATAGTAATTTAAGGTTCTAGAAGTAGGTAATAAAACACAAAATTATAAAAAAAAAAAACTATAAGATATCAATCAACCACTATTTATTTAACTAAATAACAAATCTATATAGGTTTATTTAACCACCATATAGGAACATATAACACTTAAAAAGTAACAATTTAGTACTTAGCTTCTTAACGTCCGGTTGACGACCAGAGAAGAGGACCTACTTATTTAAACACCACTATTTAATAACAATTAAATATAACCATAAATTCTATAGTAATAAATTACGCTCATGTCTATCGATTGCAATGACTTGAAAGTTTTATGTTTTGTGCTGCAAGACTGTATAATATAATAACCTCGATATTTGATATTCATTTTAGCTAGATAAATTGACGTAATCTTCTTTTTATTTTGTCGAAGTCGAAACGACGACACGAAATGTAATTAAGGATTTGTTTAGCTCGAATCAGCATTTTCTCTCCAGTAAATCAGAGTATTTATCCGCACCAACTCTTCAGTTTTATAATATTACTATAGAACATCTGTATTCTTTAATAATTATTAAATGTAAAAATAATTCACCTCAATCCATCAATATATTTTGTACATCGTAGTACGTACGTGCTAGTACAGTGTGAGTAAAGAGTGACATGCCCTCAATAAATCAGGACCATTCTGTTCGGGCCCATTTCACTGTTTTACTGCCGTACAGAGGCAAAATTAGATCATACCAAAGGGCAATACGTAGCATATACCGTGAGCATTTTATGCAAAGCCTCGACTACTGTAAATCCTTTAATAGCAGCCATCCAATAAAAGGCCATTCCTTATTGAACGTATCAGATTTATATGATACCTTTTTTATATTTTGCCCAATTGCGCAACGCAAAGGAGGGTAATGAGTTCATCATCAATATATGTGCTTATATGTGTATGTATGTATATTTGTTTTCAGTGGCGTTGTAGAGACCAAACACTAGAACCGATTTTGACGATGTCACCAGAGACATGAAAATTGTCAAAATTTGACACATCCAGACGCCATTAATAATATCAAAATGAAATATAAAAAAAAAATTAAGAAGTTTGAGTAGGTTATAAACTTAATTTTGAAAATATAAAGATTGAAAGTCGTTAAACAATCACTCTTCATTCACATTATGTAAAAAGTATAGGTTCCCCAGATTTATGTAACACTTTTAGCAAAGTACGTTATGTTTCACTGGTTCTAAGTAAGAGCAAAGCATAGCTATTTATTTAAAAACGTGCTCGAGTATTGCAAGTTTGCAACTAAAGCATCGCGTACTCCCACAAGTTTATAATTCTGACAATAATATATAGATATCTTTTTTAAGCAGCAAAATCAAATATAAGCATAACAAAGTTGTTATAGTTTAATATTTGCTATATTCTATTATCAAGTAAAAGTCTTCGCTCAGGTAGCAAGCCAATAAGTGCGGCGCTGAGTTCCGCCACTTAAAACGTAAGCAAGCCTGGAAAATTCGGCGGAAAATGGAGAACGGAGTGTCGTAACACTAGATTCTCTCTGCCTACCATGCTATACTATCTTCACGCACGCAGTGTTTGTGGACAAAATTAATGAGGCCACAGCGGGCTGCTCGCCACACACGCGGATACTGCTTTCTTACGCTCGTTATTTATTACAGAAAGATATATTTATTTTTTTATTTTTTACCAAAATTTCAATAATAGATGTAATGTTATCTACATATTAGTGAACATCTGGCCAATAGCAGCTTTGATTGGAGTTAGAACTTGCACATTGAAAGGGCATTTATAAGTATTGTTTTTTATGTTATTGATCTCGAGGAGGTCAACCTTAAAAGTATTTACTACTGCTATCTATTTACCTTGTACACAACTTTACATCTATATTTAGACTTAGAATATAAACGACTGACTTCAAAAATAATAGACGGATGGCGGTGCGGTAGAGAGCAGAGAAAAAGAGAAGGGACAACAATCGGCCATATATTGCAAAAAACAGTCAAAAACTACCTGAAAACTTTTAAGTGGATAATTCTTTGTCCATTTGGCGGAGTAGCGTTCTTAAATTGTCTTAAAAAATAATGAAAGAAGGAGGAAAGCTAACTTACTAACTTTTATTTTAAATAAAGTTTTTATTTTGTTCAAATAAAACAGCAAGAACTTATTCAATATCCTATGAGATGATGCCCTGGGAAATTATAAAAATAGGCAAAGCTGCATCGCTAATACATTTTTAAGTAATAATAATTTTGACAGTTTTATTAATTGAAGATCTAATTTCACGTTAAATGAAATATAACAAGGAACTTATAATTTAATTTATTAAATGTGACATAATTTAAACACAATTTTCTTAAAGACGTTTAAAATATATTCTTATAGAAAAGTACTTGATTCTCTAGATTAGACTGACTTTGCAATTTTCTTTCATTCTGTTTCTGTTTATATTATTTGTTAAATCTTAACTCTATTCTCATTTTATGAAACAAATAGTGAGTTAGTTTTATAAAGATTATGCTAAAGTTTTCCTTCGTTTCACTGAAGTTGTTTTCCTTTTTTCCGACTTTACTTTTCACTCGTTTTGCACAATACCTGCCTTCTCCTTTATGTTCTTCGGATTTATAAAATTTACATAACTTTAAAGAAAGCAGACCAACTTAGAAAATTTCTTTGTTATTTTATGTTCGGTCAAATCACGTTGCTCCTGCATTTAAATAGGCTTATTCCGTTTAGCATCTTAGAGTTGAGCATACTACGAGTACAAATGGTTTAAATATCTGGTCTTGTTTTTTGTTCGTTTTTGTATACTGTATATACTTACAAATTATAATACTTATAAATTCTATTACATTTTGTTAATATTATATTTTTTTTATGTAAGAAACGTTATTTCTTGTTCGTGTTTTTTCTGTTAAAGTATTTTCAAAGAGTTATTTAACAAAAATATATATTGATGGGTTACCTTTAATTATTTTAAAGTAATTACATTATGATATTTCAATGTTTACACGACTATGACGACTACGTTGTCTGTATTATGGAGAATAATAGACGTACATTATTATGCAATATAATATGTTATTATGTTTTATATACAAATATACATAAAAGAATATGCAGTAAATAGAAAACGGTTTCAGAAGTAAATCAGACTGTTTAAGCTGACAGCATGGATCGTGAAGAATGTGGAGAAGCGCCAATATTATACTTCGCTCTCGAGTTTCATTGTGTTAGCAAACAATGTGTCGCTTTGTCATTTATGCATATCGACATATTTGAATGTACTTGACATTCCGCGATACTTTTCTGTATTGATTTTATTATTATTGTATTCGATAGCATAGTCAAGTAAATAGTATTACATACATTCATTATATTATACTTTATAAACAGAGTGTTTGTGTCAGCACCACTTTAAATGAAACCACAGATACAAATACTCTATAAATGCCTAATAATTTTTTTTTTCCAAAAATTACAAAGTGATTTTTTTAAACAAAATAAATAATAGAATTATCGTTGTAAAATAAAACACCATTTGTCAAGAACGACGCACGCAGGCATAAACCTATCAAAGGGAAACTCCCGCATACGCCTCATTCCGAAATCGAGTCGTAGGTATTAGCGGCAAAGTTCAAAGTTGTTGTTGTAGTAGTATGTATTTACGTTATTGGTATGGGTAAATATCGTGAAATGAAAAAACATCCTACGTCTAAACTGTAAAGATTAACAGGCTCGAAGGTGCTGACAATTCACGAGTCTCAGGGTCTGACCAGCGCGACCGTTATAGTGGTTAACACTAAATCTATTAGGCTACAGCTGCATGATAGCGTTTCGCACGCCGTCGTAGCAATATCTCGGCACACCGACACCTGCACATACTATAGTGAAGGTAAAGATGACGCGGTCAAAATGTTAATACGGAACGCGACGGAGGTAACGACAAAACGCATTGTGGAATATAATTTAAAGATGGCTTTGAAAGATAGGAACGCAGCGGTCACCTCTTCCACCATAGCGGTCATGCCATCACCCTTATCCTAGTGCAAAATTCCTCACATCTCACATCAAATCAATTATCAATTATTATAAAATCTTAGCATGTACTTATTTATAGTTATGTAATTTAATATATATTGTAATGTGAAAAATTGTTAAATATACATATATAGACATTCGCTTAACCTTAGATCTAAGTAAAATTTTGTAAAATAATGTAAAGTTAAAAATATATTTTTTCCTATTATAGGTATTAATTGTATGTAAACGATAATGTAATTAATTTATATGATAAGGAAATTAGTACATTTAAAAAGGGTACGGACCAAGTGTATGTAGTGTTAAGAAATAAATAAATAAAAAAAAATAAAAAAAACGAAGATATCTTGATTAAAGAAATCTCTTCTTGAATAAAGATATCTTGATTAATTTCTTTAGGTATGGGTTTAAAATATTTTACTTTATATGCTGTTCCCGTAAAAGGAGCTGACGCTTTCACTCTGTATAAGTATTTTTGGAAATAAAAACCATACAATAACGATGACGATACCGAACTGTATAGCATTTTTTATTATTATATTATATTAATAAAACAAACCAAGAAATTAAAAATAGTCTAACCAATCTACTACTTGAATAAGGAAACAGTACCAATGAAAAATATGAATTAATAATAAAAACAAAAGAATAAACAGTAAATCGAAAATTTAGGAAAATTTCCAAACCTTCATCGTCGTCTGCCCGCCTGCCCGTTTGGGTCGGCAAAGTTATATTATAATGATGTAAAGTACAATTTCAATCTGGATGAAATGCTAAAAGTGACTATTATATTTATTTTGATAAGGATGAATACCGAATTATAGTAAATTTTCTTAAACTAAAACCCCTAAATCGAAATCATTTATTTTTTGTTCATGAAAAAGTTATTTCAACTTCACGTAAAATTTCTTTCTTTAATTTAATAAAAAAGCCTTTGTAATGACTCAAATGTAAAAGCTAGCTATTACAGTACCGCGGACTTTTTTTGTAGTATTAATAAAGATCAATATTTTTGATGAACATTATGTTGGTCGTTACTGAATCGTTTAGTCAGCGCACGTCGCTAAAGCATCGCATTTTGCCCAAATTCCGCCGACTTGATATACATATGCCATTATTTTTCTATGAACTTTTTGTTCAATCATAATAAAATATAGCCTACAGCACTCTAGAATACTGTAGCTCTCTGATTGTGAAATAATTTTCATAATCAGTTCAGTATTTACAAAGATTAGCTCTTACAGACAAACAAACAAGCAATCAAAGTTACAAACTTTACTTCTTTATTATATTAGTATACATATGTAAATCAGTACAAAAGGTGGCCTTATCGCTAAATAAGCGATCGGGAGTGTGAGCTCAATTCAATTTCTATATAAATAAGTTGTAACAAGCGTATAAAAATTTCGACGTAGCTTGATGAGAACGTATGGCTTAGTGGTCAGAGCGCCTGGTCGGTTTCCAGGAGGCGCGGGTTCGAGTCCCGCTACGTTCAAATTTTTATACGTTTTCTATATAAGTATTTTTCTTTCCTAAGTGTGGAATAACACTTTAAAAATGTTTAAATTTTTTTTAATAAATACCATTCTCTCTTGCCAGACGATAATTCTTAGTAATTATCTTTGGGTAGCGGAAATTTGTAAAAATCTCCCTACAGAGATGCTAATAACATAAACAAGTTGTAACAAGCGTATAAAAATTTCGACGTAGCTCGATGAGAACGTATGGCTTAGTGGTCAGAGCGCCTGGTCGGTTTCCAGGAGGCGCGGGTTCGAGGCCCGCTACGTTCAAATTTTTATACGTTTTCTAAATAAGTATAAGTGTACGATTGATATAATCACACAACATATAAACAAATATATATGAAATAACTTTGTTGGCAAAAAGAAGGATTAGCATTCGGGGCCCATTTACATTTTACAAGGCTCCTTGGGAAGCTTTGATTGGACGAAAAAAAGATAGGGCATTTGTTTGATTTCTTTACTCCTTAATTTTTTTTTTATAAATTATTCTTTATTTTATACTTTTCAGTTAGGATTAATTAATTTCCTTGTTAATTTTTTATTTTCTTTATAAAACGATAACTTTTAATATTATTATAATATGTATTTTGTGTTAAACAAAATACTTTAAATCCTTAAATTTCCAAAATTTTTATTTAAAATGAAAAATGGTGTATATAACCAAAAAAGTATTTTGAATACGTGTTCAACGATACTCCACTTCATATATTATAAGTTTATGATCCACACAAAGTTCGTCAATTATTATATACACCCAGATATACTGCTGAACTCATTACCCTTCTTCACTATACGCAGTTGGGTATAATACAAAATGATATATATCTGTTACGTTCAATAAGAAATGGCTTTATATTGGATGGCTGCTATTAAAGGATTTACAGCAGTCGAGGCTTTGCATAAAATGTTCACGGTATATGCTACGTTTTGCCCTTTGGTATCATCTAATTTTGCCTCAGTACGGCAGTAAAACAGTGTAATGGGCCCGAACAAAATGGTCCTGATTTATTGAGGGCATGTCACTCTTTTCTCACACTGTACTAGCACGTACGTGCTACGATGTACGAAATATATTGATGGATTGAGGTGATTGACTAAATTACATACAATAATTATTAAATAATATCGATATTCTACAGTAATATTATAAAACCTAAGAGTTTCGACGTGACGAGTGTTTTAAGATAAAAAGAAGATTACGTGAATTTATATAGCTAAAATCAATATCAAATATCCAGGTTATTATATTGTCCAGTTTTGGAGCACAAGAAAATAAAACTTGTAAGTCAACGCAATCGATAGACACGAGCGCATATGCTTCGCTTTCTTAGCATTTTGTATAAGAGCCAAAAAAATTGCCACGTAATCAAAATCTATGATATATACTTTTAGTTTACCTAGAATTATGAAATTTGGAAAAAAGTTAGAACTTAAGTGTAAATAAAGGAAAATATACGAAAACTGAAATGACATAAACGGAACTGACATCTTTATCTATATGCTACGGCAATTGAAGAGAGCTTTGCAACATATATAGCTTCATCTGAGTACTTTCTTTTTTTTTATTGAATACTTTTCTTGATATGGATATTATGACAACAAAAAAAAACTGTTTACTCATTATGATGAAATTATTCAATATAGGATATTTTTTATGGTAGGCATACTAAAATTTAAATATTTGTTAATTTATTAAACAAATAAATGTTAATATATAGGCCGTATATTTTCGTTTGTTTACAATTTAAGTTTGTTTACAAACAAAACATAAGTTAAACACAAACCAAATAAGTCAAAGTATATTCGGAACGCGTTTCTCGGAGACTTGTATAAAGCAAGATTAACGTTTGTTATCATTTTAACAATGTTCCGTGATTACGCGATTGAGCGTAGTTTGTAATAAGTTTGACAAAAGAGATTTTGGCAGAAAATGAAATGTATTTCTTTAGAACAAAAGTAAAATTATAAAAACATTTTACTTATTTTTCTCTTACGTTTATAATAGTCAAATAACTTACACTCAAAACTATAAATAAATGTTTGGTACACCGAGTACTATTCTAGAATCGCAATATACAGAGCAAAGCCTTAGATACTATGTATTGTGTATTAGAATACAGTAGTTGCAGTAACTTGATCGGGTTGTTAGGCACGCACTAAGCGCCAATAGGATTACGGTCGCAGGGAGTTACCACGTAGTCATTGTTCTACGATGTTAAGATTAGGCAACCGATAATCTGTTGGTATTCGGGCTTAATATTATTTGCATATTATAGAATCCATAATAATAATACAAGGCCAGCACACCGTCAACTTCAGGATAAGTTATTCAGTGTAATTTGACCGTTCTTATTTAGGTACGTCTGGATAGTTAACAATGCTTTGTGGTTTCTCTTTAAGTGCATACAAATCTGAAATTATAATATAAATGTTAAACTGATTCTGTGTATCTATATTTGTCTATTACTCTCCGGATGATGTTACGAATACGTTATGTTGAAAAAAAAACAATTTATAGTATGAAACTCTTTATAGTATAAAATAACAAGATAGTAAAGATGAAAGACGACCACGCGTGAGAATTACTATACCTAATTTTAGTAGGTAAAGTAAGCCAGTGTTAAGATACTCCGTTATAATAGCGGAACCCAACTTTGTGCTTTGTCAGTGTTTATCAGTGTCTATATTGATTAAAATAATTATTATTTTGCTATAATACTAAAACTAAAAGAGAATAATAAAGCCATAGATGCCTTTACCTGTTTCCTATATAGATCAAGATACGCGGTAGCGTGTCCAGCCAAGTTAAAAAGCTGGACACGTGCAATTTGTATTTTTCAACCATTTGTATTTTTAACCAAACCATTTCAAGCTCCTTTTAAGCCTTCCATAGGTCGTAAACCAATTAGTGTACATTCATGATATTAAGCACATTTGCTCTAACCCCTTAGCTTCTGATGTAGGTATATAAAATTTCACACATATAGATCTCCTATTCTTTTGTCAGTAAACGCGATAACGACGCATTATTTTACTTGGCTCCCATTTCTCATTTATGTTTTGATTGGTTTTTATATTTCCTTTTATGTGTATGTTTCCTACGATTGGTTGTGCAGTATATAATATGCTTTAGGCAAAGAGATATAATATGAGACGCAAAGTCTTGGTGTCTATTTCTTAGTAGTATGTGTTAAAGATATTATTAATAATATAAATCGTTATAGATTGTCACACTAAAATCTTTAAAAAATCTACGGTCACTAGTTGAATGGTAGACTTACCTTTATATAAGACAGAGGACAATAATAGCATTGTAGAGAAAACGGGCAAACTTTTGTCGAGTCTGTGGCAAATTGTCTACATTGTGTTACTGGCAGAAAGAACTTATGGCATTGTAAAAGTACATATACGTCGTAGAAAGCAACTTTGTGACTTTTCTTACTCTTTACAAAGATTATATATTTATTTTTCTATTTTACCTTTCAATGTTTTATTTACAATAAATACTAAATAAAATTGAACTGATAAAAAACCTTCTACTTATTTGAATGCAGGAAGTGTGATCACGTAACATAATAACTCAACCCAAACATCCAGCTGTTAATGATCAGCGGCACCTACATTGTTTTGCCATTGTGTTACCATCCTTCACACAGCCCCTAACATGCTTTCCTCTATACCGCAAAAAATAATTTTAATTCTTGCGATTGAGCATCCTTCTATCTACTACTATCAACATCTTCGTTCTTTTAACTAAAGTTAATATGACATTATTTTAACATGATATATGTATCGTAATGACGATTTGTAAAAATTTATGAGCAAGTAACTTTTTATTACTAGTTTCTTTCCGCGGCGTCGCTCGCGTGACACCCTTACCGGGTACTTTCAATTACAATCCGTTTTTTGAAATTAGTTCCAAAAAGAAAGATGGTAGTGAAATAATGTATGCAATTATTATGCTAATTAAAACTTAGTCAGCGGTACTGTCAACCTTACCTAGTTTTCTTCAATGTCCTGGAAATTCAGATTATTTTAGACCCTGCATTGTCTTAAGTCATTAAAAAATGATCATAAAGTTGAACAACTTTTCCTAAGTCGTTATATTCATATTTCCTCAGGTTCAGCTAAGCTGGTAGGGTTCCATCAGATTTTCATTTTTTATTTTGACAGAAAATTTTCATATTTTTAATACTCTCGATACGCAGCAAAACAACCTCAAAATGATGTCGATTCCACCTCCACCGTGCACTATGCCTAACTGTTCTCGTCAATCTCCTATAATGTATTCACGTCAAAAAATCCATCGAAATCCAGTCCGTCCAGTAATTTTTGCGTAAAACGCGAACAACGGAAAACAAACAGTTCGACAAAAATTGAAAAGAACATATTTTGACTTTGGTTACATTTATATACATTATAAATACCTCTAAAATATTTTTTATTATACCTGTTTATAGATTTATTTTATTTATTTATTTGAAAATGAAAATATTTTTAATGTGATTTATATAAATTGCATGAGAGTTGTGGGTATAAATATACGATTGACAAACAATAGTATAAATTGATACTCACAATCTCTATGTGTAGTGATGACCATATATGTACGAGTGTATTCCACCACTACAGCGCAATGTTTTTGCATAAAATATTTTATTTGGAACTACTTTTACTTTGAAATTGAAAATTATATTTAAAAACACAATTTCTTCCTACTTATATTGTAAGTAAACTGTCTCTGAACAAAGGCATTTGAGAACGAAGTCAGGTCATTATCCTTAAATTAAGAGCACACGCTGAGGCGAGTTTTGTACTTAAGGAGCTGTTGTTGTAAAGGACTTTCTCTTTACACCATTTTAATAAACACATAATTTGGTTAATGTAAATGACAATATTTTATACAATAACATAATAAAGAGCTGCATATTTAGCGTCAGTTATGTAGCAGAGTAGACATGGCGAGCCTAGTATTAAGAGGAGTGCCAATACCGCGGAACTCAATACCGCGATTTGATTTTTTTACCTCGACACCAGGGCAAGGAAATGAAATTAAATATTTCATTTTCCCAAGTAGAAATCGAACCCACAATCTGACGCTTTAACAGCTTGTGCCTCTACGCTATGATTGATATTTAACTACAAATATAATGTTTTTATTTTGTCTTAATAATGGTATACATATTTAATTTCAAATTGTCTTTGTTCAAAATTAAATTAGGTACTCTTGAATTAGAAATAAATTAATTAAAATAAAATAATTGGAAAACAAATATCTTGATCTCATCTTTTTTAATCGGAAGTATCAATTAATTATAAATCTTTTAAATCATATTACAGATTGATGGCTTATTTACGAAAAAATATAAAAAGTTACCCAATAATAATCAATATATTCTTCCACATTCAAATAAATATTGTAATATGAAAATAAAGAAGGACCGAGACTTAAATTCTCTAACAATAGTAATTATACGTTTAAATCTTATCTCAAATATTCTATTTAAATTTAAATTTTAAGATACTTCACATAGGACAAAGTCGTTAAAATTTTGCTCAAGGCGATATTCCTCTTGTGTATGAAGTCCTCATGACTCTGGAGCTTACAATAGCTAAGTGATGGCAAGAGGCACTCATTCCATGCATTTAAATCAGACTATTCCGTCGGAGTTGAGGACGGAATTATTATGTGGGCGAGTTTGTTCTGGAATTCTTCAGGAATAGATATGTGTGAAAAAACCATATGAAATTTAACTTTCAAATTAGATATATAATTGTACAGATATGTGTAAAGTGTATAATAAATAAACAACTAGCTTAGCCATAGTTTCACGCTGTGACTGAACCTAGTGTTAAGACACACTGTTTCCCATTTTGCTGCCTAGTCTGGAGGCATTGCGTGTTTGTTGACTGGCAGAATTTAACGCCAGAGCGATGAAATGAAAATATAAATTTAAATAAATATTTTATTTCCTCGAGTTGGGATCGAACCCACAAACAGTCACGTCTACAGCCACAAACTTGTGCCCCTGCACCACGACTGGCCTCAACAACTATAGAATAACTTGTAAGTTTTTTCTGATTTAAGTACACCAAGTTCGGAAAAATAACTCAATCTCCTCCATAGAGAAAGTGTCTCTTACTTTATTCATTAGATACAGTTATGTATTTATGTACTAAGTTATAGTTATGAGGTAAGGGCCTACAAAACAAACACTTTAGACGCCTATGTTTAACGAGGGCTGTAATGGCTGGGACGCGTTAGGATGATATATCAATTATTCAGTCGCAAAAACGACGTCCACCTGCGTTCATTCTAAAGTACCTTACACTTACTTTTAACTTGAAACAAGATAAAAAAAATATTAAAAAAACAAATTAAATATTTTTTTTAACAGCTTCACGCTAAATCCTGCATACAGCAGGGTAGGCAGAGGGAACCTAGTGTTAAGACACTCCGTTCCCCACTTTCTGCCGAATTTTGGAGGCATTGCGTGATGACTGGCATGGCTCAACGCCGCGCTTTGCCTTGACACCAGAGCGAAGAAATGGAAATATAAATTTATGTAAATATTTCATTTCCTCGGGTGGGGATGAACCCACAACCAGTCGGTTTTACAGTCACACTTTGTGCCACTGCGCCACGACTGGCCTCAAATTAAATAATAACACAAAAAATATTTATTTTATATTCATAACCATTCTAAACTTGAGAACTTGAGTAAATACGATTGACTTGGTTGTGGGCTCGATTGCCACTCGAGGAAATGAAATATTTATTATTCTCATTTTCCTCGCTTTGGTACCAAAGTAAAAGTGTGGCGTTGTGTTCCGCCATTCAACACGCAATGCCTCCAGATTAAGTCGCAAAGGAGGAAACGGAGAGTTTTAACAGTAAGTTGCCTCTGCCTACCCTTCTATCTGACATATAGCGTGAAGCTTAAAAAAGTCTTCTAAATTAATGATGAAATCATACGATGTCTGCGTTTTCTTGGAATGTAGAGAATGTCTTTGTTTTTGATCTCTGTCTTAACATGCTATTTTTATTTAAAAGAATTTGTGTATTACAAGTTATAATTTAGGTAATAATTGATTTCACCCGTTTTGTTCATGTATGTGCATTTTACATTTATGACTGTAATATTTTTATAGTAAGGCTTTGAGTAGGTGAAAGCTGCAGAATATCATGTTTTACTTTTATGATCATAAAAACTGTTAATGATGTAGGTATGTTGTTTCATACGTAGTTACAAAATAATTTTAGAAAATATACATTTTTTAATTAAGTTAGGCTCGAACTAATGCTTCTTGGATGGTTTCGAGTCCCGCTCTGTTCAGTTTTTTATACGTTTTCTAAAACAAAACAAGTGTTATGGTCATATTCCCTATATATGAAAAAATATTGTATTTGTTGAATCTAAAATTTATATTTTGTTCCACAATTATTAAAAGCCGAGTCAAGGTTGTCTATTTCTACTCCAGGCGTTTTTTTAAATGGAAATTGCTTATATTGATTGTTACATAAAAATAGAACCTTATTTTTGGGTAAAATTACTATCTTGAGATAGCGTTAAAATTGATAAGGATATTAATTTACAAACATAATTTACTTTGTAATCAAACAGCAAGTGGCAATGACGCTCAGCGAAAACGGTTTTAAATTAGATTCCTCCAATATTTTCAGCTCGTTTAGAGCCACTTGGCTGTTCTCATATATTTTTAGCCATCTTTATTGATAATTAATTATTTTTATCGCTTACGATCGTGCTTAAACGGTCGTGGCAGTTGTGGCGTAGGGGCACAAGAATGTGTCAATAAGGCGACGGTTATGAGTTCGATGCCCACTCGAGTTCCGTGACTCAACACTTGAAAAATTCGGCGGAAAAGGGGGAGCGGAATGTCTTAACTCTATGTTTCCTCTGCCTATCTTGCTGTGTGCGGGGCATGAAGCTGATTTTATTTTGTATTCGGTTATATAATTTTCAAATTTAAGTAAGGGTACCAGATCTACAGATATCAATTTGTTTTAGTTTTAAAACAATAAGTTCTTCAATTTGGTTGCACTTTATAGTTTTATGCTCCCCTCGAGATTCACCCGTTCGCTTTCTCCATAAAGTATTTTCATGTAAACTTCCTTTGTCTATCGCCTTATTTCGTTACAGCTTTCATATCATTTTCTTTCTGTTCTACCGACAAAACATTCTGTGTGCAAAATTGTTATCTCATGAATACATTTCTACCGCAAGACGTGCTTCGGATAGTGTAATTTAATCCTAAAGGTGTATTTCAAAAGTATGTATTTAATTATGAAGTAGGTTTTTGGACTTCTTTACCATAAATGTTATGGTTACTGAATTATAAATAGTAAGATATCAACAAAAAAATGTGCATTTTTGCCACAAAAAGTAAAGGATTTTTTTCCAAGTTTACTCTTGAAAATAATATAGAACCATTTTGTGTTGATAGTAAATAATTTATCGTGCGTAAGGGATCTCTTTTTTTTAGCTACATTCTATATGTCGCACGTAGTAGGATAGGCAGGAGAAGCGTGGCAACCTCGTGTTAAGACTCTCCGCCAAATTCTTGAGGCATTATGTGTTGAGTGGAAATCGAACCCACAAGCTTCGCCTTTGCAGTAACACGCTTGTGCTCATGCGCCACGACAACCATCTATATTTCAGGTTTTTTTTTAAATAATCTAATATACGAGGAGAGGACCAAAAGTTATAACATATGCGTTAAAGGAGGTTTAATCGGGCGGGATTCGTAGGACAAACTATTACGTGTGCTTATTTATATTCCAACTACGTTCCGCTATTCAATACGCAATGCCTAGCAAATTAGTGGGAACTGAAGAATGAAGTATCTTTAGTAAAGATTCTCAACTAATTGCCAAGTATCACGACTTCAGAGGAGGCGATCTGTTAGAGAATATCAATAGCTTCATGACTCGATCCATTTTTGCGTACCTACAGCCATAGAAGATGGGCTGTATCAATTGGTCGGATAATTGAGTCTCCATCAAAAATAACAAAGTCGGTCGTGGCGTCCCAAAATGTATCAGGACTGCATTTAAATTGGAGTGTAGAGTGGTAGGGGCTGCCGTAGAGTTTACTGTTTAGAGCGTGGAACTATCATCCCCAGAATTTGGCGATTTGATTAGAGGTGCTGGTACCTTCCTGGGGTAATGTGTCTTTCAGTGCCGCTATCATATTCTAGGAAATGGGTTGGAGTTGGATGCCGGAGCCCGGCATTAACTGATGTTAAACGCAGTTCCATGAACCACTACTTAGCGCAAGTTTTAAAGATAGTATGCCCCTAAGCGTTATCATCGCTGGCGACATGACTATCTCACTCACAGAGATTATTCTGTGTTTACTTTTGATTCTTAACCGAAGTGAATAAAGATTTTTTTATAATTTATTACATGTTACGTATATCTAGTACAAATTGTATATATTTTACTGCAAACATAAAATATACATTCTTATTTTTTTATTCTTAAACTATTAAAATGGACCTCTTGAAAAAAAATATTAATATTTTAACAAAATATAAATTTTGTAATTTATTTACATACATATTGTGAGTTTTTAATCAATACACATTATGTTACTATTATATGGTAGTATTGTTACAAATAATTAATGAAGACTATGTACACAGTGAGATCTAGCGAGCTTAATGATG
Source organism: Heliconius himera (assembly GCA_021202915.1). Classification (NCBI taxonomy): domain Eukaryota; kingdom Metazoa; phylum Arthropoda; class Insecta; order Lepidoptera; family Nymphalidae; genus Heliconius; species Heliconius himera. Next base: position 118,861 of record JAJHJA010000079.1, on the reverse strand, counting down.
TTAACAGGGAATGTTTAAAGTTTGCGTCCATTAGGATCTCAAAAGGGTTAATTGTGAGCAATGAGTAATGAGCGACGTTGTTATAAAGTACTAGAATTTAAACGAATAAATATTATACTATTTAATGTTTCAGTATAAACTCCACTTTCAGAGGTAGAGTTAATCTCTTGGGAGATCGTTAGTGTTATCTTAAATAATTTTAAATTTTAGGTACTTCGCATAATATGTAGCACATTTGAAAATGATTCACGCCCAATATTAATAATCTATCTCCGACGTCTATCTGCGATTGTTCCATATATCTATCCAATCTAGAGATTATTAATATTGGGCGTTAGCCATTTAAATTAGCACAGTGTATTTAGATTACGTTTCTCACGCATAACAAAATAGTTAAAAGGAACTTAAAATGTTTTTCTCCCCACCTTCCATGATTTTTTTGAGATATAACGTTTTGAACAGCGTAACTCAACGCTGTACTGTGTCTACTAGAATGGAGAAATTAAAATAACTTAGATATATTTATTTCCCCGAGAAGGTATCAAACCGACGACGTTTGCCTTTACAGTCAGTGGCTTTTCCACTGCACCACAGGGGCCTCCCGTTCAATTCATATGTAAATAAATGCATCATTTTCTATATTAACTTTAAATAAATGTTACTAATGACGTAAATGAAAAAAAATGAAAATATAATTGATATATTAGTTGACATACGTGCATGACCCGAGGGTCATTACAATTTCATAAAAATGTCATCGAGCCGTAACAGACGGCCTCCAATCTACCGGCACAGCAGAAATATACGAGAATGTCTGAAAATATTTTTTATTTCGTTGATTGACAGGCGCTGGAGACTTCGTTGGAGCGCTCGTGAGAAATGTTAGATTATGTTTTTAGTTTGCGTCGGTGTGAAGTTGTGCTGCCCACTCGTTATTTTTCTCCAGTACAATAAAATACTTAAATATTTGAATTTATTTTTCGCTACTTTTATTGGAATTTCCATCCATTTCTCTTAAATAAGAGATCAACTCTAATATAATACATCTGTTTTCTTTAGATTTCTTTTCTATAGATATTTCTTTCTATTATATAAATAAGTTTAGGTGATTTTTATTTTTATAGAGTACAAAAAGCTTTTGTATTTTAATAAACTTTTTTATCCAAACGAGCAGGACTAAGTTCAATTATAAATATATAGAAATAATCACGTTATAGCATACCACAATCCTAAATTTAAATAGCAAAAACAGTGGAAGCACTTTTTAAAATCATAATATATTTAGTAAGAACAGCATTTATTTTCTTACAAACCAACTGGGTACTCTAACAGCGAGAAGCGCCATTCTAAATAATTTAGCGACGTCAGATTGCGGAACTTCATACAAAGAAAGGCGCAACTGCTTAGTTCGTTAAGCACACTCACCGCTGCTCTCCCATGCGAGAGTCATGGAGCTGTGAGAGCTTTATATTGTCTTAGAGTTTGTCGGCAGTGTTTTACACATATCCAGCGCTAAAGGTTGTAATATGATTCTTATTAAATCTTGAATTTTACACAAGTTTCATAATTATTTATATGTACAAACAATTGACTTAAACTTGTTTTTTTATTACATACAAGTGACTTAAAATGACAACCTACCATACAACAAGTTGACTTCGAGCTAGCTGGCTATTAACTAATTATTTATTTGTTGAAACTTTATTAGTCTTTAATAAGATAAAGAACTAATGTCAAAAATACATTTAAAATATAATTAAATTTGTAAATATTGAGAGTAATTTTAAAGGATGAATATTAATGTAGGGTGATAATTTATTTGGGTTGGATGTTCACACAAGCGGCAAGTGCGGATTGTTTATAAAGGACTCGGTTAAACTCTTTCCTCTTTTGCAACAACACTTCTCCCCTAAATATTTTTTACACAAAAAAAATATACACTATGTTGATTTCGTAAAAAAAATTAAGCTAATTTGCGAAATTGTCTCGTGTACTTATATCCAAGTGAGGATATATCGAGGCGTATACATTTAATTCTTTTATCGTTTGAAGTTATATTAAGGAGTAAGGGTACAACGCCAGCCAAGCCAGTCGTGCCCGCCAGTCAGACGAGCCATCCAAAGCCAACGTCGACAGTTAACGTTGCACCACCTACCGAGGGTAGAGACGCGTGTTTAAATTAGCTGCGTATCCCATTTGATTTGATTATATATAAATATTGATTCATTGTTGTCTTTTTCAAACTGCATAATTAACTATCCTCTTAACATTTCTTTTATTAAAGGGATATTTCTATATCAAGATAATATTATTTAAAGATACATATAAATTTAAAAAGTAAATATACCTCGCTGGTACTAAAGATAAATCACACACTGCTTATAAATTGTGCTCTTTTTAAGAATTCATCGCTTCATATTATATTCCTAGTGTCATAATACACTCCGTGTATTATGACACTAGGAATATAATATTGAATATTATATTATGATTTCACCCGAATATAATCATGTAAATGTATCCGTAGATGTTTAATTAAATTTTTGAATAATATGGAAATCCGAATGGGAGACAATTGCAACTGATCGGCCTCAATGGAGACGTATCGTCAACACTAAGGTGTCGGAGTTTGAAATAAAACGAAGAGATGAGCTCAATCTTAGACGCGACGAGCTTAAGGCCCAGGTACCTGAGGCTATTAATTATAATTATATTGGGGGAGTGCTGACATGCAGTGAATGTGGCCACACTTTTTCTGCAAAAATCGGTTATGTCAGTCACTTTAGAGCTCATCAACGAAGCTCTTGTTAGCCAGATGCCAGTCACCGTGGCCGAAAATGGTCAGGACAGTAGTAGTAGTAATATGGAAAAGTAAGTCGTTTTTGCTTGCAGGCAAATGAGCGTACGGGTCACCTGGTGGTAAGTGATCACCGCCGCCCACGTCCCCACCAGAGAGGCCTTTAAGATGCCACCGACCGGCCACCGACCTGGAAACACTACCGTAGGTAGGCCGTTCCACAGTTGAGTGGCGCGTGGAAGGAAGTTTCTACGAAACCGCCGTTGTTGAGTACCACGTATCCAGGTGATGTGGATGATACTTAAGTTTGTAACGTACTGTGCTTTTAGAACATTCTTCGGCTGGTAACAGGTTAAACAGTTCTCCAGAACAAAGATTTCCAGAAAAAAAGACAGAATTCTCCAGACTTTTGTCTGGAGAATTCTGATATGATGATGATAAGGTAAAATTATTTTACTTTTTGCGTTTTATAGCAAAATATGAGGTTTAAATAGCTCTTTGATGATAGTCATCAATAAATATTTTTATACATATCTGCTGTATAAAGTAGCGAAATCAATATATAATAAGATACATTTTTGCATAACTTAAGCGAGCTTGTATGTTTTAATGTTTACCGAATGAAGCCCGGATACTAATAGACGTAAAATTTTTATATAAATAATGATTTTGTAAGGCGAATAGAAAGCAAACGAGTTTGGGATATCAGTTACAATTCGTTCGACGTGCCCAAACCAGCTGAGTACGTTCTTCTTCATTCTCACCGTGATATCCTCGTTAGTACCTGCCATTCTGTGCATCTCTTCATTGTGCATTCGATCAGCGAAGCTGACTCCGCATATTCTACGAAGAGATCGCATCTCCACGGTATTCACCTTTTTTTCATTCTTCTTCTGTAATACCCACGTTTCGCTGTCGTACAACAGCGTCGGTCGCAGCTGTGCTGACGTTTCGCCGTCTCATCAATGCAGCTAAGGCTCCGTTAACCCTGTTACCGGCAGCAATACGCCTTTACACATTCATCTCGTATCGTCCACCTCTATTTAACATACTTCCCAAATATACAACTTCATTCACTTGTTCTTAATAATAGATAAACTTTATAATATTTTAACTTAAAATAAACTTTGTAAATTCATAAAGAGGTATTAACTCTGCAAAATCTAATTAAAGTTTTATATAAAAAGTAATTAACATGTACTACTCTCCCTAAAAACATTTCTAGACTAAAATAAAATTAAAAAAATTGTGCTACAAAGGGAAAATAACATTTTGCTTCTATATAGTACACCAATGAAATATTTAACTTATACTTTTCCTGCATTTTAGAAGCCCTCCGGCATCGGAAACGCAGTTCCAAGTAATTGTATAGATGTTACTTTATTCAGTTCATAAAACATTTTTAAATATTTTGCAAAAAATATATTAAATGAAGAATTCCCTAGGGATACCTGCGTTACAAAGCCTTTAAGGTTAAATTTTAGTTTGTAGTTTTCATTCTTAAAACACTAAATCAAGGACGAGGACAGAATTACAACAGGGTAATCGCTCCCTGAGGGACGACTCTGCCGCCGATCCATCTCTCCCCGCTAATATTAATACGATTAAAGTCAGACCTCCACCAGAGTTACGTTTAAATAATATTTTTAATTGGCGCGTTGAGTTTTTAAATTCAAGATTTTTATGTGCAACGTTAACAATTTAAATTTAATTTTGTGAGTCATTACTTTTTTTTATTTATATATATTTTAAGTTTCCCGTCAGGGCAGGCAGAGGAAAGAAAGAAAGATTTCAAGACATTACCATCCCCCACTTTCTACCAGATTCTGGAGGCATCGCGAGTTGAGTGTTGAGCGGTGTCTGGCGACTCGTTTTCAGAGTTTAAATATTTCATTTCCTCTAGTGGTAATTGAATCCACAACCACGAACACGTTTACAGCCGCACGCTTGTAAGACGTTAGGCCTCACTGGTTTAGATTTTATACTTTTATTATTATTATTTAATTCATAAAAACAGTATTGTTGTCAATGGCGGTAGTAATGGTATCATTAAACATGAACATACGCTTTAATTTCAAATTCCTAATTGACACTCTAATTAACTAAAATTTTACAGAATTAACGCAGCAACTTATACATGTTTAATGAGCTGTCGGTTGCACACTGGCGTTATTAATATTATTTTGTTTCATTAGTTTCAGCCCTCATACTAAGTTACTTAAAAACAAGTAATTTGCTAAAACATTAGAAGTTTTCATATATGTATGTGACGGCGCGTTGACTATGGATTAGAAAATAAAAAATAAAATAAATCAGCTTCACGCTGTATCCCGCACACAGCAGGGTAGGCAGAGGGAACCTAGTGTTAAGACACTCCGTTCTCCACTTTCTGCCGAATTCTGGAAGCATTGCGTGTTGAGTGGCAGAACTCAACGTCGCGCTTAACCTCGACACCAGAGCGAAGAAATGGAAATATAAATTCAGGTAAATATTTCATCTCTTCGAGTGGGGCTCGAACCCACAACCAGTCGGTTTTACAGTCACACCTCGTACCGCTGCGCCACGACTGACCTCACTGACTATGGATTACTTTTAATGATAATTTCGCAATTATCACTTTCGGTTTATAATTATTGTTTTAGTTTTAATTAATTCTATAATGGATAATATACCCCGGATAGAGTAGCAAGTGTCGCCACGAGCAATGGCAGTTGTCATGTTGACAGCTACAGCATGAAGTGGACATGGACACTATAACCTTCATTCGCTGACGTTTGTTTTGGTTGACACACGTGTTAGTGAAAATATTTTGTTTTAGTGTTGAATATCTCTATTTTACACAGTGGAAACAATATATAATAGTGAAAATAGATCCATACTAATAAGGTGATTGGTTTTAGTAAGTAGTTGTGTTGTTTTATAGGCTAGATTAGTTTTATTTTATAGTTAGGTTATTTTATTTTAAAATGGATCCTGACCCTCCACCTGACCCCCCTGATCCTGGGGGAGGTAATGTAAATTTTGCAACACAAATAGTGTCTCGAAAAAGACAAGGTGAGGAAGCATCCTCTAATCAGGATATTGTTAAAAAAACTATCATAGAACCATCTACCGCTACTCCTTCTATCCAAAATGTATGGATCCACCCTTCCATGTCTGAAGCCCCAAAATCTTACATTAGTACTGACAAAGGTCCCTTTATCGTGTATGTGTCAAGGGAATCTCCTGATCCATCTGCAGGGACAGCTATAAGAGCTATTAAATTTGGTCAATTTCTTCATACTAATAAAATTACTGATATAGTCAATGATGGAGTTAAAAATGTTGGTCGCAATAAAATCAGTGTCCAGTTTACATCAGCTGAAGCAGCAAATAAATTTTTAGTTAATCCTGTTCTTAGTTTATGTAAATATGTTTGTGTAATCCCAACATTTAATATTACAAGGATGGGAATTGTCAAAGGAGTTCCCGTTGAATGGTCTTTGGAAGAGTTTGTTGGCTCACTGATATTCCCTACTGCTTGTGGTGAAGTTATAAAAGTAAGACGAATGAATCGGAAGAATGTAAGTGAGGGTGTAATTACATGGGTTCCAACTCAAACGGTTGTAATCACTTTACGTGGTCAACAATTGCCTGAAAGAGTATTTTCTTATAAATCTGTCCTTAATGTTGAACTTTATAAATATCCTACAATCCAATGCCTTAATTGCTGTCGTTTTGGTCATGTTAAGTCACAGTGTAGATCAAAGCCAAGGTGTTATAGGTGCTCCCAGTCTCATACTGGTGATGCATGTGACACCCTACAGGAAAATGCAACCTGCATCCATTGTACATCAAAGCATTATGCTACTGATAAGGGGTGCCCTGAGTACGTAAGACAACAGAATATTAAGGCCATTATGTCGCAAGAGTGTATTTCCTATATGGAAGCATCCTCTCGATTCCCATCTGTCCAGCGTTCCTATGCAGATGTTGCTAAGGAAATGTTTTCACCTCCTGTTTACATGAATTCCCAATCCCAACAAAGCAGATCTCCTGTTACTCCCACTAAATCCTATCGTAAAACAGTTTTCCAAGCTCCTCGTCCTCGCTCGCCTATGGCAAAGGGTTACGATAGACAAGCTCACCAGTCCATTATTAGCAATTGTTCCTCTTCCCTTCCTAATGGTTGTGCCCTTAATCAAGGTTCTGACAGTCCAGCAGAATCTACAAAAGATTTGTTAATTGCTTTGACTGACACCCTTGTGAGCATAATCTCAACCGCTGATGAACTTCCTTTACCGTCCAACGTTGCCCAAAACCTACTTAAAATCTTCAAAATCCTTCACAATGGCCCCACTTTACTTCCTACAGTGGAATAGTAAAAGTATTCGTGCTAAAAAGCACGAATTACTTCATATTATCTCTCTGTATAATCCTGTCATTATTGCCCTCTCGGAGACGTGGCTGATGCCTGACTCCCGATTTAGGGTTCCAGGTTTCGCCTGTTTAAGGGAGGACAGAAATGACGGGTATGGAGGTAGTGCTATTCTTATCCAGCACTCTTCTCCATATTCCCGTATTCCTCTCCCATCTCATAGTCAACAGTTGAATGCTGTTGCTGTGAGGGTCCTTGGTATTTCCTTTCTTTCTGTTTATATCCCTCGTCCTTCCGCTCCCATCTTCCTAGAGCTTAAGTCTATTATCTCTTCGCTTCCTAGCCCTGTGGTGGTCCTGGGTGATTTTAACACTCATCACACTCTGTGGGGGTGTTACTACTGTGATGGATTTTCGCCTTCGTTGGTAGACATGATTGATGATGTTGATCTCTGCATTCTCAATGATGGATCACCGACTCGTAGGGTTAATCCTAATCAGAACCCTAGGTCTGCTATCGACCTTTCCTTATCTTCTCCTTCTCTTGCTTCCCAACTATCATGGTCTGTACTACCATCTACCCATGGTAGTGATCATTTCCCGATTCTGCTTTCCTTAAATAATAGAGTTCCCCCCACCCCTTCTCCTTCCCTTTGTCATAAGTTTAATTTAAAAAAGGCCAACTGGAACGAGTACGCCAACTCTGTGGATTGCATTTTGGGCAATCTTCCTGAGTCTGGTAATTATGAGAATATCATTGTTTACTATGATAGGTTTGTCTCTGCCATTCTGTCTGCTGCTGACTTACATATCCCCAAATATCACTCCATTCAGAATTGGATGCATTTCAATCCCTGGTGGGATCAGGAATGCTCTGATTCTGTCATTCGGCGAACATCTGCCGAGGAGTCATACGCAGCCTGTATGACTATGGAGAATTTCATTGAATACAGACGCAATGATGCGAAGTTTAGAAATTGCATTGGGTAAAAGAAAAAAATTGGGTGGGTAAACTTTTGTGAGTCCCTTAGTCCTCGCTCCTCTTTTTCTCTTGTTTGGACAAATGTTAAGAGATTTCGCCGATCACTTAACAATGTCAGTAGTCCTAATTCCAATAACCCTTCTGTGTGGCTCAACGATTTTGCAAACAAATTGGCTCCTCCTTCTGTACCATCCCAGGATTTATTTATATCCACGCCGGTTGAATCTTTGGAGGAAATGGATCTTTCTTTTTCCTTTGAAGAGCTTAACAACGTCTTAACGGATTTAAAGGACACAAGTCCAGGAGAGGATGGTATTTCTTACTCCTTTATTGCAAGATTAAATGATAAATCTAAATACCATTTTTTAAATTTGATAAATAATATATTTCAATCAGGCAATATCCCCAATTCATGGAAATCCCAAATTGTTATTCCTATCCTCAAACCTGGAAAATGTCCTTCAGATTATAATTCCTATAGACCCATTGCCCTAGCATCTACTTTATCAAAGATTGTTGAACGGATTTTGAAGAATCGACTGGAATGGATAGTGGAAAGTAGGAATATCTTAGCGCCCTCTCAGTTTGGTTTTAGAAAGGGGTTAAGTACTATTGATAGTCTCAGTGTTTTTACTACAGACATTCGACGAGCTTTTGCCAAAGGAGAGTATTTAGTTGGTGTTTTTCTAGATGTTGCATCTGCATATGATAATGTTCTTCTTCCGGTGCTCAGGCAGAAATTGCGTCAGCTGAGTATTCCGCCGAGGATGTCCCATTACATATGTAATTTGCTGACCGGTAGAACGGTATCTGTAAAGCATCCGCTTCTTACTATACCTCCCAGACTTGTCTGGAAAGGTCTGCCTCAAGGTTCAGCTCTAAGTCCGCTGCTGTATAATATATACACTCATGACCTCGAATTATCTGTAAATAATTTTTGCAACATCCTTCAGTATGCTGATGACATCGTCCTCTATTACAGCTCAAATTCTGTGGAGGACATAACTTATCGTTTGAATACTGCCTTGCACTATCTTAACCAGTGGCTCTCTGATCATGGCCTGGCATTATCTGTAGCTAAATGTCAAGCGGTAGTGTTTACAAAAAAGAGAGTTATTCCAAATTTTAATATTTTGTGTGATAATATTCCCATCCATTTAACAGAAAATATAAAATTTTTAGGCATAATACTTGATAAGCGATTGAATGGAGTTGCTCATGCTGAATATCTCAGCAGAAAGTGTGAAAAAGGCATTAATGCTTTAAGAGCTGTGTCTGGTGTGTGGTGGGGTGCACACCCTTATACTCAAAAACTGCTGTACAATGCTATAATTCGTAGTCATATCGACTATGGATTATTTGTTTTAGACCCCTTTAATAAAGTAGCTACTGAAAAGTTAAACCGAATACAATATAAATGTCTTCGAATTATTCTAGGTGCGATGAAGTCTACTCCTACAAATGCATTGCAGGTGGAGTGTGTAGATCCGCCACTTCCTATCCGCCGACAATTCCTTTCTGACCGATTTGTGGGTAAAATGTTGCAGCTTTCCTCTCATCCTCTGTGGTCTAAGCTATCTAAGTTAGCCGATCTTATCCCTCGAGGCAAACCATTGCCATATTTGCTTGATAGTTTCCTTAGACTGACCTCCCTCCCTAATCCCTTGTCTCGTTATCCTTCTAATCCTTTATTCCTTACGCCTTATAACGCCCTAGTATATTCTCCCTGTATTGTCACAAATCTTGGCCTAATCAAAGGAGATCCTGGCACCAACACAAAATTTAAGGAATTAGTCCATCTCCATTGGTCGAATCACCTCCTCATCTTCACTGATGCATCGAAGCTCTTGAAGGAGAGCTGTGTTGGTGCAGCTTGCTGGATACCAAAATTCAAAATTATTTTACAATTTAAATGTCCTCCCAAATCCTCTGTGTTCACAGGTGAGGCTGTTGCTTTGTTAGAAGCAATCCTGTTTACACATTCCCATGATATTAAACAGACGGTTATTTTTACTGACTCACTAAGCTGTCTAATGGCCTTAAAGGGAAACCCGTTTCATAGTAGATTAGGATCTTCAATTGTTTTAAGGATTCGTGAAGAATTGTACTCGTGTCATTTAAAGGACTTGGATGTTACTCTAGTGTGGATTCCAGGTCATTCTGGGATCAGTGGGAATGAATCTGCAGACTCCTGCGCTAAATCTGCTATCCAGTGTGGCACATTAGATCATTTCTCCAATTCCGCCCAAGATCTCATGTCCCTTGCGGATATTCATCTGCGTAAGTCCTGGATTAATTTCTGGAACGAGTCCAAATCCCATAAAGGTAAGTATTACGCAATTATTCAACCTGATATTCCTAGACGACCTTGGTTTTATTCTCAAAAGCTTATTGAACGGAAGATTATAACTACAATCTGTCGCTTGCGCCTTGGGCATGCTTCTACTCCTGTGCATCTAGCCAAGATCAGGGTCAGGGACCACTCACTGTGTGAATGTGGTCTGGACGACGGCACTCCTTCTCACATCCTTTTCTCTTGTCCTAAGTTAACTCGTCCTTTATATGATGTCCTTCCCCATAAAGTCCCTCGTCCTATAAATGTTCAGTGTTTGTTAATGTTTGTGTTTAGTCCTTTATGTAAATATATTAAACATAACAAAATTAAAGTCTAAATTAACACCCATGTAAAATATTATTTATTACTAACCTAATATGCTGTGTATATACTAAAAATATGTATTTGTTTTGTTTTAGGTGAAGGCTGTACTTTAACTGGATCTCTTTTTTTTTACATGTATTCTATAATTGTGTATAGTTATCTTTTTTTTTACTGGTCAATTGCCTTCGTGTGTTTTCCATACAACGTGACATTGGCGAAATGAATTGTGCTCAACTGGCACGCTCGAAACGCCATTATTTAAGAAATCAATCAATCACTATAACCTATTGATTCCTAATCCATTTAAATTTTGTTAATCTATAGAATTTATAAATAAATCAATAATATGAACTTGGATAATAAAATGTGCCTTTTTATTTTACTTATTACTTCTGCCTTTACAACGCCTACGATGGACAGTGACAGCCAAGACCGCTTATGCCGCTTCTGATGCTCTTACATATATATTTTATGTGTATATTTGTACGTGTATATTTGTGTACATGTATATTTTATTAAAAAAATATTAATAGCAAAGCCTCCAAAATAGATTTTTTTTTATTTTCATATTGCATTGAATAGTGTAAAATATAAACACTTATATAATTTGATTCATACGCTGTTTGCCCAAAAATTACGTTAAAAGGATTAAAAGTATTGTATATTTAATAAACAAACCACATTAATCTATCAATATAATATGTAAAACTTCCTTTACTGAGTGGGTACCTACGCAGCGCAGAAACTTCAAATTTGTCATGTAGAGTTGTTGGGGAGTGTAGGGGAGCACCAAGATAGAATTTCTCAAATTTCCTTCTAGAATGAGAAAAAACGAGATTTCAGGTTTTATTATTAGAAGCTTTAGCTCGTAATCAAATAAAAGTAAACATTATAAATCGTCGATTTATGTGTAATACAATTAGTACAGCAATGAAAAGCATAAAAAAGAATAAGTACAATACTAGTACAAGTGTCTTACGGAAGCAAGATGTTTTTAAACGCTTAGGAATATGGCTCATCCGGAAATGACAAATAAGGGCTGTGTCCGGCTGGAATATCCGGCACTTGTAAAAGTTTCCTGATAGTGCGCAAAAAGACTAAATAAATAAGTATCTATAAAAGTTTTGTTAAATTTCATTAAATTCTAATTTATATATTTCAATAAAATGTTACTTAACAAAAAGAGTTAGCTATGTTAGCTCAGTAAAATTTAAAATGTGAAGTAACAATATCAAGGTACCGCAGACACAATTGTAAAGTATTTTAGAAATATTTTTATACAAATCACGTCGAAGTGATAAATATATTTTGGTATCATTATAAACGAATCTAAATTTAACTTAGCATATTATATTTCTTCTTTTTTATTTTCGCAGGTCGAATAGAAATGTTGATAGTAAATCATTATCGAAATATAACTTATATTTTTTACCTTCTCACGTGACGGCCTTTTAACTTAATGACATAGTTAATTAGCCGAGAACGCTTTTAGTGTACATGAGGTTATTAACTAATTATGACATGTTATATGATCATATATGTTTACCGGACTAAATACATACAGGGATTTTAAAAGTTTAAGGAAGGTGGATATCAGAGTGTCTTAACACTAGGCTGTCTCTGTCTTCCCTGCTACATGCGAGATACAGCGTGAAGCTGAAAAAAAACATTTTTGCAGTGTGGATGATATCCACAATGTTAACATAAGGCTAAAAAGTAACATTTAAAAAGTGCTCATGTCAGTTATTAGTAGTGTTCGAAAGGAACGGACACCTGTCTGCTAACAAGCCTTTTGGCCAACAATTTATGTGCGCAGCTGCATAGTTTCACACATAAAACGACATTGGATAATATTACATAGGATAGGTAAAATGTTTACCTGTTATTATAAAAAGTCAGTCTCATTTTATAAGGCACCGCTTGTGGTATATTGAACATCGGAATAGTTCAAGCGTGTGCTTGCAAGCACGTGTTAGCTTATTTATAATGGGTTTTAATATAATTTACGGATTTTATCCCCTTATGTTCTTGGATTTGTTGCAGCGTTTTTATTACCTTATAGCTACAAAGGTAAAACAAGGAAAGTAAGGTAGTAAGTTAAGAAAAATGCGACTAAACTACTTCTGTCCATAACGTGGGAGTATTGCTCTCCCACGGAACAAAGAACTCAGTCTCATACTATTAGTTTTAATAAAATTAATAAAATAATTACATTTCACAAGATCTTAAGGTGTAGGTTTGACCTTTAATTGGAATTCTTGCTCGGCCTAACCCCGCTTATACTGCTTTTTGACAACCTGCCTATACCACTTGTACTGATAGCATCGTCTCATATTTAATTCTTGATATTTTATTTTAGTGTTCCATTTATTAAAAGTGCAAGATAAAGTTGTCACTATAACTGTACAAGAGAGGAGAGTAGGAGTGGAGAACCACATGTGATCACACTGTTCTTGGTGATATAATAAAACGATTTATTATTAAGTTGAGTTGAGTTGATGAGTTGATATAATGTGTTGGTTTGAGTTTTTTACATTTTTAAAGTGTTGTTCCACACTTAGGACAGAAAAATACTTTTTCGTAAATATATAAAAATTTATAAAAAGCAGCTTCACGCTGTATCCCGCACACAGCAGAGTAGGCAGAAGGAACGTAGTGTTAAGACACTACCCACTTTCCGCCGAGTTCTGGAGGCATTGTGTGGAGTGGCGGAACACAACGCCGTGCTTTGCCTCAACACTAGCGAAGCGCTCGAAGCTAAAGCGAAGAAATGAAAATATAAATGTAAATAAATATTTCATTTCCTCGAGTGGGTAGCAAACCCACAATCAGTCGATTTTACTGTAATACTTTGTACCCTTGCGCGACGATTGGCCTCGAAAATTATATATATACTTAAATTTATAAAAATTTACAAAAATTAAAAACATATAAAATTTATCGCCATAGACCGATGAGAACGTATGGCTTAGTTGTTCAGAGCCCTTGGACGACTTCTAAAAGACGCGGGTTCATTTTATAATTATGTAATCTAAAAAGTGTGTTGTAGTTTTTTTATTGATTTCTAATACCGAACTTCATCCACTTTTAGTGAACACTCATACAAATGAAAAAATCAGATTTAACCTCGCGATCTATACTTTATATATATTATTCATCCACTGTGTACTTTATACGTTTAGGCAAAAGTTCAGGCACAACTTATTTTGTATATTGCATTCTCGGCATATATAAGCATGTTATATTGCTCTTTATTACCAAAAATCCCATCCTGTATTCGTTTCGTGACACTCATACAAAAAGAAATACGCATTTCGTAACTTATTATAGAAGAAGAAATAATATTTGTTTAGTTTATTATTATTTTTCTTTATTTCTCATAAAATAGTGCACGGAAAAAGATAGCCGCTTTAATAAATACGAGTATTATAATATATCTACTATATCGATTATTGTAATTCATTACAATAAAGATTTATATTTGTGGGTTCAATTCTCACTCGGGGAATGAAATATTGTTTGCTTATATTTTTATTTCTGGTATTTGATCTGGTACCAAGGCAAAAGCTCGGCGTTGAGTACCGCCACTCAAATTGCAATGCCTCGGAAAATCGGTGGGAAGAACAGAACTGAAACAGAGTGCCTTAACACTGTTTCCCCGGCATCATAGCACTAGTAGCGAATCAATCTATCTCAAAGCCTTATTTTATTTAATTATTATAAATGGAAATAATCTAAATATAAATAATCCCTGGACGGGATTCGAATCTGGTATCGTCTTGTCCAGTCAGACATTTTCTCAACTAACCAAGCTTTAGTAGTCAGTTAATTTTCCTTATACCCAAATACTGTCATAATTAACTACCTTCAGGTAGAAGTAATAATTAATGGTACCTTAATTATTCATGGACGTATCCTAAATTGTTTTGGTTGGTCAAACAGTGTTTTTTTAGAGAAAAATAAATATAAAACTGTTCTTTTTATTATTTTCCGTACATTACTAAATATTTTATTGCTCAGAAATGAAACGTGTAAAGTGAAACATTACTGTGATATAAAAATAACGCAACTGGCGGGATGCACAGATTTTTTTTTTTTTTTTTTTTATTCGGAAAAGATAACCCAATGCTCGTCAAAGAAGTCTATTGTTGAGAATTCCATTATTAAAGGCATTTACCATTGTAATAGAATTCAAAATAATGTTTTTTTTAAATATATCTCGTACATATGTGTTTTAAATATTGTCTTTAAAAAAATTATGTTATTTTCCTTTAAGCAAAACGAAAGTAATCCAAATTAGGTAATAAATACTTTTGTATTTTAATATGATATTTATATTGGTATGTTACATAAATAAATAAACCTTTTGTTTAGAAAACTCTTAAATTTGATGATAAAAACCGACTTTGCGTCTAACGTCACCCGAGGGATCACATAATTTTGTAACTCCTTCGCTCAATCTCTCATTATGTTAATCTCCTGTAAAGATATTGATATAGGTTCCCTCTTCCACAGTGGCAAACACATTAGGTCAGAGGAAAAAACTTGGGACCATTATTTGCATAAATATATACTTAGTTTTATTGAAAACATAGCTCGTGTTTCTAGATGAAGCATTACTGAGTTTGTCTAATAGCAAAGAAATCTAATACGTTAAAGTTTACTCTGACGATGAAGCTTGAAGTTGTGGAGCCATTGCTGTAAAGTAAAAATTAAATTAAAGAAATATTTTAAATGTTGTTGATTTCTATAAAAGCTCAGTTTACTTAGATTATTTATCTAGATAAAAAGCTACAAAATGAGAGGTGCGGAATCGTAAGTCTTTGGTGGGCACGTTTTATTAAACGACCTCATTATTCTACGTACATATTTTCCAGATGAACGCGCTACCTAAATATTGTGTTATTAAAGAAGCTCTTTACATACTTTCACTTGTTTATTTTGGTAAATACGTATTTGTTTTGTGTTTTTTATCCGTAATTACTCTGTGAATAGATCATTCGATTAATTATCACTTTAATACACATTTCCTATTTTAGTAATATTATTTTCAATGTTGTAAGACAGTGAAAGTGAATATATTTGTATGTAATAGTTATTTTAGTATAATTATTTTAGTATCAATCTATGGAAGGGAAAAGTGAGGTGAGATTTTTCACGCACATAGCAAGGTATATAGAAATAACTCGGGAACCCGTGGTCGTGGTAAGATACTTCCGTTGCCCACTTTCCGTCATATTCATTGTGTGTTGAGTAAGTGGCGAACCTCAACGCCGCGCTTTACCTCATTACCAGAGCGAAGAAATGAAAATATAAATTTAAATAAATATTCCATCTCCTTGAGTGGGAATTGAATTCACAATCTGTCGAATCTCTTGTGCTGCTAAGCCACGACTGACCTAAAATTAGACTACTTTTTAGAAAATATGCCTCTTGGATTTTTTTATATATTTTCTAAAAAGCGCGGCGTTAAGTTCCGCCACTTAACAAGCAATGCCTCCAGAATTCAGCGGAAAGTGGGGAGCAAAGTCTCTTAGGTGCCCTCTGCCTACCTCGCTGTGTGCGTGACACAGCGTGCAGATAATTTGATTTAATTTTTTTAATATAATTTTATTATTTTTTTTCGTTTAGCTTAATTCTTTTTAAGCATATGTCTGAACATATACTCACATATATTAATTGTAAAGAGTTAATGAACATTAATTGTGAGTACTTTGTAATTCATAAATAATTGATAATGAGAGTAAAGAGTAGCTAATTAAAATGTAATGCTTAAATATACATAAATTATTATTCAGCAGCTTTGTGGTAGAGGTATAAAAGAGGATTAAGGATAATATGTTGCTTGTTTTTAAAGTAACTCTATAGAATATATATACCACTTTGAAATAATATACCTACCTTTTCTTAAACTGTCTATATTTTTAATTATATCGGGTATTGGTGATATCGATAATAGAAAGGCACAAAGTTAAATCTTAGAAAATAAGTATTCAATACTAGTGGCCACCCGAAACTTTGTTCATGTGAACTATAAAACGTAAAATCCTGTTTTTCTCGTTCTCATAGAAGTCTTGGGTTCAATTAGTGCCTCCCTATACTCCCGACAAATGTACATGCAACATTTCAGTGTTCTACGCCGCGCCGTGTAGTTGTCCGTCTGTCTGCCAGTCACTAAGTATCGGAATAGTTTTATATATTTATATTTAATGGATATTTCGTGTGAAATGTTCACATTAAGTTTTAAGTAAGTTGAGCAACAAAAATACAATTTTAAGCCATAAGGTTTGAATTCCTTGTTTATTTGATAAGATATTTTTACAATATGACAGCGTCAGTCATATTCTTGGAACGAATTGTGTTGATTTACGGCGCGCCACCCATGTTGATGTTTCAAAATAGAATGTATATCAGTAGAATTAACCATGCTTATTCAAATTTTGAACAGGCGTTTGAAAATATTTGAAATTTATTTTCTTTTCTTCTTTTTCTTCCCAGTAAAATGTTTCTTGATATCAGATTTATAAAATGAAATAAACGTTAAGTCCAAATAGAAAATACTAGAGTTAGTAGTATCAGCGGCGTATCTAAATAGAGTGCATGTATTTTAAGACTGCAGCTGATGGCGCGGATAACAGAATCTAGTACTTAAACGAAACAGTTCTTTTTATTTCAGTTTTTTATAAGCGGATACTAAATTTTACAGAAAATGCAGTTAAAAAGTTTTCTGTGAAATAAAGCTAGCTTTGCATTGTATTTAGTATGGAGATACAATAAAGCTAGATGTACCATTTATTATTTTTATCTGTTAAATTATAAATAAAATTTACAAAATTTTAATAATAAATTAGTTGGAAAGTAATAAAATAAAGGTGACTTAAAATACACGTCAGTAGCTAAGTATTACACTAGTCCCCTCCAGAAATGTATGAATATCCGATATGGGTACAATGCTGAAATTATTAAAATAAAAAAACAATTCAAAAAAGGTAAAAAAAAAGTGATCATTAATTCATTAGGATAAACGGTAGAGATAAACCTTATGGGGGTCTTTATGCCATATATACGAGTATTTTATTATATCCATGCATTTCCAATTTAATTGGAAATTATATTTCCTAAGTTTAATGTTCTTTTTATTTTCACTTTTACACTGTATCCCGCATGTAGCAGGGCAGAAACAGTGAGCCAGGTAGACAAAGGGAACCTAGTGTTAGAACACTTCGCTCTCCTCTTTCCACCGAATTCTGGAGGCAATGCGTGCTAGTGCCCTTGCGCCACGACTGGCCTCAAAGTTTAAAGTACCTCATTTGAATTAAAATAGATTATCTTGACATGACTTATAAACATATAAATATCAATCATTTATTTGTTTTTAAGCTTTACGCTCTAATCAAAGAAAACGAAGCGCCAAACGCTAGTGCATACCTCTTGCGGCTCGTCAAATGTCATTAACCTCCTCTTATATACCCTCTGAATCCAACGATATTAAATACATACATGTCAAATCGATAATCTCCTTTTTTTGAAGATGGTAAAAGTATGAAACCTTAATGATCGTTCAAAAAGCAATTCCTACTTGTGGGCCTTAAGCTACCTTCGTGGGCGTACGACAGAACACAATTAGATTTTATAAAATACGAAAAACAATATTCTACATCTGAAATAGACCGTAATGTTGTATCAGAAGTATTTGTTTCGTAATTGAATATCAGTGTAATTGTATATAAAACCGCACACGAATAACGCGGCCGTTGTTTCGTTGCATAAATCCACGATCGTCATTTTTCCGCGACAATTGGCGGTAATCTGTCGCCAATAACAATAAATATGGCAAATATTATCTGAAATCGATTAATATATTTTCTGAATTTTACACTGTAACGATATATGGTCATTACTCTTTATTTTTTGTATATTCATTTAGCTTCAATAAAACATCTCTGTCGATAAATTAGGTACTCTGTCACAAAATTTTGTTTCACTTTTATTTTTAGAGACAGAATTTTCGTCTGCGAAAATGTAAAATATTTAATTAAATCAGAACTTTATGTAATGACACAAGCGTGTGACTGTAAACGCGACAAGTTCGCTTGGGGAGTTGTGAGTTCGATTCTTATTCCAGAAAATGAAATATTTATTTTTTCCATTTCTTCCCTCTGGTGTCGAGGCAAAAACGCGGCGTTGGGTTCCGCCACTCAACATACAATATCTTAAGAAATCGGCGGAAAAAGGACTGTGGAATGTCTTAGCACAAGGGTCCCTCTGCCTACCCTGCTACATGCGAGATACAAAATGAAGCAGAAAACAAAAAAACATGTAATAATGTTTATAATATTCTATGAAGTATATTATAATATTAACAAAGCAAACCATTCGTCTGCTATAAGCAAAAACGACTGTGATATTTTTAAACCTTATCTATTGTTGTTACATGCAGACAGGAATATTTTACACGGCGGGGACGGATTGTGAAAGAGATCTACCGCAAATGTAACTGCGCTTCTGTTTAATTAGCACAGTCGAGGTTTCAATTCAGTTTTGTTCTATTGTCTAACTTCTCTTTTTGCCACTTAATTTAAAAATACAATAAGTAAAGCGCGACACGTTCCATAAGGTTATTATTCAATTGTTCTAGTGTTCGTTGTAATTATAAAATATTTCTACTGGCGAAATATTCAAAATAAAAGAAACAAATATTTATCTTGGCTACTTTAAAGAATTTTATAAGGGAGAACGAAATGTCTCTTGTTACAAATGAAACACCGTAAAAGGACAAAAAAAGAAGTCCTTGCTTTGCAGTAGGATATTAAGAGAAAATGGTTTAATTGTAATGGAGCTTCGGTGACTCCTTTGACCGCTACAGATGTCGTAAGAAAGCTATTAACTAGAGTCGTGACATAAAAAATGTTGTAAAAATAAGAATCGCTTTACCATGCCTCTTTGCGGTTTTTTGTAAATTGTGTAAAAAATAATATCTACTTGTATTTATTTAATACGTCTGTTACTACTAGTATTTCATTTGATAAGTAATTTATTCATTAAATCGTACTAAATCACACTACGAAATTATTAAATGGGGAAAAATAATATTATAAATATTGTATTTCAAAATCATCACTAATATATCAATGGAGCAGTGTTCAATAGCATTCTGAAGGCTTCTCTCGAACACACAGCGACAACTTACTGCTCGACTCGGAGCGTATATTACAGCGAACAAATCCTTGGTTTCAGCGGATTTGCTACAACAAAACAAATACGTATCCGCTCCTACCTGTAAAAGTAATTATGGTGAACGTTAAACGTAAATGTAACGTGTATTTATGTTACATTTTTACTTGTTTCCAGTTTATTACGAAAGTTAATATGTTTTGTTATGTTTCAAGAGAAATGTGGAAGTAAAATAAATATTTTTGTATTGGTTATTAATATATATTTAAAGAAACAAAAAATGTTATACGCTATGTTGTTCCCTTAGGCCTAAAAAATATCATAAATATTTTTTTAAAGTTGTTTAGGCTCTATAAATGTATTTTTTTTAAAGCAGTAGTAATGGATATCAGTGATATTTTGGTTAAAATACTTGAAATATTTAGATTACATGGTTCTTCCGTATATAATTAGCAATCAATAATATTTTTTTCTTGTTTAAAGAATATAGCGTACATTATAAGGAGTAAGAAGAAATGACTGAAATATTTTGTAATGTAATATTTTTTCAACATCCGACTATAATAGACAGTAGTTTCTCCGTTTTCCACCACACTATCTTATCAGAACAGGGAAATGGCAATATTACATTGCCTCAGGTGGTTATCAAACTCACAACTATGTATTAGATAGAGATAGAGATGTATTTATTTATATTTATTTTTGTGTTTAGAGTTCATTATTTTATCTTGCGACAAATTGAATATTTCTCTTTAATTAAATATTTCGTAAAATTTTTGAGACATTGCATGTTAAGTGGCGAAACTCAACGCCTTCTTTTGCCTTGGTACTAGAGCTAGGAAATGAAAATATTAACTATTTCATTCCCCGAGTAGGAACTAAACCCACAGCCTTTGCGTTTACAGACGCACGCTTCAGTCCTGCACGACGACGGTTTTAAAACCTCTATTGTCTTCTAAATAAAATAAATAATATGAATATGATTTTGTCGTCGTAGTATTTTTTGTTTTTAAATGAGACAATTTTTTTTATTAGATGTCATAAAAATACTAGGATCAACTCTAGGAGCTATTATAGATAAAAACATCCCTAAGGGTAAGTCATTTGGGGAAAGGCCCGCGATTGTTTGACCCGACGTGTATCAATTTGTCAGACGAGTGGAAATTGCCGGCAGTAAACAAAACGACGTTTATGACATAAAATATCAGTTTCATCTTTCAATATGGAAATAGAATTGATAAAAATATTTATACGCTCGAATTATTTCGAATTGCGTGATATATCAAATTTGTTTCTTGAAAATGTTTTCAGAAGTTTTCATTTCTCTGTTTAAGTTGACAAACGTGCTTTTTCGATTTCTTTTTTGTTAAAAATTGAGAACTGTGAAACAGAGTGTTTGGAAACTGGACACAATGTTTTCTCTACTTAGCCTAAAAGGCAAGGAAAGTTAAACCACTAACACTAACTATTATTTTAATAAATAAAATTCCAATGACGTATAAATAAATATGTTATGACTTTACACTTATTTGATAAGAAAAATGCTAAAAATTTGTTTTATGTTGAGAATTATCTATCTGTATAGTGTAGTATACAAATATATAATGCTGGCTTCTAAATCCATTTTAAGAAGTAATTATATTTGAATTATTTCATTTTCACCGTTTTAGTAAACAAATCAAATACCACGGTATTTGATTGGGGTAGGGGGAGACCTCGGTTGACCTTCAAAAACACAGTATCAAAGATACTGGAGGAAGGTCACGTAAAAAGCATGAGGACCCCCCGGAGGGCATGAATGAGGAGGTTCATGACTGTGGACGAGGCGAAAGAGGTATGTAGAGACCGTAGCATTTGGCGCTCCATTCTCTCTGACTACTAGGGATAAAGCGTGAAGTTAGTTTAGTTAATTTTTTTTAGTTTTGATATTTGATTTGTGTATAGACGGGAGGAGGGTAGACATAAACGGGCAGAATGTTTTAGCACATTTGTCTACTCGACAAGATATAGGACTCATGTGAAATTAAAAAAATGTTGTAAAATATTTTAAAAATATCCTTAAAGGTAAATATTATTACAACATTTATTTTCACCAACGTACACCTACTTTATGTACTATTAACGTACCGAAAGCTGAAAGTTAATATTCTTTTATTAAAACCTCGCAGGGATTTCCGAGCTCCGAGTAAACTGCTCACACAGCTCTTCATAAAGAATGAATATTGATTCAATATCGTGTCAATATGTTGCTTTAAATATTCATATATCTCTCCGAGGTATAATAAAATAAATTTTATTTAATTATTTAAAGTATTTTATGACCAGTTTCACCGGTTACGAACAAAGTTTCAGATAGTAGTCTGATATTTAATGCTATATAGAAAATACTGATGACATTTTCTATTTCACCATCAGACTCCCTTACAAGTGAGCTGGTAGTCCATAATCACCAACTAAATACTTAACCGAATGGCAACTATACAAAAAAGATTTCTGCATTTCTTTACTATATTTTATTAGAATCGGCTGACATTTTAAGTGATGCTTTATGAACGAGATATTGCTATCCGATACCTATGAAATCAAAAATGAAAGATGATCTTCCAGGATTTTACTGACTTATAAATTGTGAAACCACTGGTACTAGAGCTAAATGTGAGAAAAAGTCTTTTTTTACCACACTTATTGTGCATAATTCTTTTATGCATAAAATACTTATCTCTTATATTGTCTCTTACACTTTTTGAAAGTCTGTGAGCCACTTGAAATATGATATATTAAAGAAAATGCATTAGTAACAAACAACACACGTGATCTATACGTGTACGTTAGGCCTTTTGGTTTGTATACAAATATACAAACCAAAAGGCCTTTAGTACATATTATGTCTGATGCCTTTAGATAGTGAGACGTTGATCCGGTGTAATGGTAGACCAATTTTCCAATGCTAAAACGTTTTACAGTAATAAAGGCTTTCGCCTTATCAGCGTATAGCTGATAAGACTTCCATTATTTATAACAAACAATGAAACAATATAATTTTTAATAAGGATATATGCGGCATGATTAGGTTAGAAACAGGCTTAAATTAAAATTAACTTCTAGTTTTATAGGCTAAACATCAATTAAAAAGGTTTTCTCAGCTACACGCTTTATCCTGCATATAGCAAGATGTCAAGACACTCCGTGTTCCGCTTTTCGCCAGAATGAGAGATACTGCATGTTTAGTGGTGGTACTCACCGCAGCACTTTGTCTTGCCAGAGCGGACCGATGAAAATAATTTACATCAATGGGGATCGAACCCCCAACATCGATATTATAATAACGCTTTTACAATGCGACACGATGAACAAATTTGAATAGATAGTACAAAATATTTCAGATAATAGTTATTATATAGTTTTTGTCTTTTGAGGCAAATAGTTTTTTATTTGACTAAAAACGCAGAAACTATGCAATTCATAATACTTACACGACTCGAAGTATTCCCAAGAGTCTGCATGATATGATAAAAGAGTTACGAGAGCAGCTCTGCTCGAATATTTGATGCTACCTTGTTTTTCTTCATATTTTATATTTTAAAAACTATATTAATTTTAATAACTATTATGTAATTAAGTTAAAAGATAATTGAAATTCAAGCTCGATGGAGTTTTTATTTACGTATTACAATGACCGGTTAAGTGAGAATCGGACTCGCCCAACAAGGCGTCCGTACCAATTTCAAGATTTTAGGTCAACGTCAACTACAATTTGTTTTCTATGAAATATCTATAAATTCTCACTTTCAAAAAATTGTCGAACTTGTCATAGTTTGATTTTTTTTTTGATTTGGATGTAGGTCTGATTTTTTTATTGTTGTATTATATTCAATAGGTTTCAAGGTTAAGAGTCATCAAAATCGGTCGATAATACATTATGTTTGATCTCTACAATGCCACATAGAGACAAACATAGAAACATACATACATACTCGTACTTACATACAAAGCATTTGATGTAGTAGAAATAAATTTCTAAGTTCTATAGCTATAAATAAGAACTTCATAAATAATTGCAAACTAAATATTTACCCATTTTATTAAAAAAAGATTTTTTCTTTAAAAAAAAAAACTATGCAACTCTATAATACTTACGACTCGGCGTGGTGGTAGCTCTACCCATTACAGACATCAACGCGTGGCGTTGTGGGAAATATTTACAGTAATAATAACTCAATATTATTTTTTTTTACATTATAACTCAATATCTGCTACTTTTTTCCGTTGTAACAAGTATTTTCCTTTGAAATTATAAATGTTTTGCAAATATTTTATAAAAATCTGCGTTTACCTTTATTTTAAACCAGTGGTTGTCCGCAAATCCATTTGATTGGACTATATTAGCATTTCTATTCTATGTCAGTTTACTATCCATTATCGTTGTAATTTAGGGTCAATAAATCATATTATTGCTTGTGTTGAGTTGCTCTATTTTACCGAAACTTTATTTTACCAAAGTGGGAAAAGAAGGGAATTTTACAAAAGAGGCCAGTCGTGGCGCAGCGGCACAAAGTATGACTGTAAAACCGACTGGTTGTGGGTTCGATCCCCACTCGAGGAGATGAAATATTGACTTAAATTTATATTTTCATTTCTTTGCTCTAGTGTCGAGGTTAAGCGCGGCGTTGAGTTCTGCCACTCAACACGTAATGCCTCCAGAATTCGGCAGAGAGTGGGGAGCAGAGTGTCTTAACACTAGGTTCCTTCTGCCTACCCTGCTGTGTGCGGGATACAGCGTGAAGCTGATTTATTTATTTTAAAATTTAAATATAATCATTCTCTCCTCTTCAGCCAGATGCTGTCACACTATGCAGGGCATTTCATTATTTCTTATGGTTCCCCCCGTACTATTGGTTCTTCACCAGATGTTCCATGTATGTCAATGGAAAGTGAGACACATAAGATATGTTCCTTATGTTTAGTTTTGAACATTTTTTTGTGCAAAAGTTATTTTATAATTGAAATATTTTAAATTTAATTTTTTTGAATTCGTCGGAAAGTGGGAAACGGTCTAACGGTCTATTATAGTCTCAATGGGGAACAGAGTTTCTTTACACTAGGTTTCCAGGTTCCCTTTGCTTTCCCTGTTATTTCCGCCGAATTTTGAATATGATATATAAATTTATATTTTCATTTTTTCTCTCTGGTGTCGAGGTTAAGCGCGGCGTTGAGTTCTGCCACTCAACACGCAATGCCTCCAGAATTCGGCAAAAAGTGGGGAACGTAGTGTCTTAACACTAGGTTCCCTCTGCTTACCCTGCTGTGTGCGGGATACAGCGTAAAGCTGTTTTTTTTTTTAAATATTTCCTTTCCTCGAGTTGGATAGAACTCACAACCACTGCGTTTGCAGTCACAGTTTGTGCTCCTGCTCCACAACTGGCTTCAAATATACTGATATTGATTTATTTTTAATATATTTGTAAATATATTTGTAAGTAAGCGATATTTGTGCCATTTACATAAGTAAATGACACAAATATCGCTTACTTACAGTACTTTACAACACTTCAAACACACGACTTTAAGGCAAAATTTAGAATAAAAATATTTTGGAACGAAGTTCGTACCATTTATCAACGTCGTTGCGGTTCTAAGGAGAATCGCTGTTTTCATTACGCTGTAATGTTATAAGAAGGTTCTCTTCAATTTGTTTGTATAAAGAATAAAAATGTTGGCTACAAAATTTCGGAACAAACTTTTAATAACCTTTCAATGACCTTGTGGACCACTGAAAATATACTTAAATGATTAATCTATATTTATTTATGAAAGCTGTGTTTCAAGTATATAAAAAGCTAATTTGAGCATTTGGGTTTGGTTAAGTATTTGGGTATCAATTTCACAGCAATATAATAACGTTATTCCACTAGAATTAATAACCTATATTAATAGGTGCCAAAACAGTCACTATATATTATTTATATTAAAAATCTTTTATATGAATAATATTTATAAACAATTGAACAATATTTTGTCGGATATTTTGATAGATCTCACTCTACCTATTTATTACCCCAGCCATAAGTGTGTTTCATGCTATTATAATGAATTAATTATTATCTATTAATATTTTCTTTTCAACCCCCTGGCACCAAGGAAAAGCCCGGCGTTAAGTTTCGCCACTCTACACACAATGCCTCCAGAATTCGGTGGAAAGTGGGAAACGGTGTGTCTTGTGGACTCAATACTAGGTTCCCTTTACCTTACCTACTGTGTCCGGGATACAGCGTGAATCTGATAAAAAATGTATATTTGAAAATAATTACTTTTATTCTAACAACGTTGTTTTAAATGAAAACTCTGAATAGTTTGACACCATTGTATTATGTATGTCCCATACATACATATGTGGGTTGCTTTTAACAAATGTAATACGAAGTCATTTCTTAGTGACAAAAAGAACGGAATGAAGTAATTTTTCGTCATGATATTGTGGCCGCGTCACGTGTTAGCGGGACGCGCTACGTTATGACAGCACTCTGTCAAGCTTGTCCCACATACCGTACCTTTAACCTTTTGTTTATTAAAACTTGCAGTAATAAATACTTACAAATATTTCAAATATTTTATTTAAAACTTTGAGGTCTTTTTTCGAAATTTTCATGGCACAGGAGCACAAGTGTATGTCTTTAATGCGACAGTTGTGAGCTCTATCCCACTCGAAGGAATGAATTATTTTTTATTGACATTTTTATTTCTTCGCTCTGGTACCAAGCTACCCGGCGTTGAGTTTCGCCAGTCAACAGGCAATATCTCAAAAATTCGACCGCAAGCGGGGAATGAAGTGTCTTAACTAATTTGCCCCTGCCTATCCTGCTGTGTGCGGGATACAGCGTGAAGCTGATTGAATTTATTTTTTTATTTAAAACTTGGATAACAAATAAATTGTAAGACGTTTGTTATAAATATTTAAACTTAAGATTTAAATGGCGGTTATATTGAACACAATAATAACTGTTCAAACAAAAAAAGAAAATTATTATTGGTAATCGTGATTCAATTTAATGAAATGGAGAAAGCTTCGGAGATTCAGCGATATTGAGACCTGATGTAATAAATTAACATAACTTGAAATATTATGGAAAGTAAACTTAATATTTCAGAAATTGTAAATTGATATTGTTTTAAATAACTCTCATTCTTAACAGTTATTTTGATTCGTAAAATATATTGTTTATTTTAAAAAAATGTATTTAAATTCAAATGTATAGACCATTATGGCGCAGTGAAACAACATCTGCTTGCTAATGCAATGGTTGTGAGTTTCATCCACACTCGATTAATGGATTTTTTTTATTTTCTCGCTTGAATAAGGCGAAATCACTCAACACTCAATGCCTCCAGGTTTCGGCGGAAAGTGGGGAATGGAGTCTCTTAACCCTAGGTTCCCTCTGCCTACCCTGCCGTGTGCAGGATACGTCAAGTTATTTTTTTTTTAATAAGGCAAAATGCGGCGTTGAACTGTGTCACTAAACGCACAACACACACTAACTACACTAACACTTCACCATACAAACCAACAAACTACAGCCATGTGGGATAATCGTGAAAAACATTGTTACATTCGTGCCTTTAACTTATAGTATAACGTAAACGCGGCTAAGCCCGCTTAAAATTATTCCTATATTTTAGTAAAATTATACAAAATCTTTACATAAATAACCTATATGATAATCTGATGTATAAACTATATTATTGTAAAGTTTCATGTAAATCTGTTCACCAGTATTTACTCGAAAATGATTACAAACTTTCACATTTAATAATATTAGTAGGATATTTTTTGTACATCGTACTCATATGTATGTAAATATTAACATAATTTAACAAAAGGCTTACTTTGAGCTCTGTCTGTGATTCTTTGTTCGAACAAATCACGTACCCTTATCTGCATTTAGATAGGCTTATTCCATTCTGTATATTCGTGATCAAGGGCGACTCTGAACCAATACAAATGACGACACTGTGAATATACATAAGCTACTAACTGCGAAGTTAGGCTTGTACGGATCTCGTGACGTCTAGATAGTGTATTATACATCTATAGTATATTTGTGTAGTTGTAAGAATGTGACTCTAAACGCGACAGGTTGTGGGTTCGATTCCCATTAGAGAAAATAAAATACTTTTAATATTTGTATTTCTTTGTGCTGGTCTCGAAAACGTGACGTTAAGTTCCGCTAGTCGACACGTTATCTTATAAATTAAATAGTCACGAATTGAAAAAGGATGAATTCCATTTATTTTTAATTGAAACTTGTTTAATTAACATAAAAGTAATTATTTTTCTTATCGCTCAGATAAATGTAATAACTAATTTACGAATTATATCAAAATAAATGAAAATCAGCATCACACAACAGGGTAGGCAGAGGGAACCTAGTGTTAAGACACTCCTGTTCCCCACTTTCCGTCGAATTTTGGAGGCATTGCGTGTTGAGTGGCAGAACTCAACGCCGCGCTTTGCCTCGACACCAGGGCGAAGAAACGGAAATATAAATTTAAGTAAATATTTCATCTCCTCGAGTGGAGATCGAACCCACAACCAGTCGATTTACAATAACACTTTGTACCCCTGGGCCACGACTGGCCTCAAAATTATTACATAATACATTAAAATTTTCAAATAAAGAAAATTTACGGATGCGAGTAGACCAAGCGTTCGGTTGAGTGAATCAAGCCCGCTTTTATTAAATCGGCTAGGAAATAAATAGAAACAGCAAGAGCGCAGATACCCGATAACGTGCTCAAATATACGAATATAAACTCAGCCTCGCGCCTCCTCGATGCACTGCACTTTGCATCGCTCCAAATAACACTTCCAACTGATGGCATCGTAAAGCTGTTCTGTTTGTGAACAATCATTTATGTGGACCGCTTGTGCTGATTATTATTAAAAATGTTCCTTTATAATAGAAATTAATTATTTATTTTGTCTAATGAAAGTAAATAAAATCAGCTTCACGCTAACGTGTAACCCGCAAACAGCTGGGTAGGCAGAGGGAACCTAGTGTTAAGACACTCTGTTCCCCACTTTCCACCGAGTTCAGGAGGTATTGTGTGTTGAGTGGCGGAACTCAACGCCGCGCTTTGCCTCGACACCAGATCGAAGAAATGTTAATACAAATTTAAATAAATATTCCATTTCCTCGAGAGGGGATCGAACCCACAAGCAGTCGATTTTGCAGTCACTCTTTGTGCCCCTGTGCCACGACTGGCCTCAATTTATCTAATTGGTTATATTTTATTGGGTAAACATAGAATTTGTTATACTAATCGAGCAACTGTAAGAAATAATAAAGCATTTCTATTAACTGTCAATATTAAAATTATTTAAAATAGCATAATATTTTCTAAAGCATAATTAAAATAATTATTTCAGTTATTTTTAAAACTTCTATACGAGAATATTAAAGTGGGTTTCATTATTAATAGTCTAATTACACGCCTAATTGAATATGTCGTCCTGGATTCATTTGATACAGGTGTTACCCCTCACATTTTAACTCTGTCGATGTACTTTAGTCAAAGAAAATCGTCGTCTATTTCTTTTGCACCTTTAGCTTAACATGTAGTGTATAATGATTTTTAATTTTTAAAGTATTTAAATTATTTAAAACAAACTTAATTTATGTAGAACAAGTCGCTTTTTTTTCTTCACAGAAATAATAAATATAATTTGTACATTTTTAACTGTAATTTTCAACTGAGCTTGTAATGTTTAATTCAAATTTTAAATGTAATAAGTAGAGTTAACTAAGTTATGAAGTAAAATATATAATAAGCTGATTAAATCGGAAACTTAAATATAATTTAGTTTTATATTCACATTTAATACATGTACTTATTTTAAATTTAACATTATAACAGGTATCATCTTATTTGTTATATAACATGAATAGAGTAAAATGTTTTCGTGAATAAAAACTTTCAACAAAATTTTCCTCCTGAAGCCTTTATTAATTTCCATAATCAAATTCCACGATAGTTCAGTCGTTATCATAATTATGCACCCCATATTTTGATTTTAGTGCTTCGAATATGCCTCCGCAGCGAGACAATGGGTGTGGTAATGGCCAAAATGATCCAATGAGCCATGTCATAGAAAATCGAATAACCACTGTTTTTTATGATCTTGTTATTTTCGACGTAAAATAAGTAGAAATAGATTTTTGTGTAACACATCAGGTCAATACTTTAATAATTTATGCTTTTTTTATTGTAGAACTATTCATTTTATAAAAATAATCATAGATATAAATTAGTCACAGAGGCCAGTCGTGGCGCAGTGGCACAAAGTGTGACTGTAAAACCGATTGGTTGTTGGTTCGATCCCCACTCGAGGAGATGAAATATTTAATTAAATTTATATTTCCATTTCTTCGCTCTGGTGTCGAGGCAAAGCGCGGCGTTGAATCCTGCCACTCAACACGCAATGCCTCCAGAATTCGGCAGAAAGTGGGGAACGGAGTGTATTACACTAGGTTCCCTCTGCCTACCCTGCTGTGTGCGGGATACAACGTGAAGCTGATTTATTTATTTTTTATAAATTAGTCTGTCTGTCACTTTAATTATATAAATAATTAAAAGTACAGGGGGTAACACCGGGCGGATTTTTGATAGGGTAGAATAGTATAACAAAAATTATATTTTCCCAGTTTCAATTTACTGTACGTTAATGTTATAAAGCTTTGCTTTGAAGATCCTAAAAAACTGAATACGTCTAGATTTAATATGTATGTACATAGACGTATTTAAAGAGCCACGGTTTTTGCTTTAGTGCTTGATTTGGTAAAAGAAAATAGTTCACGAAGAGTGAAGTTCGGATTTTATTTAATTTTACTTCTGTTGCTTTAATAATAGTCTGTAGAAGTATTTTGTCCGATGTTTCTCCCTTACGAAAGTTAACTTGTTTCGTTTACCAGCATATAGCACTATTCTAACTTATCAGAGCATGTGGCGACCACTGACCGCCAAGTCGACATTAAATGGCGTCGCTTTTAGTGTGATTAACACAAAAAAAATATGGCAATTTTATCAGTATGATTTTGCTAACACCGCTCTTACGCTAATGTAATCTAACTAATAATATAAAAAAACACACACATTAATAACAATAAGATGATGATGATATCATTTTACTGGTAAAACTTTACAATGAACAACCCACACTCATCACGTTTACTGTAAGTCGCTGTCCCACTACGCTACGACTGCCTAGAGAAACATATACAATAGTTCTTATCTTGGAGCTTAATACAGTTCCCGTAGTAAAAAATAAACCGGCCAAGTGTGAGTCGCCCTCGCATACGAAGGGTCCTGTTCCGTTATCTATAAAAACGGCGAACAAATTACGTTTCTTGTGTGGGTCTCCCACACTTCTTAAATGTTTGTTTTATTTTAATTTAATATTTTTTTTATGTATTTTATTATATCTAAATATTCTGTCCATGTTTCAAGCGCCTGTTAAATTTTGTTGCAAAAAATCACATGTGTTGTATGAGAACCCCCTTAAATACTTATTTAATCATTTAAAATTTGTTGACAGACAGGCAAATGAAGGAGTAGAGAGGGGTGTCTTAGTTATTATTTTGTTTAGCTTCACGCTGTATCCTCCACATAGCAGAGGGAACCTGGGGAACTAATGCTACGATACTTTTTTGGTTCCCGTTTTACCATTTGGGCACGGAATCCTAAAAACAGAGATAGTCTAATTTCGTCCATTACTCCCCAAGTAAATCGAAACTGCTTTCGAATAATAATGTTATCTATTGCAACAATACAATTGCATAATAATAAAAGTTACCATTTGAATACTTAGATTTTCTTGTTTTTATTTCAAAAATAAAAATATAATATTGTGAGTTTTCTAAAGCTCATATTTTATATATTTGTCAACTAACTTTTCATTTTATATTACTGTGTGTTTTGTTTGATACAATAAATTATATATATTTTTTTCTTTTTATCTCTAAGATATATTTATTCTGTCATCTCTAATCTCTAGATTGTCAGGTCTTTTGTGTCACAAAATAACTTAAACTCTATCTACAAACACTGATAATTTTATTAAAAATTAATTTACCTACCATTGTAGGAAGAATTCTATGAAATTTATAAACATCTTAATTTGTTTTATTCTTCAATTGTACTCAAGACTTCACTCTCACTTACTGTCATAAATTTTGCAGCCATGTCTTAATGGATAAATCGGAAATTGTATAAAATTCTATTATTTAATTGTATAAAATTGTATAAAATTCTATTATTTAATTTTTTCCGAAGCTCTATTTTATACAATTAGAACAAAGCTTAGGTTTTTTAATTTGTAAAGTGAAGCTGTACCAATATTAATCTAAACTAAAATTCAAGCTACTTCCATAAACACACCTCGAATACGACATACTTCCTCGTCTTCCAGTAAAGTAAAATAATCAGGCGTGAAGGTAAAAGAGACTTGTTCGAAACACAGATAAAAGAATTCAATATAAAACAAGTTTACTGTTGTTATAGATAGGTCAATATTCGTTTCTAAAATAGAATTTTAAAGCACAGCTTGTTTTATTTTTATTTTTATAATTTAAATAAGAAAGTATTTACTACATTGATTTTGGCTCCAGAGTAATAAATATTTAAATATACCCTATATACGAGTATGAACGTAACGTTATAATAATAATTAATAATGTAAGTATTTGGCAATTTATTTTTAAATTAGGTTGGACTCATATAGAAAGCTTTCTCGGTTGATTTTCTTTGCTTACCAATGGCGGCGTTGCGGTAAGGCTACGTTAATAATTCACTTAAGAAGTGGTTCCTACCTTCGCCTCAATATTGTACACAAGTAAATACAGCTTCTGAATACATAACTTATCTGATAAGGCATTTAGGTAAGGATTTTAGAAAAGACAAAGTGACTAAGAAGCAAATAATTTAGCTATTTTATGCTCTTATGACGTGATCATAGTACGAAATTAATATTCTACTCGTTTTTTTTATTTTATACATTTATTTTGGTATAATTTTGGCTAGTGTTTTGCGGATTTCCGTTTATTGCCAAAAGATATAAAGTTCTTTTATTATGTACATTATAATAATGTGCAATTTATATTTTCATGTTTACAATTACCTTGAAATTGAGGCCAGTCGTGGCGCAGCGGCACAAACTGTGACTGTAAAACCGACTGGTTGTGGGTTCGATCCCCACTCGAGGAGATGAAATATTTACTTAAATTTCTATTTCCATTTCTTCGATTTTGGTGTCGAGGCAAACATACAATGTCTCCAGAATTCGGCAGAAAGTGGGGAACGGAGTGTGTTAACACTAGGTTCCTTCTGCCTACCCTGCTGTATGCGTGATACAGTGTGAAACTGATTTTATTTTTACAATTACCAAGTATTTATAATACAATATCTGAAGCTTCATTCTGTTTAATATGATAATTTTTATGGTAATTCATATCTTACAGTTCGCTTGGCTTTGTCATAAACGCAGCCAAATTGCTTGATAGACTAATTTAACTTACTCGTGCCTGTCTATTGTGGTCTACCTAATTTTACGGTTGCCTTGAGATGTATCTACAGATATATTGTACCTACGAAACCTCAGAGATTGAGGATTAAATGTTAATGGTTTTAGGTTAATATGATTGTCGTAGAGGAAAATAGCAGAAATATAAACTTATGTATACATTTAAGAACTTCCATTGAAGTTATCTAAGTAATATTTAAGTATATTTTATTGATAAATGATTGATAATAGAAAGCAGAGAACGAAGTGGCTCGAAGCTAAATTCTCTCTGTTTACCCTGCAATGCAGAAAAGGAAATGAAGCTAAAAAATAAACGTAAAGAAAAATTTTGCATCCCCTTGCGAATTGATATTGCCTGCGGAGTATTCAGAATTGTGTCAAAGAAAACACATCTGAACAAACTCTACCTATACAGTTTCACGCTGTATCCCGCACACAGCACGGTAGGCAGAGGGAACCTAGTGTTAAGACACTCCGTTCCCCATTTTCTGCCGAATTCTGCAGGCATTGCGTGTTGAGTGGCAGAACTCAACGCCGCACTTTGCCTCGACACCAGAGCGAAGAAATGGAAATATAAATTTAAGTAAATATTTCATCTCCTCGAGTGGGGATCGAACCCACAACCAGTCGGTTTTACTGTCACACTTTGTGCCCCTGCGCCACGACTGGCCTCATACAACTCTACCTATAACTTTCAAAAAAAGTATTACATTCATAAACTCATACATTTACCGCAACACAGACGATCTATGTATTAAAATAAAAGAATTTTACATTATAAATATTACACAGTAAACAGTTTTTAAGTCTTCAAACATATACAGTTACAAATACAATTGGAGTCATTGCATGTGGAGTGGCGTAACTCAATGCCGCAGTTTGTCTTTTCACCAGAGTGAGGGAATAAAAATATTTAATAATAAATTTCTCCGAATCCGAATCGGGAATCCAACACACAACCGTCGCGTTTACAACTACGCACTGCGTTACGACGGCTTTATAATATATTCATATAAAACATTCAATTTTATTTTCATAAATAATATCATAAATGTGGAAAAAGAAACATTTTAGTTAACATAATTTATCTTTTATGTCTATTATCTCAAAAAACATAAAATATTTGTTAGATATAAAAAATGTATCTTTAAAATATGTTGATCCATAAAATATTCTTCAAACAAATAGATGCTGGCATGACGTTGCATCATACATAACACGCGGGAAAGAAAATATTCCAATGTTATTTCAGGGCTAAGCTTCATGAGCACGATATTTCGACGATGACAACGTTCGTTGCAATAACTTATCACATATCTGCACATGCTCTTTATTTCACGCTGTATGCCGAAATAGTAAGGAACCTAGTGTTAAGACACTACGACTGAGTGGCGGAGATCAACGCCGCGATTTGCCTACCATAGCGAAGAAATTAAAATATTTAATATTTCATTTCCTCGAGTGGGAATCGAACCCACAGTCTGTCCCGTTTACAGTCGCACGCTGGTGCTCCTACGCCTCAATTGGCCCTAAATTTAACACAGGCCACGTTCTCATTTTTTCAAAAATCTTCCATATTCATAATACTTTATAGAAACAAGCAATTTATTATTTAACACCAGTTAGCCGAAAGGCAGAAAAAAAGGAAATTTAAGCGTTAATAAATATCATGTACGAATTAACCCAGTTCTCAATTTTATTCAATCATTCAATTTCCTTTATTGTTGCTGAATTTCAGATCAAAACTTATATGCATTTTTATTTATATTACATTGCTTTCATATGAAAATGTATAAAATATTTTCAATAATTTTTACATCTCTACAAAAGATTGGATAAAAAAAAAAAAAAACCACGTGGTTCATTTATAAAAATGTCATCGAGGCACAACAAATGATGTCCAATTTACCGGTTCAGGAGAAATATTCGAGAACTTTTTTTATTGATTGACAGCCGCCGGAGACTTGCTTGTTTTGTTTGCGCGAAACATGAGATTTATGTCCCTGTAGTCTGCACTTGTAATAAATCAATTACCAAAGCGGCAACGGTGTTGTCTTTCATGAATTATTGTTTTTAATTTATTACAAAATGTTTTTATTTGTATAAATAAGCAAATGTATGTAAATATTATATTTTAAATATCAGATTACATTAAGGCTATCATGGTGCAGGGGCACGTGCGACTGTAAACGGGACGGTTGTGGGTTCGATTCTCACTCGGCGGAATGAAATCTCCAATATTTTTAATTTCTAGCTTTGGTAACGAAGCTAAGCGCGGCTTAGAGTTTCACGACCCAACACGTAAAGGAAAAGTGGAGATTGGAGTGTGTTTACCTGCTAAATGCGGGATACAACTTATTTATACATTTATTTTACCTATCGAGGCTATTTTTATGTAGTAGATCAGCCTAATGTTCTATAATATAAAAATATTTATTTTAAACATAATTTCGTTTGTTACATTAACATAGAAAATATTTACTTGAACAAACTTTGAATAGAGAAATATTTTAATAAAATGATAAATATATTCAACTTTTAAGATAAAACGCCTGCATTATATATGAACATACTTTTTGACAAAATTAATATAAGCAGTTTTCTCAATTTATAATACGTAAGCTTATTCAGGCACCAGCACTTTGAAGCACTATATGACACCTGCCACGAGCAGGTATTCCGTCGTCACTTTCATATTCATACCACACTATTCATTATAATATTATGTTACATATTTTACATAAACTTGTTGAAATTTTAACCTTGTTGTAGTGTTAACATTTTTAATATCATTTGTTTTACATATCTTCCTTATATAATTTCTTATATATAAAAATGCATGTATTCTAGTAGATATACGCACCTATTAAAATTATAAAATAGTCCAAATAATATTTATAATTCCACTAGGAACAGAAAGTATGTATAATAAGTCATTACTTCGATTCTTTTCTATTTCATTATAAATCTATTAAAAATGAGAATTAGATATCATAAAGTTTTCATTAGAAATGAAATTATCACAATACAATAATAAAATGAGTAAAACACTAGTTTGATAAAAATATTTGCATTTTCTATTAATCACATGGGCATCACCTTGGGAGTTGTGGATATATAGGATTTCTAAAATTTCCTACGCGATCGAGAAGAAAAAAAAATAAATAAATGTTTAAAACGAGCAAATTATCATTAATTGACTTGATCCATGACATAACTTGAATAATATATTTAAAAAACACTAAACGCTAATTGCTAATAAAAAAAATGTTAAATAAGAACATTTATGAGCATGACTATTTTGTTTACTATTTCAGGAAATGTAAGCCATATAATAAATTAAAAGATAACTATATTATAATATAAAATACGTATTTCAATCCTTCATCAGTAGGCTCGAGCCGAAAGGCCCGAGGGAGTAATGAAACTGATATCTATAAATCTCGACAAGTTATAATTGTTAAAATTCTATCAATATTAATTAGCATGGGAAAGGAGAAAGATTTATTGCAAAATAATCAAGTATATTTTTAGGGTTCTATAGCTCTATAAAAAAAGAAACGGAACCGTTAAAAGATGACTTTTGTCAAGAGAGGCATTTTTTTCAAAACTGTGTGGAGATATCAAGCCGAAATTATTGTTAAGACTGATTATCAAAGACTGTAGATGTGGATACATGTACAGTCTTTTCGAGAACAAAAAAAAGTAACTTATAAGTCAGTCTCAACGATTTTGCTATATATGGTATGAAAATTGCCACGTAATCAAAATTATATAAATAAATAGGTCAGGTGAACCTACAAGTAGCAAGAAATCAGAACTTACAATACAAATCCAGGGAAAGAATAGAAAAAAATGGTATTTCATAATTATATCACAGAAACAAGTTTTAAGTTTGTCAATTTTTATAAGTTGTATCCCCTTGACTTACACATTGTACAAATACAATCATGAAAATGGTCAAAACATCAGAGAGAATCTAATGTTAAGACACTCCATTCTCCACATTCCGCCGAATTTTGTAGGCACTGCCTGTTGAGTGGCGGAACTAATAATAAACTATTTGAAGTTAGATATAGAATAGTTAGATATAGAATTTGAAAATTCCGATCCAAAGGCGGGGAACTGGCAAACTCAGAATATAAGAAAATGTAAAACTAGAAGCATATATCATTTAATTTTTTGTTAGCGTAATAAATATCGCAGGTACATGTGCCAGCGTTGTATAAATTAACACCATAAGGCCAGAATGGAAAACGGAAAGTAGTAGTAGTAGTTTTGAAATTGAAAAGATAGAGCACTTTAATATATACATAGTATATACATATGTATATATTTTATTAGTTTTAAAATACGGTAAATTATTATGATATTTGTGTGAATTATAGATAACTTATTATTATTCCACATTAGCAAGGTAGGCAAGATATTGTTTGTTGAGTGCGGTGCAAAACGCCGCACTTTTCTATGAGAATGAAGTGAAAATAATAATCGATCGCCTTGAGTGGAGATCGAACTCACAAAAATTGTGATTACAGTTAGACACTGTGCCACGACGGCCTCGTTAGTTCTACTTTAATTTAATACTTTAAAACATTTGTCATTTGTTTATTTTATTTTAAAATTTAAATTTATACTTAAATCAAACTAGGCCTCAAAAGATTCAGTGTACAAGCATTAAGCAAGAAATAGAATATTCATTGATTTTAGGTTTTTGCAGAGTCCTGGTCGTGCAGGATAAAGTAGTTTTGTACATCAATCATCGTTACACACATACATACATACATACATACATACATACATACATACATACATACATATGTAATAAAATGCGAAAAAATAACTTATGATTCAAGCGAGATGAAATGTAATTTCTTTTGCAATAAAATGTTCTTTGACAATATAAGGGACCTTTACGTGATATAACTTGGATTTGTTAAAGATAAAAGATAAAATTGTTCAATATATTTTGTATGATTGCTCATAAATGTTGATAAAAAGATGTATCATTATCATCATACATACTGTTACCAACGCTCACAGCCATGAGCGGTATCTAGAGAAATTTTTTGTACAGATTTATTCATATAAGCATTATTTTTTTTATTTTTTAGGACAAATTTGTTTTTTAATAATATTTCTAGGGTGGACTCAGGACTATTATGGGGTGGGCCTGGGACTCCCGGCCACCACTATTCCTTCGCTCATGTATTCCCTATACTAGCATAGTATGCTTGGGAGATTTTGAATTGATCTAAGATCTGATTTCAATATTATTTTGATTGCTATCTGACCACGTGACCAGCACGATCTCACTATTTGTATGACAATAGTATCTTATCCTATCTGTGAATATAAATATTTGTTACTTTGAATAGAGATGGAGCTAACCCAAATCAAAATAGATAAAATATTTATGTATAACAAGAAGAATTACATGAAAAGTTAATAAATACTTGTCATGTTTTTTGGATACGTTTAACGTATAATCCAAAAATAACATTTTATATTAAACGTAATAAACGTTTACGTTTACTACTATATTTCACTCAAGAGAAAGAGGTCTTGTTTAAGAAAGAAATAAAACAGTGAAAACACGAGTTTTCATTCTATATTTGTTAAATATAGGAATGTAATATTTGAATATAAAGTATCTACATTAATATGATCATAAATAAGAATTCTTCGCGACTGCCGCGATGACTCACTAGGTAATGGCCGGAAAGCATGTTTCATATGGTTAATTTAAGCACTGAGAAAGCATACATACCGCAAATGTCACCATTTGTTACTTAATTTTATTAAAACAAGATAAATTCCAAAGTAACGACTGCCATGTTGGAATGTGGCAGTTCGCGTTAGCTGATGGTTGGTTCAATGTTATTTGTATAGATTTTGAAGATGTTTTTTTTTGACAAATATATAATATAAAGCAGTTTGATTAATTGGTGGACTGATTGTGCGTTACAGGAAGACAAAAGTTTATATACCCAATAAAACTTCCATTAAATAAACGTGTTTCGATAATATAATCTCAAAATTTTTACTTGTTAAACTAGACTCCGTTTTCCCAAATTCATGATACGAAAAAACAGAATTAGTCAATTTATATCATAACTATTGAAACTATTATGATCTCGAGGTTTTTAACACATTGCAGTGCTCACGGGTAGACTGCGGCTCACGGATCACTGCAAAGTGTTCGAAACGATCTGATACATGTGAAAATGTCAGCTCACTTTTATATTCGTATAATATTAAAAAAAATAGACAAATACGGGCTCGCACACCGAATGTTCCGTACAAAAATTGAAGGCCTCGAGTTTTTTCTGAAATTCAAGCTCACCTTAGCCAGAGCCCTTTTATCTGATATCTCACTTGAACTTGAACTAGCTTTAATATCAAATTTTACCTCCTTTTAAGGTTTTTATT
The DNA here is from genome assembly GCA_021202915.1 of Heliconius himera. NCBI lineage: Eukaryota > Metazoa > Arthropoda > Insecta > Lepidoptera > Nymphalidae > Heliconius > Heliconius himera. Next base: position 78,888 of record JAJHJA010000079.1, on the reverse strand, counting down.
TTTTAGGATTTAATCATCTCTATATCTTATAAAATATCTTATAAAATAAGAACGCATTTCGTCTCTGTCTGGCCTTTCTAAGCGATCTTCTTCTAAACCACCCAACGGATTTTGATGCGGTTTTCACCATTAGGTAGAGTATTTCTCAGGGAAGGTTTATATATGGTTTATTATATGTATATTTTATTGTAATTTGACATAAATATGATAAATGTGCATAAAGTCCTACCCGTTGAGACACTTTCACGCATGCGCTGCTTTAATGGTAAGTTCTACATGAAAATAATGTACTAGAGTATTATTCCTCTTAATAAGATCTACAAAAAAGTCAGCGACAGCATATTTGTATCTTCTAAGGATAACATACAGTGAGCATATTTCTGTCTAAAAATAGTAATTTGAATATATTTTTTATTGTGAGGGATTTTTGTCGATAATAGTATCAATCCTTATCCTTTTAAATAGTTTATTAATTTTTTACGTTAAACGAAGATAAAATTTGCTTTTTACACTAATTTGAAATTACGAATAGTTTTAGAGAAAAACGCATTTAATTGTTGACACATCACGCCGGCTATAAACCGCAGTTTTGGCGCAAGTTTCATTTATTACCTTACTCTCAGCGTATAAATAAGTATATTATTTACGTTGGCCATTTAATGGAGATCAAAACTGTCTTTTACTGTTTTTCATTTTAAGAAGTACTTTAGAAGTTATTACAATATCAAAAAATCCTTGCTGCGAAACGGCTCACCACACGCTATGCGTCCCCCCGCGCCCCGCGACGCAGCCGCCGCGCCCGTCTCCCCGCCTGCCTCTGTAGCGAAGTAGATTTAGATGCGATTGTACGTATTGGATAATTAGAGTTTAATGTATTATTTCAGCGCGATATATTTAGTTTCATCTTTTATGATTATTAGAATAGTAGGTAGTCTTTTGTTTATCATTTCTTTCGTTTAAGTATCCTATTGTTTATTTTGTTTACTCTTCTTCTGTTCTTTTATAATTTTTTTTTACCTTTTCCTTTTTTAATTTAATTATGCCACGAAAAAGTCGTTCATAGGTCGTAGAACAAGAAATGCAAATAAAACTCTTTTAAGTCTTACTAATGAAAGCGTAGAGGAGACGGAAATTAGACGGTAATTTAAATATATTTTCTTATTGTAAGGGATGTGTGTCCATAATGATATTAATCCTTATCCTTTTAAATAAGTTCTTAATTTTCTACGTAAAACAAAGATAAACTTTGCTCTTTACAATATTTCGAAATTACAAATAGTTTTAGAGAAAAGCTATATCGACTCATGTTTAACTCTTACTTTCAGTATATACATAAGTAAGAAGTAGATAATAGTTACCTTTTGGCCATTTAATATAGATTAAAATGTTGTTTACTGTTTTTCATTTCAATAAGTACTTTAGAAGATTAGTAGCACAGATTTAAAATTATGGTACTAAAAAATTCTCGCTGTGTAACGGCACGCCGCCCACCACGCGTCCCCCCGCGCCCCGCAACCTTTTGCTTATAAAAATGGATCCGCCGCACCCCCCTGGCTTCTTTCCCCCGGGCATGGAAGCAAGGCCTGGTCATCATGTTGCCCAAGGCTGGGAAGAGCCCGCAGCCTGAGGGATACCGATCTATAACCCTCCTTAGCGCGGTCGCCAAGCTGTTCGAGAAGTTATTCCTTTCACTTCTCCAGTCGCACATCCACCCGCGAAGCGAACAGTTTGGCAAGCGGGTATACCACTCTGGTTATACTACGCCGCAACAGCGATCAACCGAAAGGAGAGTGCAATAGTAGTCTTCTTCGACGTAGCGCGCGTATTCGACCGCGTTGGCACCCGGGCCTACTTCATTAAGTGATCAGAGCCGGCACCCCCCAGCACGTCACGCATGTTTGCCTCCCTGCCTCAGTGACTGGACATTTTGCGTGACAGTTGAGAGTTTGAGGTCTAGCAGCGACTCGATCGCTGCCGTTGTTCCCCAGGGCAGCATTTTATCACCTGCTCTGTACGCACTATACACTGATGACGTCACAACGCCCTAGCGAGTATCACTCAACGAAATCCTGCAGGTGGTCTAGAACCTCATCCTCCGTCGAGTGACGCAAGCGCCATACTAAGTGAGGAACACCACGCATAATCGCAACATAAAAATAGAAAGCCTGGAGGTACACATTGGTCGTCTCACGTCCAACGCATTCCGCTGCGCCAATGTATCACCTGCACCTAAGGAGCAGCACTCCGTGGCATACTCGGCCGCCCGAGGTCAGACGTAAGACTACTTCCGAGGGACTTTCTGTTCTCCTCCAAATCCGACTTATGAGCCTTGCATTGAACCTTGGTCGTTTAAGAAGGGCGTCCCTCAGGAAACCGAGGGTCTCTCCTGACTGAGTTGACCGCCTAGATGGCATTTGATAATCCTTCCAATTTCATACTGTGTCAACGCCCAGATGTCATTCGGAGCTACTACGGAGATGGACGAGAGAATGCTTCAATTCTGCGCCTGGCTCTATAGCAAAGTTAATTTAGAAGTGATTGCACATATTTTGGAGTTATCCAATAATTTTGATGTATTTCAACGCCACATAGTTGGTTACATCTTTCGTTTAAGTATTTTTGTGTAAGAGAATAGTAGGTAGTCTGTTGTTTATAATTCCTTTCGTTAAAGTTTTCTATTGTTTGTGTCATTTGTTTAAGTGTGTTTTTTTTAAACAATTGGAACATCCTTATTGGAACTACGAAAATGCGGGTTTGCATTAAGGTTTAAATAATTTTCACATTAGTAATCTTAAGTGTTTTGCAAACATAGGTACACTACATTAATAATTCAGTAGTTAAAGCGGGCGAAGCCGCGAGCGGGTCGCTAGTAAATATATAGTTTTCAGATTTTTCCTGAACTAGTACTACCTGTAGGTACTAGCTTCCAAATTTCATTATTCTAGGTTAAACAAAAGTACCGTATGAATTTTGATTCCCTTTATAGTGTCAAAATACGCCTTTCTTGCGATATACACGGCCATATATAATTTTAAAGTAAATGTGGAAATATATATATTTTTTAATTTAAATCATGGGGTCGTATATGGTATGAATTTCGACTCGAAATCTCCAAGCGTTGCTGAGATCAAGGTTCTTGACATACAAACAGATAGCCAGACAGCTAGACAGACGGGCGGACAACAAAGTGATTTTATAAGGGTTCCTTTTTTGCTTAATAGTACGGAACCCTAGAAATTATAGAAATAACAAATTTCATTATTCTTGGTCAAAGAAGTATCTGTAAGTTTTGATTACCTAGCGAATTTCATACAGTATACGGAAAAACGAAGATAAAGTCTCGTATGTTTTGATTGCGTTGACTGAGCACTTTATTTTTGTCTATACTCCAAGTCCCACTACTATTAAATATTTTTCCGCATATTCAAATGACTGTTTTTATCACTAAAAATAACAATTCTAAAATATTTTTAAACATTTTTAAACATTTTTAAAGTGATTTTAAGATAATTCTAAAATATTTCGTAAATTAAGTCCCTTAAATATCCAAGCATGCTGTAAGGTGATCGCGACCGCTACCGTTATTAAAGACCGCGCGAGTGCTTAAGGGTTTTTAAAAAAATGAATATTCTTCCTTCTTTATAAGATTTTATATGTTTTCTTATTGCTTATTGATAATGTAAGAAGTTTATAATGTATAAATTAAAGGCAGGATTTCATTTGGAGTCTTTTATAAGTACCATTCTGAGAACCTCCGTTGCGATATCTTTATCTACATAATCATCACCTTAAGCATTCAAAGATCATAACGCTCTTCACCAAGTGAAGCAACAAGTTGTGAAATGCAACACTGCTTTATAAGCATCCTGAACGTGATCTTTATATTTATAGCTAAGCAATTAGGAAACAATACGGATTTTTTGCTTAGATAAATGAGCACTTAAAAAAAATTACAGTAGAGTCAATTCATAAACTTATACTACGTTAAAGTAATGAAATTCAGTGGATTGTATTTTTCATTCAATGGATTGTATTTGCTTTTTGAATCAGGTCGTTACATGATTATGAGTGAATTGTAACATTCAAAATCAAGCAACGACTCAAAAAGCTAATTAAAGACCTTTGAAAAAGCAAGAACTCTAATAAGGTCATTGATTTTTGCAATTATTATACGTTTTAAATGAAACTCTTAAACCAGGTTTATTGTATTTATTTAGTTTAATACAATTTTGGAAACCCGACGGCCGTTACGGAGTTGGAAGTAAGAACAAGATGTAGAGTTCCGCCACTCAACACACAAAGTCTCGAGTCACGTGAAACTGAAAAAAAATTTTTTTAGTTTCACGCTATACCCCGCACATAGCAGGGTAGGCAGAGGGAACCTAGTGTTAAGACACTCCGTTCCCCACTTTCTGCCGAATTCTGGAGGCGTTGCGTGTTGAGTGCCAGAAATCAACGCCGCGCTTAGCCTTGACACCAGAGCGAAGAAATGGAAATATAAATTTAAGTAAGTATTTCACCTCCTTCGATCCCCAAATAAAACCCACAACCATTCAGTTTTACAGGCACACTTCGTGCCGCTGCGCCACGACTGGCCTCTGAAAAAAGTTATAACTCTACATAATAATCAAATTACTTCGGGAGCACAATACCTATGCAAATTAATGCAAATATTAAGGAATAGCAATGGTTTGTAAAACAGATACTGTAATATCTGTTTTTCCTCTATATCCATACTCTAATGAACGTAAAATAGCTTTAGAAACTGTTCACTGGAGACTACTTGTGAAATGTGCTTTCATATTTACGCTATTTATAAACCAAGAACTATGTTATAAATGGGTAAAATTTAATTAGTGGAAGTAAACAGGATAAATATGGCCTTGCATTACCTAATGTTTCTTAAAACCATTAAAGTACTTTTATCAATGTGTATTGAGGCCAGTCGTGGGGCAGTGGTACAAAGTGTGACTGTAAAACCGATTGGTTGTGGGTTCGATCCCCACTCGAGGAGATGAAATATTTAGTTAAATTTATATTTCCATTTCTTCGCTCGGGTGTCGAGGGAAGGCGCGGTGTTGAGTTCTGCCACTAAACACGCAATGCCTCCAGAATTCGGTAGAAAGTGGGGAACGGAGTGTCTTAACACTAGGTTCCCTCTGCCTACCCTGCTGTATGCGGGATACAGCGTGAAGCTGATTTATTTTTATTTTATCTATATGTAAATAATAAGTATATTAACGACATTTTTAATTTATTAATTGATTAGAATTTATAAAGCATTAAATATGCAAAGCAAATCACAATATAAATTTGTATTAACAGAACAAAAAAGTCTGAAATTTAAGTGCGAGTGTTTTTTGTGTTAATAAAAGGAAATAATCTTATCTCTTCGTTATTTGAGCGCTGAAATTTTATTTAGTACATACTTTAAGCTTTCACAGATACATATTTTCTTTTTTATTTACTCGTAAAATAACAGCTTTTCAAAAAAAAATCAAACGTCTATTATTCTGACTGTTCATATATTTTGTTTGTGTTGATTTATTGGATTTTAATTTGATTCATATTTGTCTGTGTTGATGTTTTTAGCAATATATATAAACAAAATAAATTGACCACTTCACTTACTCGATTGATATTGGCTTAGGAGATTTTTTTATTCAATACTAGAGGGCGCGCGCGGCTTCGCCCGCTTATTAGGAGTGAATTCTAAAAAAACCCCAAACACAATAAAATATTTTTAACAGTCTGAATTTAAATTTTTATAAAAATCGGTGGCAATTTAATTTTTTTTTCCATATAAACTTTCAACCCCTTATTTGAACCTTTAGGGGGTGAATTCTTAAAAACCATGAAACACGTGTTCAATGAAATATTTTTAAAAGTCTGAATTTCAAATTTTATACAAATCGGTACAGATTATTTTTTTTTTCCATACAAACTTTCAACCTCTATTTCATCCCTTTAGGGTTAAAATTTTTCAAATTCCCTTCTTAGTGGATATCCAGAATATGAAAATAAACATCTGCCCAAATTTCACGTTTCTACCATCAGCGGTTACGGCTCTGCGTGCGTCTTACCTCAGTCAGTCAGCACAAGTCCTTTTATATATATAGATAAACAAATAAAATATAAATCTAATAATAAATATGTTACATGATTTCAATGAATGTCCTAGTGAAAGTGTTATCAGATCGTGGGTCAAAAAATTTGAGTCTACGGGCTCGAAACCTACGGGGCGTCAATAAGAACGGAAGAAACTGTAAGCGAAATCTCGACGTCCGTACGGCATGATCCCCAGTTATCAACCCGAAAGAGATCAACTGAGCTCACTATATCAAGAACATCATTAAAACGTATTTTGGCCAAAAACGTATTTAGTCCAGGAATTGAAACCAAATGACCACTATCTTCGCCGTGCTTTTGCCGAAAGAATGTTGCAGCGTTTTCGAAGTTTGAACAATATTCTCTACTGAGATGAAACTCATTTTCATTTAATGAATGTGAATAAGCAAAATTGTCGGTATTGGGCCTCAGAAAATCCCAAATTAAAACATCAAAGACCATTGAATTCGCTTAAAGTGACAGTTTAGGCAGCCATATCGGCTAAAGGAATCATCGGACCACATTTCTTCGAAAATAAGCGAGGCCAAACCGTAACAGTAAATTCTGATCGCTATACAGACATGTTATGTAACTTTTTCTTCTCACAACTGCATAATTTTGAAGACTACGATAGCAGTACCTGGTGTCAACAAGACGGCGCGACATCTCATGCATCAAATGAGTCCTTTGCAGTTGTAAACGAAATGTTTACTAGAAAACTGATATCGCTTTAAGGGGACATTCCGTGGCCTCCTCGGAGCCCAAATCTCACGTCACTGGATTTTTTTCTCTGTGGGTACCTCAAGAGTCACGTTTATACCAATAAACCGACGACAGTTGCCCAGCTCAAGAACAACATTTCGATGTGCCAGCGAGTTTTTACGAATTTGAGGTTCAGATTAGAGGAGTGTGTACGTTTGGATGGTGCACATCTCAGTGATGTTATTTAAAAAAAATAAAATTCACATGTGTTTACTTTATTATAAATAAAGATTATCTTTCCTAAGCCTTGTAGTTTTTTTTCTATGATTTTTTAAAATTCGCATAACTTAATGGCCCACCCAATACAAGTGTACTGTAGCACTCCGTTCTTAATTTTTCGCCCAAAATTGTGATATTGTGTGTTGGGTGGGAAATTTCAATACCGTTTATTATTTATCAGAGCTCAGAGCGAAGAAACGAAAATAATCTTGGTATTATAGTAGTAGTAGCATACTCTCAAACGGGGATTACAACCACACCCATTCCATTAACAATTGCACACTGGTCCACGGAATCGTGCCTTTCTTATAATTATTTATTTAATTTTATTACAGGTTATTAGTATTAGCATTCATAGTACGAAAACTACTTTTTATATATCTTTTAATGTCTATCAAAGCCAAGAAAAATAAAAAAAGAGAACCCTCTTTTTTATTTTTCTTGGCTTTGATAGACATTAAAAGACTTTGTAAAATCTAGTAACAGCTATATTTTTTGTTGTAGTAAGTAAGTGTAAGTATTTGTTTTTGTAGTTTCTCGCTTAAACAATAAAGTTAATAGAATAAAACAAAGCTAAGGTATTGTTAAAATATTTTATTTTCCTAAAAAATCTTACCTTATAATCTATTTGTTAATTTCATATGTCCATGGGTCACACAGCATTGTAGCGTATCTTGTGCAATCTCTACTGTTACTTGAGTATTATATATTGCAATATAGCAGAACACATGTTTGGACAATAGAATACAAATAAAAATATCTTATTTCTTAAAATAAAATATAAACCAAATACAGAAAAGTAAACAGAAATCGTTTATGTGACACAAAAATCAAAATACTACGTAAATATATTCTATTATAAGATATAAATAGTATCGGATATGTTGAGATTTAGGTTCTATGAGGGGAGTGTTACAATGTAAGCCTTCGAGAGTGTTGGTTAATTATTATATGTATATTTCGTGTTAACAAATAGAAAGGGTCTTCAACCTTCATAATTGCTTAAGTCCACATTTAGTATACGTCATCACACTAATTTGCTCTGTATGATATTATCATAAATAATCAGCTTTACGCTGTATCCCGCGCACAGCAGGGTAGGCAGAGGGAACCTAGAGTTAAGACACTACGTTCCCCACGAAAGTACAAAATGCAGTACAGTAATATAGTGGCAGAACTCAACGCCACGCTTAACCTCGACACCAGAGCGAAGAAATGGAAATATAAATTTAAGTAAATATTTCATCTCCTCGAGTGGGGATCGAACCCACAACCAGTTGGTTTTACAGTCACACCTCGTGCCGCTGCGGCATGACTGGCCTCATGATACTATCATTTAGTATTCTATTTAAATTGTAACTATATTTATGTTTATTATTTTTTTAAATAGTATCATAGATTTTCTTTCTTTATTTTTTTCATAAGAAAAGCCTAAGGCTGGTTGTTCTAATTCAAGAAAGTTCTGAGATAAATATTTCTTACATGTCAAGAACATATTTCGGAGGTCATTATTTCTTTCTTATCTTAACGTATTGTCTGATATTTATACGATATTTAATCTCATTTCTATTTGGCGATTTAAGATATAGTAATGGTTTTGTTAAACACGAAAATTACATGTATGGTCCAGTGTGGTCATATTTTACTCCCGTCTCCTCTTTCCAGCGAGTTAAAAATTTAGTATGTAAGGTTTTTGAATTAGTCTATCCAGATAAAGAAGGTAAATACACATATTGTAATTTTTATTATTTAGAACTTTTTGTAAAAGCACTGATTAAGTTTTCATAAACATATACCATGTTTACATACAGAAAGTTGACTTTCTGTAACTTACAATATTAAGGAATGCTTAATTTATGTTGCTTATTCTAAAAGTAGCCTCAGGCTATGACTTCTATTGGAGCAACACTAACTTAAAAGTTGAACGTGGCTTTGATCAAAAGTTAAGAGAACGTTTCCAACTTGCTAAAGTAGAAAATTATTAAATTAAAGCTCGGGCATCAGAAATCTTTAACGGTACAATTACGATACAGTCTTAGAAACTCTTGAATTCAATTCTATCTTTTTACATTTTCAGCCTTTTTAACGGAAAGTAAATAAAATAAATCAATTCCTTAGTTCGATGTGAATAGCAAGTCAGGGCTCCATACATAATTATATCACGACGGCGCGACGTTCAAATTAAATTTATTTATACTAAAAGCTATAATACCTAAATATATTAACAATGAAAAAGTTCATACATAGTAGTATATGGAGCTGATTATAATATGGCTAAGCATTGGGTAACAAACGAGTGCTGTCATTCTCACACAGTGCAGCCAGTGTTTGTCGACAGAATTAATGAGGCCGGCTCGGTGCCGGACGCACGCGGCCAGACTCCTGTTACTTTCCAATAATAGTAAACGTCACATAAATTCCTAGCAAATATTCAAACGCTCCTCGAATTATTTGCGAAATACTTACATCTGTTCTCGGAAATGGTTAATTGTTTAACTTCCTTGTTGACTGTTTAATAAAGTGAGCGATATTTATGGGAAATGGCTATGTATTTTGTTAGGTAAGTCTATATAATAATAATAATAATAAAAATCTTTATTTCAGACTTTTAAAATCCATATAATTTTGTTAATATATATTTGCTTAACCTATGTTAGTATACAATTATTATAATTTATTTATTATTTACTATCTATTGAGTTCATATGTATATAATTCCAGTGCCGCCATAGGGGGCTTTCCATTTTACATGCCAATGTGCTGAGGAGAGTGTTAGTGCTGCTCGTGGACCTATCTATTACAGACGCGACCCGCTTACGAATGATTGCGTAAAAATCATCAACTCCTGCTTCCGCGAACATCGTTGACGCACTGCAATGCCGAGGCCTCCCTAGCACCGCCCTCATCACATTGTTGTACTGGACGCGCAGGGCATTGTGGCTACGCCGCGTAAAGTTAGACCACAGGCTGCAAGTGTAAAAAGATTGGCAGTAGGCTCGAAATAAGGCTAACTTTACTTGCAATGTACAATGCACAAATCTGCGCGCCAGCATGTTTCCTCGAACTGACAACGCCCAGCGCTCCCGCTCCATATCATTATCGTCATTCAGACGTTCGGTTACAATGTGACCAAGGTATTTGTACTCAGGAACTTGCTTTAGTGGAACACCATTTAGTTTAAAATTTGGCTTATAATGAGTTTTTTTGATATTTCCCCTAAACAAAAGAAAAACGCTCTTTTTACTATTGTATCTGAGTCCATTTACCTCCGCCCATTCTTCACAAATTTTCAGTAATTTTTTAAGCCCACTGACTGACGGACTCAATAAAACCATATCATCGGCATAACTTATGTTGTTCATGGAAATACCATCGACTGAACACCCTACTCCAGCTTTATTCAATTTCTCAATTAGTTATATAGTAGTAGTTATATAGTATAGGAAAATAATTTGTAACCTGATGTCTATTAACCTTGTTTATAATAACAAAATACTTAACTTAGCTTACGCTGTATCTCTAGCGGGGTAGTTAGAGAAAACGGAGCTCCAAACGCTACGGTCTCTACATACCTCTTTTGTCTGGCCCACTGTCAAACTCTTCATGCATGCCCTCCGGGAGGTCTTCATGCTTCATACTCACGTTAACACGTACGTACGTACACGTTAAAACAAGGTCACTCTTGTTTCAGTATTTTTCTCTCCTATCTCTCTCACCGCTCACTTTTCATTCATAAATCTTCTTCCTTTTGCCATTAAAGAATGACAATATAATCTTATTCATCTTATTCATTCAACGTGCCCAAACCAGCTGAGCATGTTTTTCTTCATTCTCACCGACATCCTCGCTAGTACCTGCCACTCTATGTATCTCTTATTTTATTGCGGATTCGATCAGCTAAGCTGACTTCGCATATCCTACGTAGAGATCACATCTCCACAGCATTCATCTTTCTTTTATTCTTCTTATGTAATACTCACGTTTAGTTGCCGTATAATAGCGTCGGTAACAACACTGTATTGTGTAAGGCCAAACGTGGAGCTGTGCTGACGTTTCGCCGTCTCATCAACGCAGCTAAGGCACTGCACAAAAAATACTTATATTATGTTATTAGTATCAAATATACGATAATGATGTCAGAATGATTAAAAATACAGTTTTATTATTTACTTTTATTTTATTTTATATTCTTATACAATAAAATATTAAAAATAATAATACGTGCGTATGAAGTTCAAAAGTTTTCTCGATTTCCATGGGATTTCATCACCAGATCGTGCTTTGGTGGTTATGAAACCAATGGGAAAGTGGGGACTGTTTTTTATTATCTTTCTTAAATAATAATCAGGATTGGAGATACGGTACCTACGTATGTGGTCCAGGTAATAAAGTTGTAGGTATAACATTTATTACTCTAAAACATTCAAATATTTTTCTAATGTTTTAGAAATAAATGCAAATAAAACATTATCTTAACAGCAACTCTTTATTAAGTTGTAATGGTACCTGCATAAATTTTTCATTAATATACTGTTGTTAAAAATATTTTGTTTTTCAGTGGTTGTTAGTATCATCAGTATTAGTTTGTCTATTTATCTATAGCAATCACCTGTATAGTGTAGGTGTAAAGTCACATGCTTGGTCTCAACCGGTTCTGTGTATAATTTATTAAAAATAAAAGATAAGTTCACTATCACTATTTACTCTAGAAGAATAGAAAAATATATGTCACTGTAAAAAAGAACAAAGAAATCGTGGACAAAAGGCTGTCCTTTATCATACAATGCAATGATTAATTATTAACTAAAACGACATATCAGACGTGAGTTAAAATAATGAGAATGCAATGTCCGATATATAAGAATTGAAATAATTTTTATGTTATTCTAATATAGCATTCAAATATCTTCGTACATGTACAAGTCAAACAATAAAAATAATAACAATTAGGTATAGCTGAGCAGCAATAACATTACACTGACTTTAATAAAGCTTCATATTTCATTAAATTCATCAGATTTTCATACAATAATAGATTCTAGCAAGTGGAAAATTGGAGGAAATCAAATAAGGAAATTAGAATAGCTAGTAAACAAGGAAAATTAGCATAATATTATGAGAGAATATGCGAACTAATAAGGAATATAACAAGATCAACAAATAAAAAAATTGCATAACTTCTTTTTTCGAAAATTCTATATATATAAAAAAAAAACAAAAATCAGCTTCACGCTGTATCCTGCACACAGCAGGGTAGGCAGAGGGAACCTAGTGTTAAGACACTCCGTTCCCCACTTTCTGCCGAATTCTGGAGGCATTGCGTGTTGAGTGGCAGAACTCAACGCCGGGCTTTGCGTCGATACCAGAGCGAAGAAATGGAGATATAAATTTAAATTAATATTTTATTTCCTCGAATGGAAATCGAACCCACCAGTCCTGTTCACAGTCACACTTTGTGCCTCTGCGCCACGGACATAGTACATGCATACTGTAAATAAGATTTTATCATATTCTCACAACAAATCTTATAAATTTTAGAAACTCGGTAGCCTTGACGACAAGACACAGTATATTCATTGTGCAGAAATTCAGAGAAGGACAGAAGACAATAGGAAAATCAATGGATTTAATAATTGTATTAAGTTATAGACGGGTGCCACTTTAGCAGACACGAGACCACGAGCGACGTAAAGTGCTCTTAACATTGGGCTTAATTATTATTATATAACAAAATTGTACACTATAGAAATATCCTATAAATAATTACATATGTTGTTCTTTTCTGCTTATGACGTTCCGAGCTTTCGGAATCACTTCGCCAGTGTCACCTTGTATGGAGAGTCACACAAAGGAGAATGTACGGTAAAATAGAAATAATGTTACACGCTAGAAGAATGCAGGTAACAATTATATGTTAAATATATCTAATGTAATTATTTTTCTTGCACAGAAAAAGATTAGGGATCAAAAACGAGAACGCCTTGACAGTTGAAAAATGTTATCATAATATATTTTTCATGTTGTGAATAAAATATGTGTATTAATTGTGAATACGATTACTGCTACAATAAAATTAGCTTAAGTCGTTATTATAATAACAAAACTTTTAATTTTTAATCAACTGTTAATTTACTAGTATCCGACACATGCTGTGCGCGGTGGTTAGAGCTGAGCGAAGCTATGTTGCGTAATTTTTTTACGAAAATTTTGCGAAATTTTCTGTTTGGTCCGCACGCGCTGGCTTAGATTAATCATAGTTCAATCTGTACGCGTGAATTTCAACTACTTCATTTTGGTCACCGCGTTCCTGCAAAATTTCAGAGCTGTAGCTTTAACGGTCTAGGAGGAGTAGCATTACAACGAAACACACTTCTGACCAATTAGGACTAAGAAGTATCTATAATTGTATTCTGTTTATAAATTACACGAGACAGTACGCTCAAGTAAAATGAATTAAGCCTGTAATGAATCGCTCAGCGTCATATTCAACTGTACTTGAAATACATTTAAATACAAAATTAAATTAAAATCTGCTTTACGCTATTGCTGTGAGAACCTTGTGTTAAGGAACAAATATTAATAAATTATAATTCATTTCCTCAAGTTTAGATCGAACCTACAAATACGCCGCGATGGCACATTTAAATATGTTTCTTTAATAATGAGATTATTTTTCATATAAACAAAAAGTCTTACTATTTCTTCATAATAAAAAAATATGTTGATATATTCATACTAAAATATTTAAATGCTTGTTTACCTAAAGGTTAGAAATGGGTACGGCGCTAACGATAGTTGAATGGGAACGATTTATTAAACGACCACATTTATTTGTTTGTCACGCGGATTCAAAAGACCGCGCTATGCGTACTGTCGTTAGCGTCTTACACACACATACATTTGAACTAATATATTTTCTTAGTTCAACTAATATTTAACACTGAACTATTGTAGGAATTTAGAGCATTATAAGCTTTAATATTTAAGCATTTTATATCTGACGACGCTTAGCAAAATTTCACAACTTCAGGGACGTTCCATTATCAGCTTGTAAAATAAGATCCTCAACAAAATATGAACACATAATAGCTTATAACGTTGGAGAAAGTTTTTGAAATATGCTTCTGCTGTTTCACACATCGGCGAAGCTTTGTCTAGGGGGTGAAAATATATGTGTATTTCAATATATATAAAATTTTAAATTTCTTCAATAATTAAATAACATCAATGGCCAAAATTAGCTTTAAGATTTGTGGTGTTTTTTCAAATTAAATTAAGATGATTGATATATGTTTTATAATAATTTTAATAGTTTTAATACCAATCATTTTCTTCTCACTAATGATGAATTTAAAAGGACTTGAGCACTTTACTGAAATATGTAAAACAGTGTGCGTGGCCGATTTAGATATTTTTGTTTACGGAGTCACATTATAGCGGAGTTAAGCCTATAAATTAAATATTCAAGAGTAAATTCGGCACACACCTGCTTACACCCACGCGAGTATTACCTCTTATAATAATACATCGAGTAACCTTTTGTTGCTTGTAAAAATACTTTTACGATTTTATGTATACATATAGTACAGCTTACAAGGTTTATTATTTGTAAGAAGAGCTTTCTCCTTTAAAATATTGTAACAATAGTAAAAGATTTCAATTTTTTTATTTGGGTTAAATTTTTTATTGTCTGTTCATTTATAGGAGGCCAGTCGTGGCGCAGCGGCACAAAGTGTGATTGTAAAATCGACTGGTTGTGGATTCGATCCCCACTCGAGGAGATGATATATTTACTTAAATTTTTATTTCCATTTCATTCGCTCATCCAGTTTTGCCACTCAACACGCAATGCCTTCAGATTTCGGCAGAAAGTGAGGAACGGAGTATCTTAACACTAGGTTCCATCTGCCTACCCTGCTGTGTGCGGGATACAGCGTGATGCTGATACATTTATTTGATAAAAGTCACAAAATGTAGCATTATTTAAAATATTTAATCTTTTACTTAGTATAACAAAAATATAAAAAATAAATATAATGAAATATATATTTAGGCATCGGATAAAATGAGAATATGATGAGACCAGTCATGGCGCAGTGACACAAAGTGTGACTGTAAAATCGACTGGTTGTGGTTTCGATCCCCACTCGAGGAAATGAAATATTTATTTACATTTATATTTTCATTTCTTCACTCTTCCATTGTATTCCGCCACTCAACACGCAATATCTCTAGAACGCAGCGAAAAGTGGGGTATGGAGTGTCTTAACACTAGATTCTCTCTGCCTACCCTGCTTTTCCTGTTACCATTTCAGTTTAGTTATAAATATATACAACTAAACTATATATATACATCTAAACTGAAATGGGAACAGGAAAAAAGTAATTAAGTACTTCCTATTTTTTTAAGAAACTCTTTAATGTGGAGAAAGAACGAACAGGAAGGGACACGGAAAACTATTTAAAACTTATTAGACGGTCTACTAAACGTGCTCCTATGGTTGTGCGTTAAATGATCTATGATGGAGTATGCGTCATGATGATTCCGATGATTCCATTCCTGACTGAAAAATACATTTCATTTTTAGTTTACACACTGTTTGTGATATCCGAATAACTCCTACAGAATTGATAGTAACAAATAAATGGATTTTTTAATATATATTTACATCTATTAACTCAGTTATGTTTAGTATAATAATCAAACGATAGAGCTACGAAAAAAAATCGCCGTGGCACAAGAATAATGTTAATATGAAGTGCTTGATACAAAATCAAACCCATTTTTTAACAATTTTAAAGTGTCATTACATACTAAAGAAAGATATATACTTTTTAGAAAGCGTATAAAAATTTGAACGTAGCGGGGTTTGAACTCACGCCTCTTGGAAAGATAATTGCTAAGGACGACGTAGCTTGATTAGAACGTATGGCTTAGCGGTCACAGCAGTTGGACGGTTTCCGAGAGGCACAGGTTCAAATCCTATTACGTTCAAATTTTTATACGTTTTCTAAAAAGTATATATCTTTCTTTAGTTATTATATGAAATGTTTATATAAAATTATAAATATGTTGTAACTTGTATATTATAGAAAAATAAAAAAAAACCGCTATTAGTTATTATGTTTACATATATAAATGGGGAAAATCAAAACTACATATAAGTCCCACTATTCTAAAGCAACATGCAATCACATAATTCGAGCTTAGAATATTATTATCAATTAATTATCATGGATATGTATTGGACTGACAGATTGATGCCAGCGGCTTGCGTTTTCTATTAATTAAATTTAATTAGAATAATGAGTCTAAATTACAAGCGATATGTTTCCGTCTTTATATTGCCTTTATGCCCGAACGCTATTGTGATATATGGCACAGCGTCACATTGACTGAACCCCCTAACGACATCAGTTATTATGTAAATGGCAGAAGTAATAGCCTATTAGGCCCCCTTAGAAAAAGAATAATTGACATACAAGGCACCCAAATTTGATTTCGTTAAATAATAAGAATTGTATATAAATTCAGTCCAATATTGCAAAGATACACACAGTTTTATTATTCCATTTTTACCTATATCTAAAAGGTGTTTAAAAATGTTATGATATTGTTGCCAGGGTCAGCTTCCTGCTCAACCTTTACACGGACTTTAAACTCCTCCTCGGTGTTTAGTCTATTAGGTCTCATATCCAGCGTCACGACATCCAACCAGAGCTTTCTCTGGTGTCCGGGAGATCTCATTCTAGAAACATACATAGCAAGACAGTTCCATCCGATGTGGTTCCCAGGTCGGTACTTACGTGTTTCACGGTTTTAAGTTTATCATATAGTGCTGATAAACTCTCTCTGTGAGCTCTGGCTACAGCACTCTTGATGGCACGTTTCGCTACTGTGTACTCAAGTCTATGTTCAGAAGAGTTTGATTGCCGCCACTCCTTAAAGATAGCCTTCTTTTCACGAGTCATCTCCAGTACCTGGCTATTACAACATTATATCTCTGTGTCGATAACACATCCTCCTTTAGAATCGCCAGTCTAAGTGTAAGTCAAAAATGTTGTTTTTTCACCTTTGCCAAGAAGTCAGTCTGCATCGATCCATTCAGCATTCACCACTTGATACGATCATGTGATGGCCTACATTTCTCTGCTCTTATACGTGATAAGATGATAACGAGTCTTTTCCTTCTCTTATCTTTTGGAAGAATGTATTCACGACGTCCACCGCAGATGTAATGCAGGTTCTTAGAATATTCTCTCCCTCTGTATTACGAAGACCGTGTCCAAAACCCTACTACTGAGTAATGCCATAAACATGTTTATGGCACAGGTCAGTTGCCCTACCGACGTGGCCGTTCAATTCTTGTTTAGCTTATTTCCTAAATTTATCTTAAAGTATTTTTTTTGAGAAAATTGGCAGTTTTAACTAAATTTCGACTTAATATAGTTAAAAAAATGTTTCTAATCTTTTAGTTAAAATATTTTAAATATATTTAGGAAATAATCAATGATATACGAGTATTCTCCTTTACGGTAAAGTTTATTCATATAAAATATTTACTGTTAGACCTGAAACGTACGTAAGACGTATTTACATCCCGTAAATTTGTTATTATTATGTAGATTGTAGGTGATATCGTTCGTTATAAATAAATCTGCATTTAAATAACTGTCAACTTCATGCTTTGATCGTTTATCGTGGTAATTTTCCTTCGCATTTGTAATTATTGTGAACGTATCACGCAATCCTGACTTACGACACGGCGACATTTTTGATATACACATTTAAAAATACTAGACTATAATAATAGACTTATGCGGTGAACAAATATTCATATTCACATTCAAATTACATAAGAAATAACATATAAAACTGTTTGTATCCCTCATGTGAGATTTTTCAACAAGTTTCTCAATTTTGGTGAAGGTTTAGCAATTTTATGTTTCCCTTGAGATGCGCCCAATCGCTTTGCCTACAAAGTATTATTTCATGTGAATTTCCCCTGCTGCTTGCTTGCTATATGCTATCATAATATTTACGTCACACTTTATCAGAGCTATTAATAAAATGACATGAACAGAATTTACAAATTTAATACCTACTTGCTTAAGGCCGTCGTGGTGCAGGGACGCAGACGTTCGACAGTTTGTGGTTTAGATTCCCACTCGAGGAAATGAAATGTATAATATTTTCATTTTCCTCGCTTTGGAAACGAGAAAAAGCTCAGCGCTGAGTTCTGCCACTCAACATGTAATGTCTTCAGTTTGCGGTGGAATGTGGGGATCTAAGATATATGTAGATGAGAGTTGTTTTTGGCAGCTGATGGATAGCAATATTGTATTTATCTAACCTTATTTTATAAAAAGAGTATTTTAAATAACAAAAAACAGAACATATCAAAGTCATCGTTCAAAAATAAAATAGAGTAGGTATATCATAAGTATTAACGTCAACGACGTCAACGCTCTTTTACGTAAAATACTATTTTCATAGTTTCTATTTTTGCATAAGAATTCATTCTTTATTTATAGTATTATAGTAGGTATGAACTCAATTTATATTTTCTTTAAAATATTGCTCGCTAATATCGTTGTTTTACTGTATAAAATATCTTTATATTACAATACTAGAGGGCGTGCGCGGCTTTGCCCGCTTATTAAGAGTGAATTCTAAAAAAACCACGAAACACATGTTCAATAAAATATTTTTAACAGTCTGAATTTAATTTTTTATTAAAATCTGTGGCAATTTAAAGATTTTTCCATATAAACTTTCAACCCCTATTTCATCCCTTTAGGGTTAAAATTTTTCAAATTCCCTTCTTAGTGGATGTCCAGAATATGAAAATAAACATCTGCCCAAATTTCACGTTTCTACCATCAGCGGTTACGGCTCTGCGTGCGTCTTACCTCAGTCAGTCAGCACAAGTCCTTTTATATATATAGAATAGATATAGATATAGATTGCCGAATCAATGTTTGTTTAAGTATGTTTAAGAAAAAACCGACCAACCGCGAGATAGACTCGCCAACAGAGGATTATGTACCAATTTCAAGATTGTGATTGGAAAATGCCTTTTAAGTTTTGATTATGTGGCGAATAAAGACTTTATTTGTAATGCAAGATCTTACTTCGTCCTAAATTTCATAATTGAAGGTCTACGGGAAGTACACGTAGTATAGATTTTATTAACGCGGTGAATTTCATACAAAATGAAGCATAAGTGAACCTGGGTCGACTTTTTCCCGAGAAAGACTTGCGCGGCCGGAGTAAATAGCATCCACTGTGCTATCATCTGCATAGCAATGAATGCTAGAATGGAAGTGAGAAAACTGGCGATCCACTTGCATAAATTCTCGAGAAGCCCATAGAATAAAAATTTAGCACCTATACCACCTATATACCCCCTATGCCACACTTGATCAAAGGCCTTCGCCATGTCCAAACTAAATGGACCAGGCCCTCTCCCTTGGTTTCAATAGCCGCAGCTCAGCATTGGATTAGGTTAACCAGAAGGTGATCTTCTGGTTGAGCGACTATGCCATATTCAAGCCATATTGACGGTCATTAATAAATCGGTGATCTTCTAGATAAACCAAGAGCTGGCTATAGATGATGCTTTCCAATTTCAGATTGACTAATTATTTTAGTTTGGTGATGCATTAAATAAATCGTAATCTGAGTGTTTTGTCAATTGATTTGATTTTCGTATTTAATAGTAAAACGTTTAGTTATTTTACATCTATCCATGTAAACATTCAATATAACAGTTGTATAAAATAACTCTTTCAGAAAGTAGCAAATTTGTCGAACAACGTACTTTAAATTTATATAACTTTTTTATTGTATCAAAATAGCCTTTATGTTCATTCACAACCCTCTCTATATTTTACTGTTATTCCCATAATAATCGTTTCAGCTGATCCGGAGGTTAACCCGGATAAACAGAGAGACAGACAGACAAAATGTGTTGTGTGTTTTGGTATCAAGTAAATAACACAGCTATGTTCATATCAAAGACAGACTCTTTAATTTTATTTATATGTATAGACGTATAAGCTGTAGGAAAACAGTAATTTAATTTTTTTTTAGCTTTACGCTATTTTTAATATTCCGCATTTAGGAGAGAATGCAGAGGGAAACTAGTATTAAGACACTGTTTTCCCCACTTTCCACATAATTTTCGAGGCATTGGGAATTGAATGGCGAAACTCAACGCCGCGCTTTGCCTCGACACCAGAGCGAAGAAAATGGAAATATAAATTTAAAATGTTTTTTCATTTTCCCGAGTAGAGATCGAACCCACAGCCAGTCTCATGTACAGTCACACTTTGTGACCCTAACTTACTACTTACTCCAAATATTAATAAATTATAATTCATTTCCCCGAGTGGGACTGAACCCACAACTGTCGTACTTAAAGTCATACGCTTGTGCCACTGCGCCACGATGACCTCATTAAGTAATTTAAGTCTTTTGGGAATTTATTTGATTTTGCTCACAAAACTTGTTGTATTTAAAGAAAAATATTTAGCTATACAGTATTCAGGTACAATCGAAAAGTAAAAATCTTAGCTATAACAATTTCACAGACAAAAAGACAAAAAATTCTATCATCGTTTTGGGTTCTATTACATTAATAAAGGTCCCCAATAACATTTTTTCTTATGTATCTTCCAAGTACAGACACCGATTCATTACAATTATATTATAAGTACAGATTATTGGAAAAAAAACGTATGAAGAAAACGATACTTCTTCTAAAGCATATTTAAGTATCCCATCTATGTTTTGTCAAAAATGAAATAAAAGACAAATAATCCTTCCCTCAGCCAAATGTTGTGATGAATTTGAATTGAAAAAACAAAAATGTAAATCTTTTTCAGTGTTTATTATAAAAAATACTAAAACTATAAAATATTACAATATTAGTATTTACATACTCATATAAATATAATAAAATCATATTTCTTTTATCGTAGGAAACTATAGCAAGAACTTAAATAAAAAAATATATATTAATATATAAAGAAAAAAGAAGGTATATCACAGAACGTGATATTCAATTTATTCTATCGGAGATGAGCTTAAATGACAGCGGCATCGGCCGTCATAACCTCGGCAGCTGGGCTTACCGGATATTCAGATATAGACACTCTACACAGCAGGTGTTACTCTTAAACATGTATCATCCTTTTAAGTAATTAAGACGTGTCGCAATGCAACCGATTTATGACTACTGTGAATGAATGGTGTGTTTCAACCATTTTCTTATGTGTGTATTTTTGAACGGGATTCTTTTTTCAGTTTATTTTAATAAATTTAGTAAAGGGTATTTTAATTTTAAAAGAAGATCTTATGTAGGAATTATTAAAATTTATTTTATAAAAATTTAATATATATGTATAGGTTTTTTGTACATTAGCGGTCTATTTATAAAAATGCAGTATTGTATGTAATCAAAATAATGAACTATCAGAAGATGATATCTCTTTGATCAATATCGGTTTAGTGTCAAAGGAGAGAAGGCAAATATTAATGTATATATAAGCTCCGCGTATCGCGGTTTCTTGGAATGGTGATATTTTAGCAAATAATATCTAATCAATAATGCGTCTTATAAACTATATTAAATCACTTAAGTAATTTACAATTTTTTTTTTTGCTTAAAATTCGATAAAAATCTTATATAATTTTTGATTTACAAGGGATCCATATGGATCTATTTTTTTTCACTTTTATGATTACTTTAATAAATATATACTATTATTATAATGATGATGAATTTATTGGATTAAACGTGCCGATCTCAAAATCCATTGGTCTGAACTACAAAAATATTTTTGTATCAAATATTCCATTTATCGAGTGAAGTTTTACTCGTAGGCAATATATTACGTCACGTTAATGTTTTCTATGTAACCCACTGTACTTGCGGTGACAATTACACCTAATTACAACTAAACTACACGGCATTAGAATCCATATATAGTACACCACATTTAAAACAATATTCTGAAAGACCCTTACGCAATTCTGACATAACATCCATTATCATTTTTATAGTTGTTGTAAATGAAAAGAATTAATATAAAACAATCGAATTTCTTCCCTTTGTTCCAATAACCGTTTCGTTGAACTCAATCGGTCGCGTGAGCGGCAAACAAAGGATACTCATTTCTTTAAAAGTGTTGTACTATCATTAGAGTTTCTGTTGCCACAACCTAGACCATTTTATATTGATGTTTTCACATATTATGACGTATATAATTATTTTCTTCATATTTTAGATGTAGTTACTTGGTTTCGATTATTAAATATAAAGGAAGTTTCCTTTCGTTTTCTATCATGTTTCTTTTCATTAAATTTATCTAAAAGATCTATATATAAAAAAATATTTCATTAACATCGACAGTCGTGGCGCAATCAGTGGCACAAAGTGTGATTGCAAAATCGACTGGTTGTGGGTTCGATCCCCACTCG
Organism: Heliconius himera; assembly: GCA_021202915.1. Taxonomy (NCBI): domain Eukaryota; kingdom Metazoa; phylum Arthropoda; class Insecta; order Lepidoptera; family Nymphalidae; genus Heliconius; species Heliconius himera. The sequence goes on along the minus strand of JAJHJA010000079.1, from coordinate 56,312 downwards.
AGGATATGAAATGTCTTTTTAAATGTATATTTTCATTTTTTCGTTCTGGTGTCGAGGCAAAGCGCGGCGTTGAGTTCCGCCACTCAACACACAATACCTCCAGATTTCGGCGGAAAGTGGAGAATGGTGTGTCTTAACTTAACACTAGGTTCACTCTGCCTACCCTGCTGTGTGGGGAATACATATATAATAAAGCTGATTTAATTAAATTTAATTTTTAATACCAACAGTAATGACCGCTTATTGCTGCTTATTATTAATTTTAAGCATTTCTTAAATAAAATAAAATAAAAAAAAATTTTATACCGTCAACAAATAACAATTACTCTTTCTTCTGAATTAGAGAATGGTAAAAAACACGAGAGAGAGGTCATTGACAAGAGTATAAAATGTATCTCGGTGTAAGACAGCGCGCGGAGTGCGGACCGCCCTCACGCCATTAATCTTAACTTTATTATAAACATAGGAACCAACTAAATCATAAACACGTTAAATGTTTTACTCGTAACTCCTTTGGAATGAGGACTGTTATGACGGTGGTCTCGGTTGTGATTCGGTGATATTTTTAATACCAAGCAGAAATATCATAAAATGTAATAAATTATGTAGAGATATATCTGCATAGACTTTCTAATTAAGCATTCAGATCTAAAATTTATTAAACATATTTAGTTTGTATCACATTTCATAAGTGATACAAACTAAATATGTTTAATATGGTCGGGGCAAAAGTATTTTCGTATTATTAATGTATTTTATTCTTTTTATAGTCTTTTTCACCTACATATACCCTCTTTTACACGAGTTTTCTAACAGTATAATAAATAATTAGCTTTACGTATCAATGCTCAATGTATATTATTATAAATATTAAGTATCAACATTGGTCGTATTTTTAAATTCAAAACAATCAAAAATCCTTATAAAAATGACGATAATGTAGAAAAAAGATAACAAGAATAACAAAAAATAAAAAAAAAACATATTAGAAGTCATTATAGTAGTCAGTCAATTCTGTTTATTAAATTAGTAATCATATAATTCAAGCGGGCGAAGCCGCGGACTATGCTGCGGGCGGGCTACTAGTTATGTAATAAATATATATACTATGTTTTTAATACAAATTTGTATATTCTATAATTTGGTAAATACATTATTATTCTATTACACTTGACATCTTCGACTATTTCACTTTTAATAACCAATTATGAAAAAAAAAATGTTTTCCTAACAATTTCTGTTTATTTTATCACTTTGGTCCCTACGCTCACGTGTGGCTTGACTCGGCAATCGTGTAGATCTCGTGATAAGATATTGTTAATAGAGAAAGCTTTTAGCATTCCTTGTTTTAACAGAATTTCTACACTAATTTATACCTTATATAGGTATCTGATCTGAAATAAATGTAACTAAGATGTTTCATATTTTTTTAAATACATATAAATATTTATATACGTACGTAGGCCAGTCGTGGCGCAGCGGCACGAGGTGTGACTGTAAAACCGACTGGTTGTGGGTTCGATCCCCACTCGAGGAGATGAAATATTATATACTTAAATTTATATTTCCATTTCTTCGCTCTGGTCGAGGTTAAGCGCGGCGTTGAGCTTTGCCACTTAACACGCGATACCACCAGAATTCGGCAGAAAATGGGGAACGGTGTGTTTTAACACTAGGTTCCTTCTGCCTACCCTGCTGTGTGCGGGAAGCTAATAAAAAATAAATTTATATACGTTTTTATTTAATTTAAATGGCTTAATAAGTTTCAAAATTTTATATGCATTGTACTTACAGAAAATTTGAATCTACAATAAATCTTATAAGGTATTTATTGACAATAATATTACTGTAATAATATTATCAATAAATAGCTATCTAGATTCTATATTGTCAAAAAAACGTCCCACTAAGTTTCTTGCGCCAGTTCTTCTCAGGTTTGAGGCATTAATTTTAGTGAAATGGTGATAAATTATTTGGCGTTAAAATATGAAGCATGTAACTTCTTATTTTGAATAAAAATATTTTACTTTGAATAAATAGTTTTCTTCAAAGAATGGCAGATTTGATAGTTTTTATGGTTTTGCTACGGTATATCCAAATATTCATTTTTATCCGCTATCGGTGCTTTTTATGTGCCAGCATTTATTTATATGTCGATTTTTGAGGCCTTTATTGTAAAAGTTTTACTGACAAAATCGTTTTTGCATTCGATATTTTCTAACGAATCTTGCTGAAGGCATAAAGCACTAAAGTTCTTTACTAGGGTACTATTTTCAGAAAATGTGTTTATTTTTCGCTAAATAAATATTGTATAAATATTTAATCTATTTTTTAGAAAGACGGTAAATGTCGTTAAAAAAATATAAATAGTATTTTAAATACAAAAGGTATAATAGTATCTATACATATATATGATATTTATAAATCGAAGTTACTTAGAATATTTAAGTTAAAATAAGATTTCTTATTTGAAGAGCCAAACAAATGATAGCAGCTATTAAGCAATATCGAATACTTACTACTTTTGAAGTATAAAATGTGAAAGTTTCAAGATCGCTTGGCAAATACTTAACTTTAAAGTTTTGCACAAAGTAATACTTAACAGTTTTTTAAAGTGAGGAAAAAGTGTTTTTAAAATACAAATAAAAATAAAAGACTGCTACATATAATACTGAATTTATAAAGAAAATCTCGTCACATATTGTATATATTTACATATAGTTTGAATGAATATTGTTTTAACATAATTAGTCACCTATATAATATTATAAGAACACATCTACTTTTACCTAATTTCAACTCAAAGAAAATGTTAGTCATTTTATTTTAGTCCCTCGTCAGCGCGAACCAACGAAGAATCGTGCAGGTGGTCCAGAACGTCGTCCTACGGCGAGTGACCCAGGCGCCATATTATATTCGAAATTCAACATTACACAAAGACCTCAAGATGGAAAGCCTGGAGGCTCACATCTTCGTAGCATCTGTACATCTTTGCCACTGTACACCCGACCGCCAGATCAAAGAAGACGCCTGCCGAGGGTCATTATCCTCCCCTCCCCTCGTTTCCGACTCCTGAGCTGCTACCTCGGTCGCTTAAGCCGGGCCTCTCGCGGGTGGCCGCGAGTCTCACCCGGCTGGGCTGACCGAACAGGTAGCATACGCTCATCCCTTCCTTCCCGCCTCCTTTATACTGTGCCTGCCCCGGCAGACACAACACCACTGGACCTAGTGCCCACCCTGAGAACGCACTCATCGCAATGGATAGAGGCCAATGGAATGAGAAGAGGATCAAACCACGGCTAGAGGGCTAACGCCTTGATGCCGTTTCCCAGCGCCACGGCACGTCAAGAGAATGCAATTGTAGGTCCTCTTCTCTGGTCTTCAACCGGATGTTATAAAGCTAAGTACTAAATTGTTACTTTTTAAGTATTAGGTTCTTATTTTTTGATTAAATAAATAAATTCTTAATTAATGTTAATAAATTATATTATCAATACTTGTATAATATATAAATTTGTTATATAGTTAAATAAATAATGGTTGATATCATAAACTTCTTTTCTTATAAATGTGTGTGTTATTACCCTCTATACTGATAAATATAATAAATATATGAATTTCATAACTTCTTTTATTTCTAGAACCTTAAATTGCTATTTGAATTATTTTAATTAAATTTCTTAACTCTATATTAACTTTAATTCTCACACATTCATATATTATTGTATTGAATCTTTATCTATGCCGTTTTGCTGTTATTTAATAATGTCCTTATTTATCTTAATAATATATTTTACTTTAAAATATTTTACTTTCTCATTTAAGCGTAAACATACGTAAATATAAAATTGATAAAGGCGGTGTCTTAAACGAATCTAAAATAAAATATCTAATCAGTTTCCTATATAATTTCCTTTGCCAACTCATAACCGATAGGTGCCTACCCAATCTACCCAATTTCTTTCGTATAGAACACGGCCCCTGTCACATTCACGGGCAGAGCGGGTTGCCGCTTGAGTACACGAAGTACTTTTACTATAGTGTTAAAGGTATAATTTTATGAAATAAAACAAAAAAATATATATAATATATTTAGGGATTCACTGATATTTTGTGTGACTTTTAAGGTTAATCATCACAACAACATTTTAAGGGCATAAAAAACCATGTATTATTAGTACTCGTGAGAAACTACAGCTTCACGCTGTATCCAACGCACAGCAGGGTGGAGGGAAACGCACAGCAGGGTGGAGGGGACAGAAGGAACCTAGTGTTAAAACACTGTTCCCCACTTATCGCCGAGTTTTGGAGGGCATGGCAGGCCACGCTTTGTCTCGTCACCAGAGCGAAGAAATGAAAATATAAATGTAAATAAATATTTCATTTCCTCGAGTAGGGATCGAACCCACAACGAGTCGACTTTACAGTCATCGCCACGACTGGCTTTATTTAATTTTTATAAATGAGAAACTAAAAACATGTAACAAAAATGCCTGTCCTTTAGATTTTTTGTCTAATTCGCTTAAAATATTATATACACGATTTGTATCACAAATCATTATTTACAATTATGGTTATAAATTTGGATAACACCAATAAATACTATTTATTGACTTTAATATGAATTTGTGGTGTCAGTTTTGTTAATCTTAGATAATCTTGGCTCCTAAAGCTTGCTCGACCTATTAACATTTAATTAAATGTTTCCTACAAAGTTTAATGTCGTTTAAATTACTTCTAAATTTTAGACAAATTTTGTAACCGAATCTTGTCCTTGAAGGGTGTAGCGGAACCAAATAAAATTATAGAATGTTTCAATTTATATAAGAAACGTACATAAATACAACGTAAAATGCGTGTAATAAGAAGTTTCTGATAAAATCTTCTGGCAGTATGAAAGTAATTTAAATGTATATTTTCTTTCAGAGTTATTTCACACCTTAATATATTTCAAAAGAACTCAGTAAAACTTATATTATTCATCTAATTTGAGAACTTTTATTATAATTTGATTCTGAACGAAAATTAAATTAGAACTTTAAGTATCTACTTAGAGTTTTAACTCGATTTGCATTGCCATCGGAGCCGAAAATGACATAAATCTACGTTAAAAGTTAATTTTGTCAATCCAGATAATTCCTCAAGGTTTAATCAGACTAAGTTGGGTGTAATTAATGTTCACTAAGGCCACACAATCTAGGAGAGCTTCGGCTTAGCCGCCGGAGTTTGGTGCCGGCGGGCGACGGCGGGACGCAGCGCGGGCCGCGGAGCTGCGTTAGTACCGTGAGAGAACCCGCCTGTTCTGTACGCCTAACGTTCTGTACCGGGACACTTTCATAAATGTACGATAAATCGATTACTAAAAACAAACGAATTAAGTTTAATAACACCCTACTTTTCATTTCCTATTTTGGCATACCTAGACTTTAAATTATATTTTGTGTGTAAAACATAAAATTTTAATGTAGAAAGTTTTGAGTAGATAATTAATTAATCCTGTTTAACTATATTTTTTGGGGAAATGTGTTAAGTACCTACTTTGTATTTAAAATTAGTTAAGAACTTTATTGTTTTTAAGTGATGGGGATCGTGGCGGGAATGTGATTGCTATAATATTTCGTAAGTTGTTGTTTTATACTTTTACTATATGTAAATTAAGTTATTTTACAGTTTTACTATATGTAAAAGATTAGTGTTGTTTATTGAATAATAAAATATTTCTAAAAATGTTAAACATAATATTTTTAAAAGTATTTTATTTTTCGAAGGTTAATAATTCTAATTTTTTTAGCCATATTCCAATAATTTTGTTAAAAATTCAACAGAAACTTTTTTACAGCTATTTTATCTTTATTTTTAAATGTGTTTAACATTCTTTTAGCCTTTAACGTATTCTCTTTTAACTTTGAAATACAAAAATGTTTCTGAACTAAAATATTTTTAGATCAAAATAAAGAACTAAATATTGATAGCTGAAGTCTATATACGATGCTTTGAGCATCAATCAGAATTTTATATTTACTTAGTAGAAAAGAAAAAAAAAAATAATAACTAAATATTTTGGAGTAAAAAGAAATCAGCTTCATGCTGTATCCCGCATATTATAAACAAAAGTCTTGTCGTAAAGTGACAAATACACCAAAAATAAAATTTAAAAGTATTTGCTAATCAAGTTTTACTCGTAGTGTTGCTGTAGAATATTTATTTATGTAATTAATACCTATATATTACATAAATATTTAATAAATATTCTACAACAACACTACGAGTAAAACTTGATTAGCAAATATTTTTTAAATTTTATTTTTGGTATATTTTTAGCAAAAATACGAAATATTTTTTTTAAATTCATTATAAATATAAATATGCGTAGGTATACTATAGCTTAAGAGAAAATTCATCTTCATAATAATGTTTTACATAAAAACGTGCTAAGTTTCTATGAAAAATCTTTTTTTCATCCTCTAGAGGTTTAATTTCTAAAAAGCTTTTTTGTACTAGATGTTACGTCATATTAACAATCTGTGGGCTAATTGTCAGCTCGGTTTTTACAGCGGTTTGAACTGTCCTTTCGTAGATTACCCACTATATAAAAATGAAACATACTAATATTGTATAAGTGCAATAATCTATATGTACAATATTATAAAAAAAATCAGCTTCACGCTGTATCCTGCACACAGTAGGGTAGACAGAGGGAACCTAGTGTTAAGGCACTCCGTTCCCCATTTTCTTTCGAATTCTCGAGGCATTGTGTGTTGAGTGGCAGAACTTAACCCCGCGCTTTGCCTCGACACCAGAGCGAAGAAATGGAAATATAAATTTAAGTAAATATTTCATCTCCTCGAGTGGGGATCGAACCCACAACCAGTCGGTTTTGCAGTCACATTTTGTGCTCCTGCGTCACGACTAGCCTCATACAATATTATATATGTATTTAATATATAACATTTTTAGAATATTTTAAAAAATCAACAAAGTAAGAACGTGTTAACACAGTCTATCTGATGGGTGATAAATGATGATAAGACTAATATATTTCTTTATATATTTCTTATTTCCAATAATACCTGAATCAAGTTATTATTAAAATGATCTTAAACAATAACACAAACTACTACCAATTCAGTACGGATATAAAAAATACGGTATCTTAAGATAAGGAGCTACTTACACATAAAAATAATTGTTGAGTTAATGAGCATAATATATGAAATGCGTATTTAAATAACAAATAGATATATGTCAACACTTCAGAATACTTAACTGTTAAACTAGCTTTGAATGCAAACAATTTGCGTGCAGTGTAGTGGTGAACATTTATATTTCTTTTTCATACAAAATGACAGACTGCACAAATTCTATGCGTTTAGCTTCCCCTGTGCCCATTTCCGTTCGCCGCATCACAGCGACTATACAAACTTTAAGTATTCTTTTGATAATGTTCATTATCGTTAGATCTCTTTTATCTAACGTTCTTTTATGAATATTCATGACATGGTAGCATAATTTCACATATAAGTAATACAAATTAAAAAAAACTAACAATGGTTCATCACAATGAAATGAACATTATATAGGATGTTTGATAGATCGATAGATGAAATTAAAACAGGTGATAAAGGAGATCATTTCCAACTATTTTTGCTCTATAAGGTGGTCTATGTCTAAATTCCATACGAGTATGTGTGCAACAAAATCATTGAAAACGATGTGTTTTTCCATTGTTTTTTGTTATATTGATAGTTTTGTATTGTTTGAAGGAAATCTAATCGAAACGAAAGAAACGAAAAAAATCGTCGTATTCTTTCGATTGTTATTAAATGAGCGTTACTATGTTGTTTTTTGAGATATATAACGTTTTTTAGCTCTCATTTAATGAAATTCTTTCAAATCTACGTACTAAACTAATAGTATGTGTCCGAAACTTAAATATCGAAAATTTATATAGATTTGCTTATAATTTGGTGGGAGAAATACAATATAATAGAGAATGGCCATCACCTGTATCATTTTCGCTATCATTGTCCCTAGTTTCAATTTATTAATTGCGTATGCAATGAATAAACATTGACATTTTACAAATATCATTCTTTATTTAATGTAATATGCATGTTTTAAAATAAATAAGAAAGTAAACTAATAGTAATAGTTGTTTTCTAACGTGACGTAGCTGACAACTGCATTGTGTGGGTTACTGTGCATTTTTTAATTAAACTGTGGTTATTGTGGTCTTGTGATATACTCTGCCGCAGATACTCATGGTTCACCTAACTTGTCACATATCATGGCTGTACTACCTACTCTTGCTTTTGTACTGTGATAAGGATTATCTTCAATACTCAATAGATAAGACAGTTTAATGTCATTAAAATAAAATATAGTTATTGTCTATATTATATATCTAATTATATAATATTTTTTTCTACTACTTTTCCAATTTGGCAAAAGAATGTTCAAAAGCCCTCATTCTTTTATCATAATCATAACATAACAGACTAGGGTTATAGTCATACTAATATTATAAATATCACAGTTTGTGAGGATAGATCATTGACTACTTTCACGCAAAAATTACTGAACAAATTTAGATGAAACTTTCTAGAGATATATCTACATATTATAATAACATACAGGCTACCATTTAAGTTATTTTATATAATTTGATTCAGATTCAGCTTCACGCTCCGCACCCCGCACACAGCAGGGTAGGCAGAGGGAACTTAGTGTTAGCACACTCCGTTCCCCACTTTCTGCCGGATTCTGGAGGCATTGCGTGTTGAGTGGCAGAACTCAACGCCGCGCTCTCCCTCGACACCAGAGCGAAGAAATGGAAATATAAATTTAAGTAAATATTTCATCTCCTCGAGTGGGGATCGAACCCACAACCAGTCAGTTTCACAGTCATACTTTGTGCCACTGCGCCACGACGGACCTCTTTATGTAATTTGATTATTATATAACAATAAAACTAAGCGGGCAAAGCTATATTTGGTTCGCTAGTATAAAATAAATATAACGTGGGTGACTGCTAAATAAGAGGAAGGAGTAACGGATAGTTATAAAATAAATACAAATATTATAGAAAAACTAGATATAACCAAAAACAGTTGGATTAGACATATAAATGGGACACAACAGGACACAAACCCCAAATCATCAAGTGTTGTCAGACAGGCCAATCAAACGACCATCAAAGTCTAGCCTACAAAGCCGCTCCACAAGGGCGAGCCTGTCAAAGTTAAATATAATATATACATACACACACATTATATATAATGTTTAATGCAATTGTTTTTGGATATATTAAGTTATTATATTATATTTTTCTTTATTTTTTGTATGATTGTACTGTGTCCTTTCCCTTACTTAGCACTCACTGCCACTGGTTGGCTGGAGGACATATCTTTTAGGAATAACCTTTGTAAGCTAACAATATTTTTTACATATTTTTAGATCAATAAAGAATATACACCAAATATGTATATACACACAGACATATAAGACGAACTAAAATAAAAGTCCGCTTGTAAGCATTAAAATTAAAATTGCTCATATTATTAAAAATCTTTACAATATAAGCAAACTCTATAAAAAGAAAAAAAAATCTTGTTAAAATTTTTAAAGAGTCTTTTATATTTCTTAACCTCCATTATTCGAGTATTTTCGTTGGATATAAAGGCTTACTCTTTCATTTACATTTTTTTTTCATAAATAAAATTTATCTGGAATGTGAATTGCCCAGAGGCGTGATAATTAAATTGAAAAATGTCTTTCCAAAATATTGGTGGTGAACTGAAAACTCCAATTATATTCACTTTTCCCTTTGGACTACTTTGATTAAACGTTTCTTGGATTCCAAAGTGAATACTTTCAAAAGGTTTTTATTGATTGAAAAAACATTTAGTCAGAAACAGCCTTCAAGTTAGAACTTTTTATTCGATACTTTTATATTCATTCTTCTCGTCGAAAATTCTTGAAAGTAAATATATTCTTAGAATAAAACTTATAAATATTCATATATATAAAGCTAAATCTTTTTACATATATATGTGATCTTTTTTTTTTGAAATTATACATAATAACAATTATACGTATACTATGCTTAAAAAGTATAATACCTAAGCATATAGAGATCACGTTTTTCTGAACACATGTTACATATTGATATTGCCTATGCTTGTAAGACGTAAAAACATAACTAAATCCTGAAATGAGACTTTCTTTATTAATAAAAGAAACTTCGAATAAAATACTAGATTTAACTATAATACTATATTTAAAAATAGTTATTATATTAAAAAGACCTGTGGTGGCGCAATGGCATAGGATGTGTAACTGTAAACGCGATGGTTGTGAGTTCGATTCCCACTCGGGAGAAAGAATTCTTTAATATTATCATTTCCTCACTCTGGTAACGAGACGAAGACGGTGTTTAATTCGGAAGAAAGTGAGGAACGGAGTGCGTTAACAATATAGCAGAGTAGGTATAGGGAACCTCCCTATGTTTACACTGCCATATGCAGTGAAGCAAAAAAATATATTACCTACATGAAGAAAATGACAAATTATTAACGTTAACCAATTGATGAGAAGGCAACATATTCGTAATTGTCACTCTTGTCCTTCAAATTGTAAGCAATTATGGCGAATGGCCCAGATTAAAGCAATTTTTCCAGCAATAGAAGTCTAAATATATTACATTGCATTATCATATATAGTATATATGTATATATTACGTCAAAAGCAGAGGATATATTTTTGAGTAATAAGCCGTTCCGTTTTCTACTCTTTAGATCTCTACCATTTACCAATAGATAAATAAACAGCGGAAACTCCGCTAAATTTGATTAGACCGTAGCAATTTGTATAACACTAGCAACCCCAACGCGGCTTCGCCCGCTTTAATTAGTTATCTTATATAACCAAATTATACAATTTAGTTTCTTGTAAAGATTCATCTAAATCCGTAGGTTACTTTTTGCGTCAAAGTGTACAAATATTCATCCTCACAAAGTTTTATTCAATTCAATTCAATATTAGTAGGAGAGTAGGATACTATCCTATTAATATTATAAATGTAAAATACATATTATGTTCTCAAAACTATTTAAACCAAAAATATTTAATTAAACACATTCGTATTATTTCATGATGCTATGACGCTAAAATATTAAATTCTGTTAGGAAATATAACTAAAGCACATTTTCGAAACAAATGTCACACCTAAAACTTAGTTTCACATACAAAAACCGTCGACAAACGTCTGTCATGTGAAATTTGCAGCTAATAACGACATTTTACCAACTTTGCTTGGTAGGTTGGAACGCAAATATTGTGAATACGAACTAAACTACTCCTGGCCTAAGGGTAGATCACTGAACAAAAGGAGGCAACACAAAGAGCAATGAAACACATTTCGCTGAGCGCTTCGCACCGTGTTCTATATTTTCTAACGAGATGATATGCCAGCGTGTTTTTAGTACTAGGTGCTTACGTACATGTGTTTTGGGTTAATTTCATCGACTTTAAACATCTTTACGTAGATTATATGTGGGTTATATTTACAAGTGTAATTAGAAACTGGTGCAGCTATCTATAAATGAGCTGAAATGTATTTAATTAATAAATTCTGTATTTGCTCATAACTCTATATACTTTAAAGACAAGAATCAAGTAAAAATTGTATGTTACAAAGTTGTATTGAATATTTGCCCGCATGTGCTACAGAATTATTTATTTTTTCATCTGAATTACTTTTGTGATCTAATAATATTATTATTTTAATGACAATATCTATACATCGACAGCTGAAGTATGAACCATTTCAATAAAACACTTCTTCTGTTTTGTTCACAGAAATTATCGTATTTTTTAGAAAAATGTTTGGTTATTTCATATCTATCTGGAGGTAATTGGTTAGTAAATGCGGTTTTTCCCGCGTAAGCCCCGATTCCACGGGAATCTCGGGATAAAGAGTAGCCTATATGCTGCTCCACAATATTTTCTATCTTCTAGTAAAAGTTCCCTTAACTTTAGGTGAGCTGCCCCTTGGAGTGCATAATAGAGTAATAAACATTTAAACATATAGGTACCATTTCTTGTAGCTTCACGCTGTATCCCACCCATTGCAGGGTAGTTAGAGGGAACCTTAAGACACTCCGTTCCCATTAAGTCAATTCCATTACCTGCTTTCCGACAAATTATCGAGGCGTTGCGTGTTGAGTGGTGCAACTCAATGCCGCGCTTTGCTTCGTTTCCACAGTGAGGAAATAAAAATACTAAATACTCCAATCCCACGAGGGAGATTGAATCCACAACCGTAGCGTTAACAGTAGCACGCTTGTGTCGCGCCACGATGGCCTTAACATGTACCTAATTACATATTTTCATAATAAACAAGACAACAACTCTTGAATATTATGTTTCACAACACATTTTACATGTACACAAAACAAATGTTCTATTGTCATCGTTTGTAGAAATTAGGTATAATTCATCCAAAATCACATACAATTATTTGCAGTACGTGTAGTAAATTTTACTTACTTGTATTAAATTGCTTAAAATGGTTCGAAAATAATGAGACAGCATTTTCCTTCCATTAAGCAACTATACAAAGGTTGTTTTAGCTCTCCTTTTTAAACAGACAAAAGCGAGGCCTGAATTGTTGTAAGTCTTGTTTAAATGTTTTTTTTAAAGCAGAAATTAACAAAAAAATATGTGTTCAAAACTGACAACCCTCTTTCTTTAGGCATTTCGTGGGTAGACCTCATACCAGAGAGGTCAACGGACACTTGATATGACTCTTGACTCTTGAAGTTGGTTAAAAAAATCATTTTATGTGAAATTCCACAAATAGGAATTGTTTATATTTACTTTGATACAATATATTAGCAAACAGGTCGTGGATGTATATCTATATATGTATTTATGTATATATAGTGTATGTATATATGTATCATATATAATAAATAACAAAAAACGTTATCCGCCAACAAAGGTCTCTTACTATTAGTTTTTATGAATAAAAGGTTGCCTGTAAGAATGATAAGACTACTTTTGCACTATGCTAAAATTACAAACTTTACCAATTGTATGTATTTATCTATTATTAGTTGTGCAGTAAAATGGTTTTGATTTTAAATATTAAAATATAATCCTTTGCTAGATGGCCAAACGATGAACGTTTTTAAAATGGAACTGTTGCCAACTCTTTTGAGCCTAAACACTGTTTAAATTACAAAAAACTCAATTAAACAAGAAAGGAGATAACAAAGAGTAGAATAAAAATATATTTTACTCTAGAGAAAATGCTGATAAGAAATTAAACATAGAATATGCCCAGATTTTTCCTAGTAAGAATTACTTTTTATGTAAAACGATATTAAATTCTTATTTTAATGACTTTTGTAGTACCTATCCAGAAGAACTATTAAAAATATTGTGTTGTTTTTTAGAGTTCCAGACCCAAACGATCTATCGTTTGGGTCTGGTCTGGATAGGAATAGGATCCTCCTATTACTAAGAATCCTTTGTCTGTCTGTCCGTCTGTCATTAGGTCTGTCTCATGAACCATGTTAATTAGATAGTTGGAATTTTTAAAAAGGATGTATTTCTGATGCCCCTATAACAATAGGTAAATACTAAAAAACTAATTAAAGAAATATATTCAGAGGGTTGCGCGAGTCCGACTCGCACTTGTTTGTAATACGGGTCTTATCACTTTTGTTTCATTTCAATGTAATGACAGCCATTAATATTATCAAAACGTTTAATGGAACAATAGAAATTTAACATAAAGAAAGGAATATATTTGTCCTGCTATAAGTACATAGTAATAATTCATATAATTAAACATAATTAAAATGTTCTTACTTCAGCATTATATACATTTATAGCCTAACCAATTAAGCAGCTTATTTAAATTAACATTTTACTTAGTCTTAAATAACTCTCATTATGGAGGTGACGAAAATGAATATCGGTATCATGTTCTCACGCCGCCATTTCTTCGCTCCACTTTATAGGTTCGTTCAATTTAAAATTGTTTTCAGAGGCATTACACTGAAAGCCCTTTAAACCAGCGGTCTTGCCGACGAAAATTATTAAGGCGTGAATTCTATCTCATAACATTTTTTGATTAAAAATATTAGCATTGATTGTTTTCGAGTTCATCTTGAGTGCTTGAGATTGAAAAGGGCAGGCTAAGTGAAGGATTACATTCCCGCTGTGTCAATATGATAAGAGCTGAGAAAGGCCGAGGCTCCATAAAATGCAAACAGACAAAAGCGTGTCGTTGAGATCGCTCGGATGCGATTGGCGACAGCTGGACCGGGAGACGTTTCAACTCACTTTCATCTTTGAGATGCCGTCTGTTTGAATGTCGACTGTACCTTCCATTGTACTTATATTCCAAAACTCTACTAAATAAACTGTAGAGTAAAATTTCTTAACTTTTACTCAACCAATATATCAAATATAATAAAGAAATAATATCTTAAGAAGGAATGAATCTATTTATGCAAAAGTGATCCAAACTAACTATTGAGTACTATAAAGATTTGTGACATAAAAATATTTTTTTGTGAATCACTTATTATTTATTAATATCAATGGAATAATCGAATAAACTTCTGACAACTTTCACAGGGAAAAACTTGAATTGCGGATATCTAAACTTTTCTTTTCGGAATACTTATGAGGCCGACTGATACCCATACAAAGTAGAAATGATTTTTCTTAAAGTTTTCCCAACACATCTTTATACACATATAGATATCTAAATTCTTTTTATAATATTACATAACCAGTTTTAACGTAAATGTAAATAAACAAAATATATTTAAAAAAAACGTAACGTTCTAAACGAACGTAAAGCTAATTCGCTGATTTGTAAAAATATTTCTCTTTCCGCTTAAAGTTAATAGGCACTAACCTTAGTGTTTGCTTTTCAGGTACACGGGAGAGCTGACGTAATAAAATGTGTGTGCGTATGTACCGAACTACTCGTATACTCCTCGTAGATCAAAGTGTTTGAACGACTGTAACGAAGATTAAAGTTAAACAAAGTGCTATATGAGACGTTGGAGGTATCGAATATCAGGTGGCATGGAGGTGATTCTGTCGACTGGGAGCCGCATTTTCGTGGCGTTCATAGCTACGGCTTTTTGGGGAATGGGTAAGTTTCTCGTTTTATATAGAAATAATTTATTAATCGATAATATTACCAAAACGTCGATAGTGTTATCATTTTAGTGTCACGCTGTATTTCGCACACAGCAGGGTAGGCAAACTGAACTTAGTGTTGAGACACTCTGTTCTCCATTTTCCATGGAATTCTGGAGGCAGTACGTGTTGAGTGGCGGAACTCAACGTCGCGCTTTTCCTTTACACCAGAACAAAGAAAATGGAAATAAATATTTTGTTTACTCGAGTGGGAATCGAACCCACAACCTGCCGCGTTTACACGCACACTTTGCGACCTTGCGCCACAAATGGCCTCATATTAAATATACAAACAATATAAACACAAAGTCTAAAGCACAATGAAAAGAAAGAATTTTATGTAATTTCCTTGCAATTCCAAAGGCACTTAAAATAAACCACATTGGAATAAAAACTCGGTTAATATGTCATTTAAAAGCAATTTTAAATGCTTTCCCAGTAACATTTGAATATTACACGCAAAACTTTAATTAAGATTTCTACTTATATTTGTGAATAAGATGAAAATCTGAAACATTACAACATTTGAGTAGGCACACACATGTGTAAATATAATGTATAACTCGTATGTATATTATTCTATCGTAACCCAATGAAATTTTTCGAATAACCTACTTACCTATTATCTATTGTATTTCGTCTATCAAAAAACAGATTTATGAGTAATATTTATTAATATTTTATTATGCTTGCAATTATCATTTTATTTATATAATTAGCTAGCATAACAACAATTTGATATACAATTCTTCATTATATATTTACAAAGTATATTTCAAACGTTAGGAACAATTAAAATATAGATTATTTGAATTTTTTATGTCGGTTTAAAGTAATAACATATACATAGAACATTAAATATCGAATTAAATTCATTATAACAGGTGTTATAATTATAAAAATACCAGAAGAGTTAATTTGGACTACGTTAAAGAACAATATTATTGTCGGTCGGAGCGAGTCACTTAATATTCACCAAATAAACCCACAATTTAGATGAAGGAGCGTTGCTTTAAATATTAATTACCATCTCCTTTGTTTCACAAATCATCACTTAAGTTTCAATCACAATAAAGAAACTTCAGCCATGGCAAGTTCTTATTAGCATAAAGTAACCCAGTAAAGAATTCTAGTGAATGTCTTCAAACAATGTCATACATTTTTTATTAAATAAAAAATAAAAAAATCAGCTTCACACTGCAGGGTAGGCAGAGGGAACCTAGTGTTAAGATACTCCGTTCCCCATTTTCTACCGAATTCTGGAGGCATTGTGTGTTGAGTGGCAGAACTCAACGCCGCGCTTGGCCTCGACACTAGAGCGAAGAAATGGGAATATAAATTTAAGTAAATATTTCATCTCCTCGAGTGGGGATCGAACCCACAACAGTCTGTTTTACAGTCACTCTTTGTGCCACTGCTCCACGACTGGCCTTATTAATAATAAAATATGTATCAGGATTACGTCGTGTCTTCATAGTGTTGTAGTGACCACCTTCCGGTTTCATCATCACATCAGCTCGTTGTCACCATAATATTGCATTGTCATCTGATTTATTTGTCTATGCAAATGTTTAGCTCAATCGGATATCAAGAGATGAGTAGAAAATGGTTTGCAAAATAAAAATAAAAAAATAAAAATATTAGAAAAAAAAGTTACTTAATCAAATATATATACGAACATGTCGAGTTTAATAAAAACTTGTAAAGAGCCAAATCACTCAATTTGAAAACCACTGCAAAGTACCATTTTGTTCACAAATGAAACTAGTTACACAGCCAGGTCCAATTAATTAGATTTGAATAACCACCGCTTGATTAGAAGTATCGATATAAATTGCTGAATTTTTCCACCTGAAGCTAATAATTGCTGAGCTTATTTATATGGGTACATACATTGGTTAATAAAATAAAATAACACGTGCACTTCGACTTATAGAATAATTACTAATTCGTTTTTATAAATATTTACAAAACAAGCAAGCAAAGTCGAAAAGTTATTTTTTGGGTAATATTCATTATCTGGACATTTTAAGAAACACTAATATCTATGAAAATAAATAACACAATAAATCAGCTTCACGCTGTATCCACACAGCAGATACGCAAATGAAACCTAGTGTTAAGACACTCTGTTCGCCACTTTCCGCCGATTTCTGGAGGCATTGCGTTTTCAGTGGCGGAGCTCAACGCCACACTTTGCCTCGAGTACCTAGTATTATTATATAATATTTATTTTTATATAAAGTTTAATATAGTTTACTGTAAATTAGACAGCTAAAGACAATAAACTGTAAATTTATAATCTATAAATAGATAATAAATAGGAACAGATAAGAGCAATCAATATGTACATACAAATGATTATATTATAGTAACGAAGATATAATTGTTAATTATTGTTACCGACATAATCTCCTCGAAGGCATAAATGTCACGAACGTTTAATTTCATCTCGACATATATATAATTAGTTGCCAGATTCTAAATATACAGCTAGTCATTATTTATTTCTTAAGAAGATATGTATTTGTAAACATTTTTTAAAGTGTTATTCCACACTTAGAAAAGAAAAATACTTAATTAGAAAACGTATAAAAATTTGAACGTAGCGGGACTCGAACCCGCGCCTCCTCGAAACCGACCAGGCAAACTGAACTTAGTGTTGAGACACTGGTTTGGAATTTTTATACGTTTTCTAAATAAGTATGATATGCATTCACCTAATATGATTTCGTTTTTACACACCTAAAATAAAAGTATTTAGTTAACATTTTTTTTAGGTGTTAATAATTTTTTAGTTAACTATGTGATGGGTTTGGTAAAGTCCTTAAGTACAATTTTCACTTGATTGAAAGAATTAATTCACAAGCTTCACATTTTGTATTTATTTTCATCAACTTCAATAAATTAACATTAATTAATTTAAAACTCATCTATTTCAAAAAGTAAACGCTGTTATGGATGTATTGCTTTTAAGTGCAATCATTTTAAAGTGCAATAGGGCGCGGTTTTAAGAGCCGTTGCGTAAAAATTTTTGATTCGATTTTTAATTAAATATTATTTTGCCTACAACAAAATGAGGTTGCATATAATATTTCTGACTGACAAGAAATATTGCGCCAGACGTGGCACAGGGGTACAAGTGTGTAACTGTAAGCGCGACTGGTAGTAAGTTCGATTCTCATTCGGTGAACTAAAATATTTTTATTACTTCGCTCTGGTGTCGAAGTTTCGCCACTCAACACGCAATGCCTCTAGAAATCGGCAAAAAGTAGGGAGCGGAGTGTCTTAACACTTGTTTTTTTCTACCTACCCTGCTGTGTGCGAGATACAGTTGCAATTGCTTTACTTGTTTATATGAAAGATAAAAAAACAGAATACTGACAAGTGAAATTACAAAAAAATAAATGCATTCGCGTTAAACAAGTAAAGATGAGATTTTGTATAAAATTGCGTAATCCAAGCTGAGCCTTACTAAAATTTCCGCTTTACAAGACACGACTAAAGTAACGAATGAGCGCCCCCTATTCAAAATAATGGAATGAAGCGAAACATTCTCACAATTGGGCGCAAGGATCTCATTTTGTCGGCGGTGACAAGCGGACGGACATCTGAATAATGAAATAAAAAATATATTGCTCTGTTTATGTCGGGTCACTGGAATTAAGTTAGAATTTAAAAGTATTTTTAACAAATATGATTGGAACGATCATCGTTGTTGTCGTAATTTATCGTTATTTATTGTACTTTATTAGGTGTTGAGGCCAGTCGTGGCGCAGTGGCACAAGTATGTGACTGTAAAAGCGACAGGTTGTGGGTTCGATTCCTATTTGCGAAATTAAATATTTAATATTTTCTATTTCTTCGCTCTGGTGTCGAGGCAAAGTGGCATTGAGTTTTGGCTCTCAACACGCACGCTTCTAGAATTCAGTTGAAAGTTTCTTAACTTTAAGATTCTCTCAGCCAAGCCTGCTACGTACGATACAGCGAGAAGCTAAAAAAATTTATATATTGATAATATAGTCGGTATACATATGTATAGGTATTGATTTTTCCATCATTTGTTTAGTTCATCGAAACCTATTTTTACTATCGGACAGAAAATTATACAGTGAATATATTAAATTACTGTAGTCAATCATGCGTCGAATTTGATTTCGGTACGTTCTGGTGACGGGCGAAAATGTTCGTGATTCCGTACTCCAGTCGCGTGTGCATTTTACATCGTATTATCCTATTAAATCTGTAGCCGATTGTTATTATAATTTTGATCTCTCGATGATATTATAGTTTTTTTTATTGAACTAAACTAAAAGATATAAAAATATTTTTTAGTTTAGTTCAATTAAATTTAGTTAAATTTTAAGTTTAATAATTCTACACAAATATTTCCTCATATTTTTTTGTTTTCGACTTACGTTGATCTATTGACGTATGTATAGTTAGATCGTATCATTAATCTAGGAGAATACTAAAATCAAAATAGTGTAGAAGCTTAAATTACATAAAATTGGAAAATAAAATAACAATGTATTAAGCAAGACAAAGCGCGGCTCTGAGTTCCGGTGCTCAACATTCATGCCACGAATAAAAAGTATTGGAAAATGAGGAATAGAGTGTCTTAACAATAAGTTACCTCTGCCTACCCTGCGATATGCGGGAAAACAGCGTGAGGGTGGAAAAAAATATATTATTATATAACTTTTAATCACAAGGTACCAAAATAATAAAACTTTACAAGTTTCATGTGCGTTATAAATTTTTACAGTTACTTAAACCGAAAACACTCTTACAATAAAATTTTTACAACAGCTTTTAATATAATTTTATCGCTTCCTCGTGCAATCTTTTTACTTCAATCTATAACTTTATTGTATATTGATATTCGAATTCGAGTATTAGGTATTAGTGATGTTCTGCCAGATGTGTATCAGCTTCACGCTGTGTCCCGCACACATCAGGGTTAGCAGGGAACCTAGTGTTAAGACGCTCCGTTCCTCACTTTCGCCTAATTTTGAAGGCATTGCGTGTTGAGTGGTCGAACTAACCGCCGGCTTTTGCCTCGACACTAGAGCCAAGAAACAGAAATATACATTTAATTAAATATTTCATTTCATGGAGTGGGATCGAACACACAACCAGTTGTGGTGGTATGTGATGCCACGATGATATGTGATGATCTCTGAAGGTTGAGCCACAGTATCCATTTTAATATATTTAATTTAAATTCCAATTTATCGGGTTATTGTTAATGTATTTTCAATAATTTGATATTCATCCTTATTAAAATAGATCGACGAAAACCCACGATTGTGAAGGAGAGACTCAAGAATCTGTTTAATATTTATTCACCGTTATCTGTATACTGATAACATATGACGATTTGACATAAAAACAAGAGTAGTTCTTGTATTTCATTAAAATGTCAACAGAACTGATCATCGACACAATGAATTGCCAGTTGGATGAGATCCAAGTATTTAGTTAAATTCAATTATATTTTTTTGTATATAGCTTGTCATTTTTATTGGTAACGTAGGTTTATTTCAATATATGAAAATATTTAAGAAAATTATTATTAAAAAGTAATAAATACATATATGTAAGTACCATTTTGTTGATATTCTAAGAAAAGACATTTTATTATTACATATATTTATTTACATGAGATAAATAATCAATTGTATCATCAGCTTGACGCTGTATCCCGCATTAGGAGGCAGAGAGAACCGAGTGTTAAAACACTCAGTTCACTACATTATATATAAATCAGAAAAACACAAAAATCAATAGAGCGTTAGAGTAGACTATAAACCAATAGTAGTCATTTTGACGGGTAACCGTTTCGCAGCTTAACTATCAAGTGCCGTGCTTCAGCGGACGTTAAGCTGTCAATCGGCATTTTTATCGATTGACAGCAATCCCTAAGCCACGTCGGAGAGCCATCTGCGACTTAACGAATTTTCGTAGGATAGCCTGGTTTGTACGAGGAAAAAATTATAAAAAAAAATAAAAAAAAAAATTTCATGTTTTAAAACACATTTTGATATTGTTATAATAATTATAAGCAACAATTTTAAAACGTTATCTATTGCTGATTTAGACGTATAAAAGCCCCATCAGGCACAAACTGCTTCAAACGTAAGTTCCCTGGAGAAATTAACCTAATGTAAAATAGGATAATAGTTTGCTCTCTTAGCAGAAATGTTTAAATATTCTCATTGGCTTATATTTAACTCTTCCATAAACATCTAACCTTTCAATACTTATTAATAATGAGAAATTTTTATTTCTATCAACATATATTGAAATTAAACTTTACTTTGGGGTTAATTCATAAATCCAAAGTCATCAATATAACCGAAATTGCCTAAAGTGTTGAGTGATTGATCACTTTATATTGTGAGGCACTCCATTGAAATTGTATCATAACTCCACCGAACAGCACTTAGGTGTTTTCGTTATTTGATCACGGTTACGATGATAATCATGAATTGAATTATAAAGACGGGTTACCAACGAGATTAGTGACGTGCTAGTTATATAGACGGGTTACCAACGAGATTAGTAACGTGCTAGCTATAAAGACGGGTTACCAACAAGATTAGTGACGTGCTAGTTATATAGACAGGTTACCAACGAGATTAGTGACGTGCTAGTTATAAAGACGGGTTGCCAACGAGATTAGTGACGTGCTAATTATAAAGAGGGGCTACCAACGAGATTAGTGACGTGCTAGTTAATAATATTGATGGTACCAAGTACCCACGTAATAAATGGCCTGTTCGGCGCTAGCGAATGAACGGTTAAGGTTATGAAAATGCTGTTTATATTGATTATCTTTCAATATAAAATATTGCTTGTATAGAAACTCAATTTGGTCCCAGTTTATTATTATTGCATGAAATTCCTATTATCTTTGCTTGTTTGCTTTATAATAAAAATAAATTTCTGCCCAAAATTGTGGTCAGTGATATGACAGCTGGAGTGTTGTTTTAACAATATTTTATCAAATTTTACAGAGTGTATTGGTTAAATAAAGAAGAAGGATATAGAAAAAAAAATTAAATATCAAACATATACTTATTAATTACAAAGAAAAAACCTATATCCATTTTATAGATATTTATATTCTCTATTACAACTTACTTTGAGAAAAAATATACATATAGTACATACGAACATATATCTATTGCTAAATTAATATAAGAATTTAGGTCGGTTGAATTGAAATATGAAATGTTATTTTTGATCAATAACACCATAATATTAGTGGGGATTTAAAGAGATTATAATACACAATTGGCTTTGCAAAATGTAACCCAATTCCGGTCAAATCCGTGATGGAAGTTGGAACGACCGTAAACCAATAACCACGAAACTCCCAATAGACACTGCAGCATCCACAGCTGACAAGTGGCAAGTCTTCGTAGATGACGTACTATCATAACAACGCATTGCTAGTCTGCCTTTTGTATAGAATATGTAATATATTATAGCTTGTATATATACATATTCTTGTAATAACTAATATGTATATGTAAAAGGTAATTCGATATTATTAGTGTTAGCGTACTCGTGTAAAAGAGGGTAGATTTAGGTGGAAAATAACTATAAAAGCAGTGGAATTGTGTCAATCGGGGGCACTCGCTTGTAAGTGACGGCCCCTGATGGAAGGAAACTAGTGTGAAGTATTGTTAGTAGGTGATACATATCACTTATTGCAATTACATAGTATCTCTTTCAAAATAGTTTAGAATCATATAGACGATGTGTGTTTTTAACTTTTTTCTTTAAAAACGTTACCCGCTTCCGATTTTTAACATCAGAAGTGGGATACGCATGAAGTTTTCATATCTTTATGTGTATCTTCGCCCAATTGGTATTTTGGATTGAAAGTTTGGTATTCTAAAAATTAAAAGTTATTTCTTATTATAAAATCTTTGCTGTTTGAAATTATTATCGAAAAATAGAAGGACTACTTTACTAATAATTTAATTGTTTTAGTGGTTTTATTGTGGTGTCATAAGGACTCGAAAAATGGATCGAATCAAGGATGAATAATAAGCAAGTGTCAGGTTAGACCGAGCGAAAATACAGGTCTGTGCATGATGCTTTGAGAGTAAGTTAGCCACACTTTACAATTTTTATAATGTTGACATGTGGGCTCAAAGTTGATCTTGGTACTCTTAAGTGAGAAAAATACTCTTTAAGAGGGAGACGACTTTAACAACTTGGTACGCTTAAGTGAGTAAATGCTCTTTAAGTGCAAGTTGTGTTGAGCTATGAGTCTGGTTTCCTAAGTGTGGCATAGTCCCTTTAGGGTTTCCTAAGGTTTCCTAAGTGTGGCATAGTCCCTTTAGGGTTTCCTAAGTGTGGTATAGTCCCTTTAGGGTTTCCTAAGTGCGGCATATTCCTTTTAATTTGGGTCATGTTGTCGAGCTATTTCAGTGTAAAGAATGATAAAATGAGCAAAATTCCATTATGGGACTTTTTTATGATACAGTATAATTTAGGCGCACGACTAACTGCTGTTTATTGTCACAGTGATTTATCCCGACTGGTGGGGTGCCCGGGGCGGGCACCATGCAGGATGGCCGTGTTAGCGTACTCGTGTAAAAGAGGGTAGATTTAGGTGGAAAATAACTATAAAAGCAGTGGAATTGTGTCAATCGGGGGCACTCGCTTGTAAGTGACGGCCCCTGATGGAAGGAAACTAGTGTGAAGTATTGTTAGTAGGTGATACATATCACTTATTGCAATTACATAGTATCTCTTTCAAAATAGTTCAGAATCATATAGACGATGTGTGTTTTTAACTTTTTTCTTTAAAAACGTTACCCGCTTCCGATTTTTAACATTAGATGTGTACCCTATTCGAAAATAATAAGAAAAATAAAAGCACAAAATTTCTGATTAGAAAACGTTATACGAAATACTGCAAACTTTTTTTTAATCTTATCTTAGGGTTCAATCCTCATTCGAGGAAATGAAATATTTATTTAAATGTGTATTTTCATTTCTTTGCTCTGGTGTCGAGGCAAAGCGCGGCATTAAGTTCCTCCACTGAACACGTAATGCCTCCGGAATTCGGTGTGAAATCTAGAACGATAGGTTCCTCCGCAGGCTGCCTACCCTGCTGCGTGCGGAGATACAGTGTGAAATTGATTTAATTTAACTGAAAATATACTTCATTCTTTTTTTAAGCATAAGAACAAATACATGTTTTACCGTAGCGTCCTCGTTTAGCAGAGACAGATGAAACCTAGACTTGCTCCCCAATTAAATTATTATCGTCTTGGCGTTGTATGCTAGATGGCAATTTGATTCTGCACTGTGTAATAAAACCGAAGAAATGACTAAATTATAAATATTAACGTCCTTTCAAGTGGGATCTACAAATATCGCCTTCATGCTTCAGGGGGGCATGTAAAACTGCTTCACTATAGAACCAAAAGAGAATACCCAAGAGTTGATAATTATATAAGTACCTACTTTAAAAACTGAAAGGCAAATACTGTGTAGAATTATTATCATTTTAATATTTCTTTTCTAGGAAAACTATTCTATGGAACTCACAGCTATATTTGTATTATAAAGATTCTATTACATTTTATGAACACATTTCTAAGTATATTTTTATTCGTTTTCAGAATATATTTGACTTAATATAATATCGCAATATAACTAGGCGGACCATAATATCAATTTGGAATGTATAATCCCGACTTGCTTTTGATTTCTTTTTTACGTATGTTTATTAAGAACAGTTAAAAAACCTAGCCTTGTTGTATTTGAACCTGTAACTCTAATAGTCACATAAGTGTAGCGTTTACTAGATTCTAATTGAAATATAGTTGCTATTAATATGAATATACCTAAGAACTAAAAACCCATTGTTAATATATACAAGAGAAGTTAAAAAAATGCTTCAGACAGAAAATTTTACAGAATCGTAGCAAACAGAAGTAAATTATATTAGCAATTATATCTATATCAAATTACCAAATATAATGGGGCAACAATAGCGTCCCAGCTACCGCCCGCGTTATTCCCATTTCAATAAAGATAATATTAAACGAGCACCTAAATATAAATTTTATTGAATACTACTAAAATGGAACAGGCCAGATTGTTATATAATATTCGCGTATACTAACTCAATTATTATTTAACAGCTTATTTAACGTCGATATTACTTTTAAAGCGTTGTATATTTTTCAACGATATACCTTCATATATTTTTTTATCAAATAACGTTTTTTGTAAATTTTATATTACGCCAAGGGAACTTATCTTAAATAATATACGCGTTAGATATTACGTAGAGTACGATGTAAAGAAATATTTTACTGCTAACGAGTTAGAAGTTCAGGGAACCTATGTTTATGTAGTGAATCTGGCGCAATTAGCAGCGTTTTCAAGTTTATCTTCCTATATCCAAATGATGTTGACCTAAAATAAAAAAAAAACCGGTCAAGTGGCAGTCGGGCTCACCCATCGAGGGTTCCGTAACAGTACGTACGTAGGTCTACGGGAAATATCCTATAATTTATCTATTCTAAGACTAAACCTTAAGTAAATCCAGATCCTTTTTATTGGATACTCTGTTTGCCACGAAGCGAACGTCGACTTGCAACGTTGTGGGAAGTCATTTAAAATTTACATACTATTAATGTCCATAAAATATATAGCTTACTACACTCGATCACTACGTCAGTTTTTTTTTCGAGACAGTCATGGCGCAGGGGCACAAAGTGTGACTGTAAAATCGACTGCTTGTGGGTTCGATCCCACTCGAGGAAATTAAAAATTTATTTACTATTTTATATTTTCATTTCTTCGCTCTGGCTCCAAGTTAAAAATTCGGCAGCCAGTTCCTTCAGAATTCGGCGGAAAGTGAGGAACGGAGTGTCTTAACACAATTTTTTGGTTCCTTCTGTCCTGCAGTGTGCGGGATACAGCGTGAAGCTGATTTGATTTGTTTATATCACAAATCAATGCAGTTTACGCAAATGTAACCTAGTCATTCCGTAACCCGTTTCCCACTCATCTAAACATATATATTTGGGAAACGGGAGAACACAAGTATTTATTGAACTGATTTGAACCCACTACATCGCGATCAGTTAAATGCATCCTAAATACACATGTTTCTAACGTTAAATATCAATACAAAGATGTATTTGATATCTTTATTTAAGCGTATAAAAATTAGTTGAGGCCAGTCGTGGCGCAGTGGCACAAAGTGTGACTATAAAATCGACTGGTTGTGGGTTCGATCCACACTCGAGGAGTGAAATATTTACTTCAATTTATACTTTTATTTTTTCGCTCTGGTGTCGAGGACAAACGCGGCATTGAGTTCTGCCACTCAACACGCAATGCCTCCATAATTCGGCAGAAAGTGGGAAACGGAGTGTCTTAACACTGGGTTCCCTCTGCCTACCCTGCAGTGTGCGGGATACAGCGTCAAGCTGATATAAAAGTTAGTTTAAGATGTCTCCACAATACCCACAGCTGAATATATAGGTTAAGTAGTTTTGATGGATTGGAAGGTATAAATACTCTAAGTAATCTTATTATACAAACGTGCCGTATAACAATGAGCGATAAGCTCCAAGACTATAAGCTAATTATAATAAAGCAATACCAATATTATATTGGTTTATACATTTAGGTTCCCGCGTATAAATCATGTATGGATACATATTGAATGGTTCTATAGAAATAAGCATAATTTGTTGTATTTTTTTGATTTGATTGATTTTTGAGGCCAGTCGTGGCGCAGCGGCACAAAGTGTGACTGTAAAACCCACTGGCTGTGGGCTCGACCCCCACTCGAGGAGATGAAATATTTACTTAAATTATCCAATTATATACCAATTATATTTCCATTTCTTTGCTCTGGTGTCGAGACAAAGCGCGGCGTTGAGTTCTGCCACTTAACCTGCAATGCCTCTAGAATTCGGCAGAAAGTGGGGAACGGAGTGTCTTAACACTAAGATTCCCTCTGCTTACCCTGCTGTGTGCGGGATACAGCGTGAAGCTGATTTTTTATTTGTTATATTTTGTATAAACAATATACTTCAAAGTACAATCGTGTTATTTCGGTAATGTTTGTGGGGTATGTGTATTAAACAGAATCAATATTTCCATAGTAAATTTTAATAGGACGATGAATCTATTTCAAAACGACAAGCCATAAAATAGTTTCAAATGACGGATGTTTCCAAGATAGCCCGTAAAATTAGAATATTATGAAAGTTTTGCATGTTCAAAGATAATAACCAAACACAAAGCGAAGGTATTTATTATAGAAAAAAAACTTTTAATTTTCTACATTTAACTTTATTATTTCAAGTTTATAACTTTCAAACAAAACCACTAAAATAAGAATGTCATATCTAATAGCAACAGTTAAAACTTTCTAGAAGCGATTTTCTACCGCGACACTGATAACAAAGTACGTTTATGAGATATTATTGTCATTTTTATGGTTTGTTCACATATAAATATAAGTAAAATATTATTCTGGGAAAACAACAAGATTGTGACCAATTTATATAAAATAAATATTTTAATAATATAAGTTATATAAAATATATACGTATATGTATACTCATACTTAATTTTACGGAAAATGAGTCAAGTTCTAATTTCATTTGAACTTTCAATTTAGTTGAATTACACAAATAATCGACGGCTTCCATCCCATTCCATCCAGTACTGGACAATCTCTTCCAGAGCAGAAAATAGAGAACACCAACTTATTGCTTACTTATCTTTGTAGCTATTCTGCCACAAAGCGAAATATCAGTGAAGATAAAAATATTTATATACAAAGTTTTCTCTGATAGTCTGATGATAAGTATCTTAAATGAATGAAAAGATTTCTTTATAAGTTGATTTATATTATCATGTGATAATTTTTCTTGTACTATTTGTTTATTACATTGTTATATATATATTTAAAAACCCTAATACCATAAACAACCTACCTTGACTTATTGCGAGAGTAAACAAGATATTATATAAAATCAAGTAAAACGGATTTTCTGACAAAATTAATAATTTAATACATACAGTATTCTATTCAAAACCAATAGAACATTATAGAATTAAATTTACATTACAAACACCGGTTCACACTTGGTACAAATACAAACTATTATATTCAATCACATCAATATAATTCAGTTCTTCAGCTTGACGCTGTATCCCGCATGTAGCAGAGTAGGCAGAGAGGAGCCTAGTGTTAAGATACTCCGTTCCCTATTTTCCGGTGAATTTTGTAGGCATTGCGTAGGCGGAATTCAACGCCGTGCTTTGCCTCGTCACCAGAGCGAAAGAAATTAAAATCCTAAATCTTTCATTTCCTCGAGTGGAAATCGAACTCACAACCTGTCGCGTTTAGTCACATGCGTGTGCCCCAGCGCCACGACTGGCCTCAACTACATAATTATATTTGATCACATCAATATATTGTATTATTCCTAAATGAATCCCATCTGCATTTAATTGAAAATAATAAGCACAAATACACAATTAAATTTATTTAGCAACAAAGCACGCTGAGTGCAGGATAAATAGAATTTTGTTTAGAAAATACAAAAATAGTTTATAGTCTATAAATAATAATAAAAGAAACTAGCGCATCTAATGATATGTATGATATGTATATGTATATGATATGTATATAGTATGTGCGTACTGCGAAGTATTACTTTTAATTATTTACTGAGATACAATTTTCTACGTTATTTCCTTGACAGAAATTTATTTTTCTAAAGTAAAAAAGTGTTTACGTTTCATATTTTTATTTTTATAATATATAAAACGCTTGTTCAATTTTCAATATTACACATTATATTGCAGTCAAACGTTGGAAAATAAAAGTTCCATTTCTTTTAGAAAAATGAAAAATTTAACTCGCGCGTGAGATTTATATTTAAATCAAAAGGCCGACATTGTAACAGACGTATGAAATATGAAAAATAGAATAACAGAGAACGAACCGTAATTATCATACTGCGTAAATGTATATTATATACATTTGTAAGTTATAGATTTTTAATTATTTATCTTATTAACTACACAATTACACATTTATTACAATATATTATTTGTTAATACTTTTATTACTTTGCTCTTGTACTAAGGCTCGGCGTTCAATTCCACCACTCAATACGCAATACTTTGAAAATTTAGAAAGTGGGAAACGGAATGTCTTAACACTAGGTTCCCTATGCCTTCCCTGCTATATGCAGGATATAGCATGAAATTGAAAAAAAAAAACAATTCAAAATATTTAATTAAAAAACCATTAAATGTTAATCTGTAAAAATGTTTACTAAGATAAATAAATTTTTAAAATCGTATACAAATTTCTGTGGCAACTGCGAGATTGCATTCGCTGCTACTGACTTCACTCTGCTTGCTTTCCTAGAACTTAATTATTTCCAAGTTTTGTAGTATATGTATGTTTTAAGTTAATGGATTTTTCTTGTGAAATAGTAAGAATCCAACTTATATTATAAATGCCAAAGCTTGATGGGATGGATTTGGTTCCACCTTCACGCAAATCTACTGAAAGAATTGAAAAATGAAACTGTAAATTATTATAGCTAATATATCAGAATAACATATGCTACATTTTATGTAAAGATTTTTTCTATTATTTTATTGTTAAGAATTAGACTATAATATATAAAATATCTCAGTATAAGAGGGAGAAGCCGCGTGTGAGCTGCTAGTGTAAATAGAAAATGATTTTTACATTTTGGTTCTTATAAAATAATTTATTTTCTCCATTTAGGTGTACGAGGTCTACACAATCTGGAGATCAATGTACCGAGTGCTGTTTTAATAGGTGAAACTGTAACCCTAGAGTGCACGTGGCAATTAGAAGATGAAGAAGCTCTTTATAGCGTTAAGTGGTACCGGGGACGAGAAGAGTTCTACAGATATATTCCAAAAGAATTACCTCATACACGAGTTTTCCCATTACCAGGAATCGAGGTTGACGTAAGTAGTTCTATGGGGACTAAGATAAATATTGAAAGTAAATTTAAAAACAAAATCTTTAATATTATTGATAGGTTAGTTCTAAATGCTATATAATAATTAAATAATTTATTCACCCAACATTTCCACCGAGCTATTAAATGATGTTGAATATATGCTCGTTGCAATTTAGGTAGTTGGAATTAATTATTAATTCATTCGAAGCTTTGCCGTATATAATTTAATTACATATTATATAATTTCAATCTAGTAATATTTAAACTTTTTCATCGATTTGCTGCGACACATGCACAAACAGCTATACAGCAAAAAGTTAATAGTATATTTTGCATCTGTTTATGTATACGTAATTAAGGTAGATTTGTAAAGTAATAAAATATGACATATAGAACATTAAAGTAATAAATAACCAGATATCGCGGTCCGGAGCAAGGCGGGTAGTGCTGCAAGAGGCGACGCCGGCTATGGCGGGTCGCTTCCGGTGCGAGGTGTCGGCGGACGCTCCCACCTTCCACACGGAAATACGATCCGCGCCGCTGGATGTAGTGGGTAAGCTGAAACAAAAAGCAATTAACTTGACATATGGATTTATTATTTTGTACTGTTCTATCGTTTCTATTGTAGTTATCGTATTTATGGTCCATACTTCTTGCAATATTACCTTTATTTTTGTTATTAGGAGCTTCTTATTTCTGCTCACTAGAAAGAGCTGTAACTAAACATAATGTTTATTTTTTTAATATTTTTTTACATATTTTTAATTAAGCAGTTAGATCAATGAGGCGCCGGTCGTGAAGCAGGGGTACAAAGTGCGACTGTAAATCGACTGGTTGTGAGTTCGATCCCCACTCGAGGAGATGAAATATTTACTTAAATTTATATTTCCATTTCTTCGCTCTGGTGTCGAGATAAAGCGCGGCGTTGAGTTCTGTCACTCACCACGCAATGCCTCCAGAATTCGGCAGAAAGTGGGGAACAGAGAGTCTTAACACTAGGTTCCCTCTGCCTATCCTGCTGTGTGCAGGATACAGCGTGAAGCTGAAAAAAAAAACTATGAATACGCGTAAAAATCGTTTAAAAACTGTTCAAAGTGCACTAAACCATTGATCTCGGCCATAGATTATAACACTAAAGTTTATGAAACGGACGACTGTCTCACCCCATCACCGTGTCTATTAATCTGTTTGATTAAACAGGTAACTCACTAGACAGGCTTCATTCATTGTGATTTGTGATAATAGCCGACCAATAAGCTTTTCGTTAGTTAGCTCTTATAAGGTAACCTTATAAAAAAAATTTTTTTAAATAGGAAAACAATGTAATTTTTAATTTCAATGTTTGTAGTAAAATGTATAAGTTTCCTCTATTTTAAAATAAACTTTATCCTAAGCTATTTGCTATATCTGTCACTAAACCACAAATAGTATTACAAATGTTAGAAATACGTGAGCAGTACTAAAATTGTAGAAACATCGCATGCCAAGATACGCTCACCCCGCAAAACGTCCCTCCAGTGCGACATGATTTCATTTCAAATGAACTCGTATTTACTATGAAATGAAACTAAGAAAAATAGTAATAGATGAAAATAAGGAAGCTTAAAAAAAGTTTCCTTATTATTTAAAAAAGACAGTCTCAAATATTACATATATCTTAAAAATGTAGCTACACGGAACAATAACGAAATTTTTTGGAAATATGTTTTAGAAAAGACAAATCTTTAAAATACATTGTCTAGAACAAAATTATGAATGCTTAAAAAACGCGAGAATTACGTATGTATATAAAATTATAATAAATACGAATATGCATTTATAATAATCAATTAGCATCAAAATGACTTCGACCAGAAACCGCAGTGGTACTCCACGGTACCAATTATTATTTATATAAATATACATAAAAAGGCCAAGGTTTACATTTTTATTGTAAGAATAAAAAAATACATATTTGTCGTAATAAAATATAAAATTCAATGTCGATTCTACCTACTCAATCGGGTTATTTTCTTTTTTTGTTGCCAACTGCATAACCCGGCCGATCGTGAGGCCGGTCGTGGCGCAGCGGCACGAGGTGTGACTGCAAAAGCGACTGGTTGTGGGTTCGATCCCCACTCGAGGAGATGAAATATTTACTTAAATTTATATTTCCATTTCTTCGCTCTGGTGTTGAGGTTAAGCGCGGCGTTGAGTTCTGCCACTCAACACGCAATGTCTCCAGAATTCGGCAGAAAGTGGGGAACGGAGTGTCTTAACACTAGGTTCCCTCTGCCTACCCTGCTGTGTGCGGGATACAGCGTGAAGCTAAAAAAAAAACTGCATAACGCAAAGAAAAACAGTCATTTTATCTTTTATCAGTCTTTGTATGTATGAATGTAAGTGTCCTGACACTTTATTCTAATAAATTATTGAGCTAGGTTTTTTTTCCTTTTTAATTATTACGTAGTGGGGATTATTGTCTTTTATAGTTTTTTTTTTGTATTTTAGTCTTCAGTTAGATTTTTTTGCTATTATTTTACTGTGGAGTTCTAGAGTCTAAACGGGTTGACCGATTTTGATGATTTTGATGATGATCATCAATCGATTCAATTTGACTTCGAAGATTACGAAGAAGGCTTCGAAGGGACTTCTAAAGTTATGGCAATCATTAAAATTCAACACAACGACAACCAGGGATCATATTGCCAATATATAAAATTGACGTAAAAAATCAATACGTGAAATGGATTATCGTCGAATAATTATTTAAAAATGAGTTTAATGTTCCATTAACCATTTTTCATTTAAATGGGTCCCAACTGTTAATTTTAATGAACTTGTACTTTTACCTAGTTTTTTATGCATTTGGGGATTTTTTTTTATTATTTATAGTTATTTTTGTATTAAATCTACAATATGATCTCGTATTATGGTTGGAGTATACAAGAGAGAACAATATTGCTATAATTCTGGAAAGCTTTAATAAGGTAAAGTCAAGTCTTCGCTATTTTAAACAATACGATTTAAAATTTTCTGTGTATATTATTTCTATGTATATAAGATTGTATAGTTAGATACATGTAAAGACCGCAGATGCTACCATTAACGAAGACAATGCACCGTACGGTAGCTTCAGGAAAATGTGAATGTTTCGTGTGCCAAGATGTAGTAGCGCTTACGGTTATTGGCGTCGTTTACAACTTTTACAATTTATATATTATTATACATTTAT
This sequence comes from Heliconius himera, assembly GCA_021202915.1. Classification (NCBI taxonomy): domain Eukaryota; kingdom Metazoa; phylum Arthropoda; class Insecta; order Lepidoptera; family Nymphalidae; genus Heliconius; species Heliconius himera. Next base: position 22,846 of record JAJHJA010000079.1, on the reverse strand, counting down.
CGTCTAACTAACTAATAACCTTTGATATTACGTTATCAAAATACACATTCAGATTTTTTTTATAATACTATGTAACATATTTTTTTAAAATAAAATATGGGTGTAACCGGAGCGTAGGCTATTCCTCTCTCTATAGATAAGGCCTGAAGGTGACAAAAAAACGCAGTAAAACAAGTTAAAGTAGTTAAAATATCTAGTTAAAGTTATATAACTTATAGGACTTTATTTAAGAAGGAGATACTTGGGAAGTTTGTTCAGTAGAGATGGAAGATACGAGATCAATGTGGAAAGATGTATTGCTGCCGGTAACAGGGTCAACGGTGCCTTAGCTGCATTGATGAGACGGCGAAACGTCAGCACAGGTGCGCGTTTGGCCATACACAATGCAGTTTTGGTACCTACACTGTTATACGGCAGCGAAACGTGGGTACTACAGAAGGAGAATAAAAGAAAAATGGCAGGTACTATGAGGATGTCACGGTGAGAAAGAAGAAGAACGTGCTCAGCTAGTTTGAGTACGTCGAACGAATGAGTGATGAAAAAATGGCAAAAAAAAATATGATGGAAAAGTGATGAGTGAGTGAGTGTACGAGAGGTAAGAGGATACCTCGGTTGATCTTCGAAAACACAGTATCAAAGATATTGGAGGAAGGTTACGTAACAAGCATATATGAAGAGGTTGATGACAGTGGACGAGGCGAAAGAGGTATGTAAAGACCGTAGCGTTTGGCCCTACGTTCTTCCTGACTACCCCGCTAGGGATAAACCGTGAAGTTACTATAGTATAGTATAGAAACATTTAAAACATTATTTTATGTATGAAATATTGTCATACTACGCGATAAAGCACAATAAACATTAATATAATTTACAATAAAAATTACATTATTACAAGCATATTAAGCCGAGCGGTGTATCCGATTACAATTTTAACATTAAAATCAGTTTATCGTTTATTAACTAGAACAGTTTGTAAAAAACAAAATACAGTAAAGGTGCATTTTCCCGCATTATCCCGCAGAACACTGGGTAACCAGACCTAGTGTTAAAACACTCCATTTTTCAAATTCCGCTTAAGGCATTGCGTGTTAACTGGCGTAATTCAACGCTGCGCTTTGCCTTACCACCAGAGCGAAAAAATAAAAAATCTAATATTTAATTTCCCGAGTAGGAATCGAGCCCACAACCATCGCGTCTACAGTGACACGCTTGTGCCACTGGCCACACCGTTCTCAATAATTATATAGGTCAAAATATTCGAACACTTTCTTTATGCAGGTAATAAATATTTTCGTGTAGAAATAGCAAAAGTCAATTCCTAGTGAATATATCTGCAGCGATTGTTTATTCCAACTAGATGCCGTGCAATGTAAAAGGAATGTAAACGGACGTGCCGAACATGGGCTTGCTCCGCATTAGTTCACAGTTTCAATAAAATTCACCTGCCAATATAAAACGATGCTGTAAAGCCAAATAAATATAATATAAAAATATAGTCGATATTTCACATTTTACTTTAGTATTTAAGTACTATTGGTCGATTTAATGTGGTATCGATTTTGTTTATAGTCGATATTATTTTTATATTATATAAAGTAGATGGTAAGTTTCTAGTTTTTAGTTAATGTAAATATAATTCGATATTGTTTTACCAAGTTATGATAGCTTCATTTTGGACAATCATGCTCTATTGCTTGGATTGACGTCGTATATCGATTTTTATATACAAATATTATGTTTGTAAGTTAAAATAATAAAAAAATCCTTAATAAATTATATCACTATTCCTTAATCTTGTTGTTAAAGTTACGAAAATATTACTTCTATAGAACATTTTAAGTCGTTTATAATACTTTATTTGACTAGACTATCTCAAAGTTTCATGTTAGTTAAGTTAAAGTAGATCGTATTGGCTCTTAAAATCCAACGAAGATCGATGTTTTCATTACGTAACTCCCTATCGTAGATATGCTGGTTTAAACTTAGACGTTCCGTTTGATAGATTAGTTTGGCAAACCTTATAAGAATAGTCTACATGGATTTCTAAGCAATAACTGTAGCAAAACACATTTCTTCTTGTTAATTATTTAACAAGAAATATACTTTTACGTCGAATGTTGTTCGTGTACGTTGTTGTGCTTCATTTTTATCATTTTTCTCGTTGATTAAATTTGTTTCAGGCTTAAAAAATAAAGGTTTCACGGGGACCACCTAAATGTGATTGTACAAGGTTGATTAAACGGTAACAGGGTTACCTGAGTTGGGAAAATGTAGCTATAGGGCTTTACAACGTGAAATTAGGACGATAAAATTAAAATAAAATATTGTTATGATCTTTAATTGTAAATTTAAATAGCTATTCTAATAAATGTTAAATTTTGAACAAAATAATTATTCGATGAAAAGAAAAACATTTTATTTTTTTCACAGACTCTCCAGAATGGGGACCAAAGCTTGTGTCTGATAGGTCGTGGTACGGCGTCGGGTCGACGCTGCGTGCTACCTGCGCTTCACCGCCATCACATCCACCGGCTAACCTAACATTCGCTCTAAATGGCCAGGAAGTAAGTAAACATAAATACCAGACGTGTTACCAAATAATTATATTAAAATTTAATTATCGGTCAGAAAGAAAGTGTACAAATATACATAACAAAGACTTTTAAAACTTACATTTAATTTTACATATTTATATATTTTCTTTATTCATAAACTTCAATGAAAATAATATTGATCAAATATCGAGTCCTAAAATATTAATATAGCATTTTTATATAAATATATTTTAAATAATAAAACTGCTTTTGTCTATAATATTGGAAATATCTAGTAGCAACAAAGAATATATAATAAAACAGAATATATAGCAAGTATAGCACGATGAAAAGCGTTCTTTTCTGAATAAAACTTCATCAATGTGAAAATGATATTGTTATGAGGGCTAGCGTGCGGGGGTTCCATTACGGAGTGTCAATTAAGTAAATAGTAACTTTTATATCACAAAGGTATATACTTATACATACATCTATGTATTAATGTGAAATGACTTCAAGCTAGCAACGAAGTTCACAACAAACAGCAATTTACACGTTTTTTTTTTTGAAAAATACTAATACTATATAAAACAATATACTTTTATATTGTTATTTCTTTGTGTATATGTAGCACCAATACAAGAATAGTGAAATTATCTTATGACAATAGCATGTAATATGTATATTGAACGAATTCTACGTATTTTTTGCTTTGGCAGCGTCGTAGTTTTTTTCTCCGGCCACTGTGTAGGCGAGTCATTAATCACAAAATAGCAAACGGCGTAACTTTTGGCTAACTACCCATTATCTAAGATAACCATTTATTTCCTCAACAAATAATCCATTCCACCAAAAATCATCGTTTCCTAATCCCCTTATGTTTCCCAGATCGATATGGAATCGTTTGTGCACGAGCTACCAGAGTGGTTCAAATGGGACCCCCCGCCGAAATCTGAAACGACTACGCCAGAAATGACCGAGGACGATATCAATTTCAACATATTTCATGATGAAAGTAATATCCAGTATTTGGACGAGACTTATATAAGCCTCCATAAAGAGGAAATCAGGCGCCCTCCCAAGGAGGATATGAAGGTTGGGTTCGAGAGGTCGGGTCCAGATAATAGACTGTCATCAGTAGGTGAAGTTTTATTTGTTGTTCGCCACGAAGCATTTAAGCGAGGCAGTCTCAGGTTGACCTGCATAGCAAGTATATACAACCTGTACGCGGCACGCGCCGAACTAATTTTCGATATGGAGCAGCCAGAAGTTGCTTCGGTGTTGGGCGTCCGTAATAGTGCTGTAGGTGAGTGTTATTGAATTGAGCAAACTTTGCGGTGTCAATTTATTCTACGTTCATGCCAACATTATAAAGCCAATAAATTTTGCAAATTGCATGTTGCTGATGTTTTAGTTAGAATTAAAGTATAAACATTAAACAGCGTTTACACTATTAATAATCAGCTTCATGCTGTATATTGGAGGACAGTCGTGGCGCAGGGGCACAAAGTGTGATTGTAAAATCAATTGGTTGTAGGTTCGATCCCTCCTCGAGGAAATTAAATATTTATTTACATTTATATTTTCATTTCTTCGCTCTGGTGTCGAGGCAAAGCGCGGCGTTGAGTTCCGCTTCTCAACTCGGCGGAAAGTGAGAAATAGAATGTCTTAACACTAGGTTCCCTCTACCTAAGCTATATATAATATTTATTTATATTTTGTTACAGGTTCAAATAGCGCTTGGATGTTCAAGATTTTATTATTATTACTTTTATATAGTATTCGGTAGTTTAACATTTTAATAACCTTTGTTTAGTATAGATATAAATATGTATATTTATCGGTGAAGGAGGGATCCACGTACAGCTCTCATATTGTACAAACTCACGTAACATATCCATTTAAATTGTTTTTATTATTATAGCCAAAGATTATTTCTATGAGACATAAATGTATGTAAATAATACATTAGATTTAGGTCAAAAAGGCCAAAATATAGTTTTAACGAAAATATTACACATAAATTATTGTAATTATATAAACTTTGTTTGTTGCTGTAAAAGTTGGATTTTAATTAAAGTTTTCGTTATTTCAATATATTTGCATACTATATCTGATAACATAGTAATAAAACTATATGGATTTAAGCCATTATCAATACAGGAAATCGTAATGGTATTTTATATATATATATATATATATATATATATATATATATATATATATATATATATATATATATATATATATAACCTATTTATAAAGAAAATCATTCTTCGTTCAACTTCTACAGTAGCACAAAACAAATAGGTGCCTAAGTAATATGTGATGATTTGAATTAAACATATTTTAAGAAAAAGTAAATTCTGAAAGTATTGAAACAAATCTATTATCCTTAAAATGTTTATGTTAACAATTTCCTATAATATTTAATAGGTTATCAATTTTAGAAATATAACCTTATCGAAGACTGATTAATTACTTATTTATTTATTCAAATCTTTGAAATATTAAGTTTTCTGTAGAAGAGTATAGCAGTGACTAATTTATGTTATACTTTGAATAATATTATTAACTTTAATATTTAAAGCAACAGTTAATATTGTTCTATATTTCAAAAGAACCTCCATCTTATTTTTCTGGATCGACAAACATAGAAGAAAATGTAGGCTAATCATTATCTTTACATGTCACGTATAGCGGTAGCAGTTCGTCCCAACTTTGAAGTTTCAACGTTTTCTTATTCAACATTTATTTAACTGTGCTTACAGAATCTACTAATTTGCCGAAAGTAATAAAATTAAAGAATATTTCTACAAATTTACGGTTCAAATATAAAATTAAATATAAAATAAAAAAATAATATATACTTGTATAATGTAAACTATTTGACCTTTTATCGTAACGTCGACCTACGCCTATATAATAGTACCATTTATTTCTATTAAACTTAACTGTAAATAAAATTGTATAAAATATAAACCTATAGAAGTTAATAAAAATAGAATAAAGTGTTGATATTTACCGTAATTTTATTTATTTCTTTATTAGGCTAATAAGTAAATTAAGTCGTTAAGTCGTAAGTGTATTAAACGAGAATTATTTTCATTTCGTCGCTCTGGTTACAAGACAAAGCTCGGCGTTGAAGTCCGCCACTCAACACGCAAAAAGTCTAGAAAGTTAAGCTTTTTGTGAGGATCAAGGTGTCTTAACACTAGGTTCCCTTTACCTACCATACAATATGAGATATAGCGTGAAGCTAGACGTACTTTTACGTACTATTTTTGCAACTAATTACTAAAATATATATCTTGAAAAAGATTTTCTGAATTTAATAACCATACATTTTTTCTTACAAAAATAAACTTAGAGATTAAGTAGCACATATGTTTACTATGTATAATATTTTTGTTTTTTTTTAATTACAAACTACACCCGTGCAACGTTCGAGCGTTTAAGAAAATCAACCTATGAACGAAGCCTTATGATTTACCTAGTCAAATTAAATCAGGACAAAAGCACAAGGTTTAATTTAGAAACAAATAATTTTATATTATTTTTTACAATTTCACAACAAGGTAGGTTGGATCGTAAACATACAGACTTATATATAGTATACTTATTCCTTGTTTCACATTGTATCCCGCACACAACCGTGATAAGACACTCCGTTCCCCACTTTCCGCGAATTCTGGAGGCATTGCATGTTGAGTGGCGGAACTCAACACCACCGCTTTGCCTTGACACCAGGGCGAAGAAATGGAAATATAAATTTAAATAAATATTTCATCTCCTCGAGTGGCGATCGAACCCACAACCAGTCGATTTTATAGTCACACTTTGTGCCCCTACGCCACGACTGGCCCCGACTTGTAACTAGCATTTGTAAAGTTTTTTATAAAAACACAACACTACTTACTATTTAAGGAAATGAGGATTGGGAGCAATACACGCACGCCTTTTTACTTTATGTATTATAATTATGATAATAACTATGGCACCAATAAAATTTGATGCTCGCTCTCCTTATCGACTGCAATGATAAATGTGTCATATCGAATGTACATACAAACGCCTGGGGTTATTAAAAAGCACTTTACTTACCTACCATGTTTAATTTAAACGACAATTACATCCATTCAGGCAATGATTATACATGAAGGTTTATATATTATTTTGTAATTTATTTTATAGTGCTTTTTTTTTCAGCATTACGCTTCATTTCGCATAGCGGGTGGTAGTATAGAGGGAAGCTAGTGATAAGACACCACGTTCCTTGTTTGCGCTTAATTTTCGAAATATTATATGTTGAGTGGCGGAACTCAACGCCGCACTACAACCACGACAACCATCGTAATCACGTTCAGACGACTGAACTAGTGAATATTATAGAGTAATAATGTTAAAAATTATATATCCAAAAGGTAAATTTGACTGACCACTGACCACACAGTATAGCACTAACCTGGAACCTTTGTAGGAGAGAAAACGGACTTGACATATTATTGGCAGCAAGGCAGATGAGCAATGAAAATATGTACATATATTTTTACTACTAAATCAACTAATTTAAAGTGATACGAGAATTGAAATACAAAAAAAAACGGGACAAGCGCGACTCGGGCTCGCCCACCGAGGGTTCCGTTCAAGAATTGAAGCTTTTTCTAAAATTCAAGCTTAACTTAGCCAGAACCCTTTCATTTGTTTCAGTTGTTGTCACTTGAACTAACGGCTTTAATACCAAATTTTGTCACCTTGCAGGGCTATTATTTTTTAGGATTTAACCACAAATATATAGTTTTTTTTCCTGAAATAGTGCTTCCTGTAGATGCTAGCTGCCATATTTCATAATTCTAGACCAACCGGAAGTACCTTTTAATTTTAATTCCGTTTATAGTGTCGAAATATGCGTTTTTTTAAATAAATATATTTAATAATAAATATTTTTTCAGGAAATCAAGGAATCGTGACCTATGTATATGGTTTGAGTTTTAACGCTTTTCGTTAAAACTCAAACCATATACAAGTATATACAATAAAGACTCTTGACAGACAGATAGACAGACGGACGGACAACAAAGTGATCTTGTAAGGGTTCCTTTTTCCTTAAAATATACGGAACCCTAACTATAAATCTATTTATTTACCCTGAAAGTGCCGAGAAATATTTAAAAATATTCTCATGGAAAAAATATTTATTAAATAAATTACTTTAAGCAGGCACCTTTTTTATTCTTTTTAGCCTCACTCTACAGCAGAGTAGGTAGAAGGTCTGAAAACCTAGAAAATAAAAATCTTAAATATTTAATTCCCTCCCGAGTAAGAATCGAACCCGCAAGCGTCGCGCCTACAGTCGCATAAGTCGCCCCTGTGCCACAATGACTCCACTTTATTTATATCGTGTTAAGGAAAGTCATTCGTCACTTGTAATTCGACAGTAAATAATCTAATTTGTAGAATATAAGTGCTCAATAAATGTTATTTCCCGTAAGGATAAAAGCTGGATTTTCTGTTTATTATGGACTTGACCTCCGGTGTGATTGATTGCGGCTTATATGGAACTGCTCCAAAAGAATATTATGCTGTTATTTAAGCATTATTTGTAACAAACTCAACTGGAATCTTTTTTCTGTAATCTTTTATGTAAGTGCTTTATACCTACAAACCGTTGTGTTTAACTACATACATATATTATCTCTTCTTATCTCTAATTATTTTTTACATTATTATAGTAATGAGTTTAATTTTTCAAGTATTTACAAATAAACGATCAGATTTTATATTATTTTTAAACATTGCCGTCATTGTGGATAGATGTCGCCGACGTCAAGAGCAGAACCCCGTGACTGCAATTTTAAAAAAAATATTTTTTTCATGAAAACGATTACTTGAAGTATCCTTCTATTTAGTCGTACAATAATAAACTAGTTTGGGCCGATATATAAAACAGAACAATCTAGTACCAGTTTTAATATCGATTTTATTTAAATAGGTACATTAAAGAAAATAAGCAAAATATTTTAACTTTCTTTTTTTGTTTAGGGTTCAGTACCTAAAATGAAAATCAAATCCTAACAGGAAGTCAGAGATTAAGTGTCTTGCCTGTAAGGGAACAAATAAAAAAAACAGGCAAAGAGTGAAATTTATTATATGTAGAAAAAGTATGTTAGTATTATTTTTGAAAATTTAATTCATTGTTAAAAAGTTTTGAAACAAAAACTGATTAGTAAATACTTTTTTAGAAAATTTCAACGTAGCGGGATTTAAGCCCGCATTTCATGGAAGTCGTCCAAGCGCTTTGACCACTAAGCCAAGCGTTTTTATCAAAATGTTACAATTATAATTTATCAAAAGAAAGTTACACATTAAAATAAAAAAACGTGCCTTAATAGTTTATTTTTTTCATAAAAGGTAAAATTAATTAAAACCCAACATTTTAATCAAAATCACTTTGGCTACCCTTAAACCTACAAAAATTTTACGGATTTCAAAGGAAAGTTCATTTTGTAATCGTTAACGCAATCAGAGAATCACGCTGGAAAATGTTTTAGCCTTTGATGAAATAATCTTAATTTTAAAAGTTAGTATAAAATTAAAAGCAACCTGAGTATCATGTTGAAAAATTAATTAAAATAGGAGATCTAAGATACATTTTCTTGTCTTTTTATAGAATATACCCTTCAATCAATTATTAGCCTTTTTTCTAACTGTATCAAAACCTGCCAGTTTTCATGTAATTTATAAAGAAAAATAGTATTATCCATATGTAATACCTAGATAGTTAATCGAATTTCCCCAAAATATAAAGTACACCTTTTATAAAAAATTACTTCTAAAATATAGTGAATATCGGAAAAATCTCTATATGATAAAAACTCTGTTAGAAATAAATTGTTAGTGAGGTAAGCGCGGCGCGGAGTGGTACTTTATTTAGTAATATCATATAAAAAATACCTACTCTTTTTTGAAAACCATCGAGGCTCCAACCATCGAGGAAAAACGGTTTCATTATATTTACTAGTTTTTTATGGCTTTATATATGACTAGCGGCCTACTTGCGGCTTCGCCCGCATACCACCTATAATACTTTTATTATGCTGCATTTGCCAACAAATAGATACATTTAATCATAAATACTACGTGGTTGTATTATCATAATATAGAACGTCGTCGGCGGCAAGGGCGCCCCCCGCGGGACTCAAGCCTAAGCTTGCGGCCGTAAATGAACCGTTGAATTATTTTAATTTTATATTTTCTTGAAAAGTATTCGTCCAAATTACATGCTATGAAAACGGAACATTATCTTTATTAAATTTCCTTGATGATGGAATACCTTTCGCCCGTAAGTTTCTATATACATATGAAATAAAAATCTATGATATATCCAGAAAATTCGTTGGAAAGTTGAGAACGGCAATTCTTAACACTATATTCCGTTTGCCTGCCGTGTTATACGGGATTCAGCGTGACGCTATAAAAAAAGATATTTACAAACTTAATTGGAACATACATAAATCAAATATTAAAACGACAGCTAGTTTTAATTTATTTATTATCTCTATATATAATAAGACAGTAAAAATATTTTGTCTGTACATTTAGTAATTTTGACTGAAATGGATAGAGGGACACTTAAAAAGACTAATAGAAAGCAAAAAGATTTTTTTTGAATTTCTTGTCTGTCTGTCTGTCTGTCTGTCTGTCTGTCTGTCTGTCTGTCTGTCTGTCTGTCTGTCGACATATTGTTGTCCGCATTTTTCTCTGAAACTACTGAACCGATTTACTTGAAAATTTCACCAATTGCTTTGTTTTAACTCAATTTAGGTTCTAAAGTTTGGTTCATCAAAATCGGTTCATTAAAAAAAAAGTTATCGTCATTTGAATGAACTCAAGGCATTAGCTTGCCAGCGAATGTTATATAAAAATCGCGCTGGTATGACCCTGGCTAAAGAATGACATTCGAAACGTCTTGATTATATGACTGTTGATAAAAATATATATTTTTGAAGCACTATTATACAATATTTTATACAATAAAGTAAACAATGCCAGTCGTGGCGCAGCGGCAAGAAGTGTGACTGTAAAACCAACTGGTTGTGGGTTCGATCCCCACTCGAGGAGATGAAATATTAACTTAAATTTATATTTCCATTTCTTCGTTCTGGTGGCGAGGTTAAGCGCGGCGTTGAGTTCTGCCACTCAACAAGCAATGCCTCCAGAATTCGGCAGAAAGTGGGGAACGGAGTGCCTTAACACTAAGTTCCCTCTGCCTACCCTGCTATGTGCGGGATACAGCGTGAAGCTGATTTATTTATTTTAAGTAAACAAAATTGAATTGTTAGTAGAGATTACCTTCATAAATCGTAACAGTAAAGTTTAAATCGTAATTAATTCAACACAGAGATAAAGAACGATTTGATCTTCAAAGAAATATCAAGTAAATACATAGATTTTTTGGTTCGTTCGTTCGTTTGAAATAAATCTATATAAAAATGCCTAAAAACATCCTTTCTACGTGTACTCTGTAATAACTACATATTTACCAATTATTCATTTATCTTATAATATGCAAACAGGAGTTAATATGCAAACATTACAGTTATTTTACAAAGAATATTATGAATCCTTAACCAAATTAATAATTTTACATTTAAGACTGTTTCTGAAGCAGTACAATTATTAAGTGACATCAGCACATTTAACAGAGCTTTAAAAAACATAACATAGGTAAAAAGAACGTAATGTTACATATACATATATATATATATATATATATATATATATATATATATATATATATATATATATATATATATATATATATATATATATGTATATGTATATATATAATAAATAATTAGCTTTATGTATATTTTATGAATATCAAATATCGACATTGGTCATATTTTTTAGTTCGAAACAATCAAAAATTCTTACAGAAGTTACGATAATGTCGTAAAAAAATCATAATAGAATATTACAGATTAAAGTAACAAAAAATCATATTAGAAGTCATTATAGTTGTCTTTATATTATATATGTTGTTGTATGTTGTCTTTATATTTGTTTGTCATTCTATTATAGGGTGTGAGGCCAGTCGTGGCGCAGCGGCACGAGGTGTGACTGCAAAACCGACTGGTTGTGGGTTCGATCCCCACTCGAGGAGATGAAATATTTACTTAAATTTATATTTCCATTTCTTCGCTCTGATGTCGAGGTTAAGCGCGGCGTTGAGTTCTGCCACTCAACACGCAATGCCTCCAGAATTCGGCAGAAAGTGGGGAACGGAGTGTCTTAACACTAGGTTCCCTCTGCCTACCCTGCTGTGTGCGGGATACAGCGTGAAGCTGATTTATTTATTTATTTTATTTTATTATAGTTGTCAATCAATTCTGCTTAAATCAATAATCATGTATTTTAAGCGGGCGAAGCCGTGGGCGGGCCGCTAGTGTAACATAAGAGTGTTCCAACGATTTGTTGAACTTTTGATTCCCAATGAATATGTAATATCCTAATGAATTAAACTCGCAAAGTTTATACAAGCGAAATGTATTTGATCCATTAGAACATAAAATGAAATAGGGCGCGGGTGGGGTGTGCCCTGTCATTCTGCTCCGTATCCCGATCACATACAAAATCCTACTCCACTTTTAACACCACGCCAATCCCGGATTAATTTAAACCGAACTTTCATGAATACATAAAAATCCACACAGACTAAAAATAAACGTGTAGTCTACTAGTTCTAATATTTTAAGTCCTAACGCTTGTCGATATTGTGTTTTTAGTATGTAGATATAGTTCACGTGTCAAACATCAATCTACATACATATAGGTATAAAATCATAATTTTGTTTAATAATAAAAAAAAATATGTTAGGGCAGTTGTGGCGCAGCGGCACAAAGTGTGACTGTCAAAATTGACTGGTTGTGGGTTCGATGCCCACTCGAGGAGATGAAATATTAACTTAAATTTATATTTCCATTTCTTTGCTACAATAGGTTTTCTCTGCTGTGTGTGGGATACAGTGTGAAGCTGATTTCATAAAATATATGATGAATCGTTCGAATGAAATTATTTGTAAACTTATCTTAACGTAACTTAGCTTTACGCTTTATCCCTAGCGGGGTAGTCAGAGAGAACGGAGCGCCAAACGCTACGGTATCTACATACCTCTTTTGCCTCGTCCACTGTCATCAACCTCATACATGCCCTCCAGGGAGTCCTCATGCTTTACGTGACGTTCCTCCAGTAGAGATACTGGAGGGAGGTCACGTAAAAAGCATGATTTTTCGAAGGTCAACCGAGGTCAATATGAAGCTCCTTGGAGGGACGGAACTACAAACATTTGTAAACAACTGTACAAAAATCATTTTCATTGAAAAGTAAAGAAAAAATGGGAAAAAGACAAAAAGGCATGATGTTAACTACTTTTGCTTAGAGCTTAGACAAAAAATTTTGGGGATATTTTAAACAAGAGCAGCTGTTAAAGGATTAGGAACATAGTTAAGTTTAAATTGAAATAATTTGGATCGAGGAAAGAATTATTGATTAACCCCGCCCTCTTGGTTGCGAGAGGGTATTGGCTTTATTGAATGAAAGATTTCGCTCAAATCAACTAGCGGGAGACTAATGGAAGAGTTGCCTAACGAACACGACACAGTACTTTACAATATATACGCTACGCTATCGGTCCTAAATGGAAGTGCTTAATATCATGTGTTTCTTTTTTTTGTATTTGTTTTGATTTTGCTTCCACCAAAAGTATTTTAAATTCTATTTTACAGATTTTTTTTTTATTTGCTGCTAGAGCTCCTTTTTTATAAAATCAGCTTCACGCTGTAAACTAAGTGACCTCTGCCTTTCAGGGAAGGCAGAGGTCAGAGGCTTTTGCGTTGAGTGGCGGAACTCAACGCCGCGCTTTGCCTCGATACCCAAGCCAAGAAAAAATGAAAATATAAATTTTATACAATATGATGCAATATCTCGTACATAAACTATATAATCATAGAAGCGTGTTAAATTGAAAGTGATTATTCATGTCCTGACGCTATGACTCCACCATTTCGCAGCTACCATGAATAGTTATATCTGCAAATAACTATGTTTGATTATAAGTTATACCAAGTAAATTCTAAATGTGAATACTTCTCAAATGTATGTCAAAATACACTTAGCCTCTGATATATTGTGGTTATATTTTTTGTGATAATTAAATTTAATTAAATGATGTTTAAAAATATTACATATCCTTTGGGCAATATCAGGGGTCTTAAGCAATTAATCAATTAATTGTCACTATCCTAGTATATATATTTATGTAAGAGCATCAGAAGGGGCTTCATGGGGGGCGGTCTTGGTTGTCACTATTCATTTGTGGACGTTGTAGCAACAGAAGTATTTAAAAGAAATACTTGTATTCTCTAACGTCTTATTACTTGTTCACTTAAAAGTATTACATGAAATCTCACAATATTACCAAAACTTACCTAGATTAGGAGCCAACTCCACCAATTTTTTTTCCAAAATTCTCTGAATATTCTGAAGACATAGATATTTATTCTTATATTGAATTCAAATGAATCTGAAATATTATGCATTGCATAAAAATGTTCAATTTTCTTAATAAAAGAAAAAAAAGAAAGAATATAAAATATATATTCTGAGAAATTTTAAATGTTTGTTCCTAAAAAGGCATTACCTAACCCTTATTATAACTTACATGGAAGGTTGCTATAGACGATAGGATTATTAAAAGATCAGGAGGTCATTATCAGCATAATACCAAAGATTAGTGAATCGTATGATTATATGTAAATGCTTTGAAAATTAAATGTAATAATGATATTATTTAATTACATTAAACGCAACGCTTTTCAGAGTTAATTTGTCGTAATCTAAAGTTATTCGTGCTTGACGACATTTCCTTTTAGCTTTGTCCACAAAGGAACTTCAAAACGAGAAAAGTAAATTAAATAACACTAATTGTTATTTTGACGCAGTCGAGAATTTTTTGAGTAATACACGTGGTTGTTTTAACTTAGATGGTCATTTGGGGAAAAAAATAGTATTGGATGAAATGCTATGCTGACTAAATCACATTCTTAAAAGATTAAAATAAACGGAAATTGAAAATCGTACTTAATTATCTTTAGGTTCTTTCTAGGTTATCTTTAGTTTCAAAGAGTGATTTTTGAGATGCAATGATTTTTATAAAATATAAGTTCTTATGTTTATAACAACGAAATTTACTTTCAAAATTAAAACAATGGTTACTTAAGTAGCAATTTATAACTGATTTAGCGCTATTACACCTGTTCTTGAATTTCATAATAAATGTCTAATGGTGGAACGGAAGTACCCATTATTACTTTTATGATTTGTTTTATGCGTAAAACCAGTTATTTACGTTATAGATTACGCCACTGACTGGTGGTGGTTCGGAAGACAGCATGGCAGATTTGAGGCCGGTCGTGGCGCAGCGGCACGAGGTGTGACTGCAAAACCGACCGGTTGTGGGTTCGATCCCCACTCGAGGAGATGAAATATTTACTTAAATTTATATTTCCATTTCTTCGCTCTGGTGTCGAGGTTAAGCGCGGCGTTGAGTTCTGCCACTCAACACACGATGCCTCCAGAATTCGGCAGAAAGTGGGGAACGGAGTGTCCTAACACTGGGTTCCCTCTGCCTACCCTGCTGTGTGCGGGATACAGCGTGAAGCTGATTTAATTTTAATTTTATTTTAAAAAAAACCTATTTTCAGTTAACAATTGTTTCAAGGGTTCAAGTTCTAGTATTATAATGCCATAATATTAAATCCTAAAATTTTATCCGTAAATTGTTTTTAAGTATGGGCACACTATCCCACGTCAATCTCCTGTGTTTAAGTATATGTAAATTAAAATTTAAATCTCTTTTCCTTTGAACATTTTCTAATGCATAATATATGTAGAGCTTTCAGTTTAAAAGTTCACAGTGCACCGATAACCAGGGTTATAATGTATTAAGACGTAATAATATAGAGTTAATTTATCAAATATTCTTTAATAAGTAAAATATTTTAAAATAATATACAAGCATTTGCCGAATTTTGTATAGCCATAATAATGTTGTACTGAAAAGCAAAATTCAGTAGGTTCAGTAGGTCAACATTATAAATATGCCTCAAACGAGAGTGAGATCCAAAGCCGATACTTACTGTCCAATACGCCACAATTAGACCGCAAAGTCGTCATGTAAAACAATAATATCGTTAGTATAATATATAAGAATCAAAATAACTTATCAGAATTAGATATTGGAACTTTTAATATTTTTAGATTTTGTATATCTACTTATATCTATATTTTAAATAACATGTAGCTGGTTGTAAAAGCTACCAATAGTTTCTATTTATACTATTATAAAAAGAAGAAAGAAGTGTATAGATATCTATATTTTAAAATATAGATATCTATACACATTACTTAATTATTTAATTTTCTTATTACCGTTAACTAAAACATATAACCTAAATCTGGTCAATTTAATTTATTTATATTTAGACAATTTTTCTTGATAATATTTGTATAAATTTATAGATAAGCACATCAAACACTACAGTTTCAAGTCCTTATCTCATTTCCTTTACGAATAACAAGCTTGAAAATGACAGACAGAAAAGCGATAACTTTCCATTTGTAGCTGTCGGTGTAAAACCATTAAGCTGTGAAATCATAACTTAAATATGTGAATAATTCGTCAGCTTGATGTACTCGTACCATACTTCACGTTTTCTATTTTATTTAGGCTTATTAAATATAACGTGATTTCCAAAATTATTTGTAAGAAATTTATTTTTGACTACAGAGATTTTGAGCACTCATTAGCATTCTAATAGGTCGTCAAAATCTCTGTAATGATGAGCTCCTTGGCTCATATCATAAATCATCATATATTTAGTGAAGGTGATGATTATGATGAGGATGATTCATTCTCCCGACAAATTTTGGTCAAGGCAGCGGCTTCAACTTTTACTCGTTCCTGCGACCATGCCAATCCATCTTTGGGCAAAAATAGTGTATTGTATGCGTTTATTAGCTCATCCTTGTAGAAAGTCTTGTGATCCATCTTCACATTTTTAAAATATTTAATGTATATGGATAAAATACGTATACGTATACGTTTAATATTTTATAGCTGACATGTAAGTAATATTAAGTTGAATTTATCAATAAGTACCTAGTCACAAATCTTGTCTTGAAGTCGTGCATTAGATATTTATAACAATATTTCATCGTCTGTTGAGAGAATCTCTAGCGTCATATTATCATGGAATAAAATCAAATTACTTAATGTTGAACCTTTTTAGATAACAAATTTATATCCTTTCATGAATTGTACACAGACTCAGGGTGAAATGCGAAGGAGAAGTGTCAGTCCTTGACGTCGAAGAACATAAAAGGTTTAAATGTAAATATATGAATCGATCATGGATTGCATAGCTTTAATTAACCATTGACGAAAAGAGAGAGATGTTATAAGTTTGACGTGTGTGACATCGTAACTCCCAAAGGGATGAACTATTTTGGTCTAGTTTTATATTGTTTATTTTTTTTAATTTTACCCTGTAGACAAAGGCTCCTTGGAACCTAGTATTTAAGACACTCCGATTCCATTAAGACTTTTCCGTTTCCAACTTCCCGTCGAATTCCGAAGGCATTGCGTGGCGGAACTCAACGCCGCCTTTTGTCTCGTTACCACAGCGAGGAAGTGAATATATTAAATATTTAATTTCCTCAAGTCTATCGCGTTTACAGTCGCTCACTTATGCCCACGAGTGGCCTAGCCTTAGCCATGATTCCAAGATGTTCAGCCGTTTGAAGATAATCTTTCTAGTTGTTACAATTTCTTGTTGTGTGTTTACATTTCAGAGCCTTTGTGTCGGAGGTTTTCAATTAACAATTACATATATGCTACATCAAAATTATTGCTATCTATACTAATTCTGCATATGCTAGTAAAGCTGAGCAACGTAGGGTTTCTCAAAGAATTTTAATATCTGCACATATATTTCAATAGATGTAAAAAAAACCACTAAAGAAATAAATATTCTCAACTCAACGCAATGCCTCCAGAATTCGGCAGAAAGTGGGGAACAAAGTGTCTTAACTGGTTTATCGACTAAGAAAGAAGACCCAGTGAGAATGTACTCGAACCAAGATCAATCATAGCCTATCTACAGTAATACTACAATTAGGATTTAACAGCAACTGTGTTCTAGTAAAGTTATAGACCTTTTCGTGCCAGCAGAAATTTTTATACTTAAGATCATCAAAAATGATCAGGCATCAATATAATGCTATAGATGAATATTCCGCTGCATGGAGTTTCTGAAACATAAACCGGCAACAGTCCGTAAATTTAATAGTAACATTGTACGAGCTGCAACAGATGCATCACTCAGCATATGGAAAACCCAGTGTTTTAACGTTTTTATAACAGCCATAGACTTTCCGCAAATAACAGGTCAAACAACTACTGTGCGGATTCGTAGGAACTTCTTTCCACGCGCCACGGAACTATGGAATGGCCTACCCGCGGCAATGTTTCCAGGCCCATACGAGGTAATTGCTTACCATCAGGTGACTCGAACGCTCGTTTGCGTTGTCCTTTTCCATAAACAAAAGAAGCAGAGAAAACATTGTGCTAAATTTCAATGTGCCACTTTACACCCATTCAACTTAACATCCATCCTTGAAATAGTGAGTGTTTATTTGCGGAGCTTAATGTCGCGCTCTTTGCTGTTGTCAGAGAGAGGAAAAGAAAATAATGAATTTCATTGACAATATATTTTCCTCGACGAGAATCGGACCCACAACCGTGACATTTAAAGTGAGACGCTGCGCAGTGACGGCCGTTTTCGTTTCCTTGAATAACAAATATGTTTTTTTTTTTGTATTGATAAATACATCTCGAAAATCGCACCTGGATGATTTGAAAAAATGTGAAGATATTTTTATAGGAACTGAATTTATCCGAACGTTTATTTATAAAATTGATTGTTATGCCGAAAAACGCAAACCTCGTTTATGAAAGCCATATACATATATTACATAAGTTTAGGAACATAACTGTTACTGTCAATATTTGAAAGGTTTATTAAATATGTTTTGCGGTTAAATTTTTATGGTTATTTTAACTCCAAATCAAATATTTGTAGCTGTATGTCTATTACTATTCTGGAAAGATATAACATTTGAAATCTTATTGAGAAGAACAATAATCGAGTAATGAAACAAAAAAATATGGTTATGGTCATTTTATTCCCGACTGCTAAGGAAGGGTTATGTTTTTCGCGCGTATCTTGTATGTATGTATTATTCTTTATTACCTCATATCTCCAGAACCGCTGAACGGATTTACATAATAAATTATATGGTATCGTTAGATTCGTATTAGCAGCCCAAGTGTTCTTAGATAAGTGACGTTACATAAAAACAATCATGGCAGCTGTGGGACTCTACTGAACTAAAAAACAAATTCGTTTCGAATACCACAATGTGGGTCTCAAACTCAAGAGCTTACTACGAGGATTTCAAAAAGGTATATCATAATTATGATTACTATAATGAATTCTAACAAAAAAGAGAAAAAATATATATATTTGTAAAAACAAAAACCCCGACTGCATAAAACTAAAAAGAAAATAAACAAGTCCAATAGTTTATTAGGAATAATAGTCGGGTCCTATAAGTAATTCTTCAATCAATAAAATCTTTACCAGGAACCCCGCATAATTTAAAGAGGTCCCGACTATTAATCCTAATAAACTATTAGACTTGTTTATTTTCTTTTTAGTTTTATGCAGTCAGGGTTTTTGTTTTTACAAATATTTTTTTATTATTTTTAAGGTTTATGGTTATTTTTAGTTATGTTAACTCTACATCAAATATCTGTAACTGTATGGCTACTACTATTCTATAAAGAGATAACATTTAAAATCATTTATTCTATTATAAGATAACATTTAGATCAATAATCGAGTAATGAAAATATGAATAGGTAGATACATTACCATACAAAGACTTAACTTAACTTGAGAATCTATTGGCCTCTCAAATAATATAATAATAGAATTTACATGTCTGTAAAAATTGGCGCTTAAAATAAAATATATTTATTTGTTGGAAACCCTTTTTATCTACAATTTCGATATGAGAAATCAGATAACGAGGCCGCCGCAAAATAGTTAAGATAAAAATAAAAATATAGCTTATAGTTATATTGCAGATCCTTTTAAAGTGCATATAAAAAAAAGTGTAATAAAAAACATAGTAAAGAGTATTTTTTATTAACAAAAATTAATATGTGTGTGTGTATTTTTGAACTTTGCCTAATTTAAAAATTAGGCAAAGTTCAAAAATAAGTCTATCACTAATCAATTCTTATTAACTTTTTGATATATATTTTTTTCAGCTTCACACTCTAACCCGCATATAGCAGGGTAGGGGAGACTAGTTTTAAGATACACCTCTCCCCACTTATTGCGTGTTGAGTGGCTGAACTCAGCGCCGCGCTTTCCCTCAACATCAGAGCTAGGATATGATAATATTAAATATTTCATTTTCTCAAATGGGAATCGAACCCACAACCTGTCGCGTTTACAGTCCCAAACTTAAACAAGCTCTGCGCCACGATTGGCCACTCTTGATAAAATTGTAAAAAAAAGTTTTTCTTCTTTCTTCGTGTTACATTTTATAGCATTGAATAAAAAAATCTCTTTGTTCTCTTTAGTTTTTAAAATATTAAAACACTTTCATTTTACATGAGTAAAGCCATGTGATTTGCGGAATAAATGCTTCAACAAAGTGAATTAATTTGAAAGCTTTACCATATATTAAATATGCTGTAAGCAAAAATGTTTGATCGTGATTCGTTTGTTTAAAATAGAAGTACTAAAACTAATATTTATAAAGATATTTATTTTTTTAAATATTACTATGTAAGGTTTTATTATTTTATTTTCATCTACATAAAAAGTATTACTTTTACATATTATCATTACACACAAATTCATATTTTAATAAATTAATTAATTATGGAATTTATCAAATTTTGAGGCCAGCCGTGGCACAGCGGCACGAGGTGTGACTGCAAAATCGACTGGTTGTGGGTTCGATCCCCACTCGAGGAGATGAAATATTTACTTAAATTTATATTTCCATTTCTTCGCTCTGGTGTCGAGGTTTAGCGCGGCGTTGAGTTCTGCCCCTCAACACGCAATGCCTACAGAATTCGGCAGAAAGTGGGGAACGGAGTGTCTTAACACTAGGTTCCCTCTGCCTACCCTGCTGTGTGCGGGATACAGTGTGAAGCTGATTTGATTTGATTTATTTCAAATTTCAAGCTCATATCTAGAAAAAAAACCGGACAAGCGCGAATCAAGCTCGCCCACCGAGGGATCCGTCCAAAAATTGGAGGTTTGAACTTTTTCTCTAATTCAAGCTTAGCTTAGAGAGAGCCGTGTTATCTCATACATCACTTGAACTATCGTTTAGGTTATTATTTTTTAGGATTTAATCACTAATGTATCGTTTTCAAGAACTGAACTTATACTACCTGTAGATGCTATCTGCCAAATTTCATAATTCTAGGTCAACCGGAAGCACCCACTAAGTAATTTTGATTCCCTTGGTAATGTCGAAATACGCGTTTCTTGCGATATTTAGGCCATATCTTTTTATTTAAGTATATGTAGAAATACATTTTATTCAGAAAATAAAAAAAGGAAGAAGAAGAGTATATGGTTCGAATTCCTACTCGATGTTTAACGTTCCTGAGAAAATGGTTCTTGACAGACAGACGAACAACAAAGTGATCTTATAAAGGTTCCTTTTTTCCTAAAAAGGTACAGAATCCTAATAAGAAGAAAATAATCAATAATATACCTGCTGTCCACTTGTTAAAAGAAATAGAAAAACAACGTTTATGATGGTAGCATAAATAGCTAAATCCAAAGATCAAATACACTTTAAATATGGAAACCGAACCTACAAACCATTTATTATTACAAATATCCACATGTCATAATATATTTTATTTTTAACCGTATTTTGATGCTCTTGGCACGTATTTAACAGACCACAAAGACTATATATGCTTACATCCAAAAAATGTGTTGTGAAATTGAAAACAACATATTAAAATAAGCTAAAACTATTATGTGCTAACACAAAACATCACCAAGATACATCACTTCAACGACATTGAAACTGACTTAACGAAGTAAGCGTAGGGTAGGAGTGTTTTTACAACTTTACACGTAAATAATGTCGAGAAAATGTCAACACATATCCATTAAACGGCCACTCTTGAATTTGTGAGCCCTTTGCTCTCATTTTCATATATCAACTGAAAACAAGATGTGTATGTAAATAAGAATTCAATTTTTTTTTTTTTTACATTTTTCTTAAATCACTTTTCTATATTGACAAATTAAAAAAAAATTGTTAAATTT
This sequence comes from Heliconius himera, assembly GCA_021202915.1. Lineage (NCBI taxonomy): Eukaryota > Metazoa > Arthropoda > Insecta > Lepidoptera > Nymphalidae > Heliconius > Heliconius himera. The sequence continues at coordinate 812 of JAJHJA010000079.1, read as the reverse complement.
TTAAGATTATCGGATACTGTCTAATTAAAAAAAAAGAAAAAAATATATATTTACAAATATTCTAGGCATATCAGTATATATACTATATATATATACAAATAGATATTTCGTGTGTTGGTGAATTATTAAAAAAAAAGGTAATTTCATAACAAATTATTATTGTTAAAATATATTTTAATCAGGTTTGTGGTTCTGGAATCTATCTACTTCGCTTAACTATAATCTGCTTAGCGATACGCGTGGGTGTATTTAATCTCCATAGTGAATACCTTTAAGTGATCCTTCGTTGGATCAACAAATACGAATATCTAACAACTGGCTAGCTTTTAACCTACAAAGTACTCTATATATAATAAGTTGCGTGTTATTGAGAAATCTATAAATCTTTTATGATATAATTATTTTTTTTTGTGCCTTTACTTGAGTTTATCATTAAATGACCTGTTGTGTAATAGACTGGACGGATAATAATATATTGTACTTTGGCTTCAAACGATGATATTTTCTGAAGCACATATGTGTGTTTAGCAATATTTTTTTATGTATTCGGCATATATCGAGGTAGGCAGGCCTTACTAGAATTATACCAGAGCGAAGGAATTGAAAAAAAACATTTCACCGAGTTAGAATCGAATCCACGTGTCACTTACCACGACGACCTCTGTATATTAAGAAATTTTTTACACTCCAAATTAGGAATACAAAAAAGTATTCATATTTCTTATTTATCAAGTTTAAAGTAGTACAATTATAAGTCTACCCAGGCAGAAATTAGCATTTGCATTAAATAAAACAAAACATCATTGACATGA